>CM062297.1:151109821-151170123 GCA_031216915.1 Pictodentalium vernedei | reverse complement strand
GCCATCAGAGACGTCACCAATTTTCCATGCCTTTTTGAGATATTGGAACTTGACAAGAAAAGCCCACTATAATTTGAATTTGTTTACCGTAGGCCATGATTCGTCCGTCCCTTGCTTCTAAATTTTCATGATTCCGAAGGCTGAACTTAATTTGAAAAATCCGCCAGAGTTGTTACGAAAAAGACCGGAAGGAGTAGATGGATTTATTTATTTATTAATTCTGTTCCATTCTCAATTTAGTTCGTCAAAAATAATTACTGATGTAAACGCGAAACAGCGAAACAGCTTAGAAATCTACAATATTAAAATATATGCCGGTTTCTTAATGATTCGGAGTCTCAGTGAAAAAACAGGGACCGCACTTCGTAAAGACAGGATGTATCACCGAGACTGTCACATTATTGTTCTGAAAAACATAACAACGCACAGAATAAGTTTTATTTTTAAATTCTTCTTCTATTGGGTAATTTTAGTTAAAAATGTTTCGACGAACTGTTTCGAGAATGAAGGATGGACAAGATCATGTTCGACTCGGATGGCAACAAACTTACCTTTAATTATACAGGGGGGGAATCCAAATGACATATCGGCAAAACATTTTATTTTAATACGAAAACAAGTTCAATATCTCGAAAAATACTGGGCGGATTGTTTAAAATCGGACATTTTCCCGGGGTACAATGATCTGGAAAAGACAGATATGGTATTTTTATGTCATTATTTTATGAAATGCGGGTTTTAGAAATTCGCTGACTGAAGACTAATATTGCTAATCAAGTTCTGACTTGGGAAGAAATTTCTCGTCGATCCTGGTCGATCACTAATTGATTATGTAATGCTTCTCTCCTAACCGCACTTGGGTACCCCACTTTTCTACACAAAAAGTGGGGTACGCCAAGTGCGGTTTTATATGGAGTGTACACGTAATGAATTTTTTGAATGAATGTTTAGTACCATGGGATACATCACATATAATACAGGTTTTTTTCTCGTGCATAAATTATGCAAATTAGACTAACTTTGATGTTTTTTGGTGTTACTTTCAGCACTGTAAGTGCAAATGCCAATACGGCTCGGGCTAGAGGCCGTATTTATGAACCGATCTTCACGAAACTCCTTGGGTACCTTTGTTATCACCGTGGGACGAGAACAAGTGTTTTGGGGTCCGGTCCGAAATTCAAGATGGCCGATGACAGCCATTTTGTACAAAATTTGGTGCAATCAGATTTTTGCACAGAACTTCCATATGAAAGCGCTGATTTGAATAATTTTTTGTGTGAATGTTTAGTACCATGGGATACATCACATATAATACAGGTTTTTTTCTCGTGCAGAAATTATGCAAATTAGATGAACTTTGATTTTTTCAGTGCTACTTACACACTATAAGTGCACATGTCAATACGGCTCGGGCTAGAGTCTGTATTTATGAACCGATCTTCACGAAACGTCTTGGGTACCTTTGTTATCACCTTGGGACGAGAACGAGTGTTTTTGGGTGTGCTCCTAAATTCAAGATGCCTGCCAGTGGCCATTTTCTACCGAAATTAGGTCTAATCAGTTTTTTGTACACAACTTCTATACGGCTCAGGCTAGAGGCCGTATTTATAAACCGATCTTTACGAAACTTCTTGAGTACCTTTGTTATCACCATGGGATGAGAACGAGTGTTTTTGGGTGTGGTCCAAAGTTCAAGATGGCCACCACCAGCCATTTTGTACCAAAATTAGTGCAATCAGTCTTTTGTACAGAATTTCTGTATGAAAGTTCTGATTTGAATAAATTTTTGTATGAATGTTTAGTAACATGGAATACATCACATATAGTACGGGTTTTTTTCTCGTGCAGAAATTATGCAAATTAGATGAACTTTGATTTATTCAGTGCTACTTATACACTATAAGTGCACATGTCAATACGGCTCGGGCTAGAGGCTGTATTTATGAACCGATCTTCACAAAACTTATTGGGTACCTTTGTTATCACCTTGGGACGAGAACAAGTGTTTCTGGGTGCGGTCCAAAATTCAAGATGGCTGCCAGTGGCCATTTTGTACCGAAATTAGGTCCAATCAGTTTTATGTCACAACTTCTACACAGCTCATATTTGTGAACTGATCTTCACGAAACTTCTTGGGTACCTTTGTTTTCACCTTGGGGCAGGAATGAGTGTGTTTTGGGGTGCCTTTGTTATCACTGTGCTATGAGAACAAATATTTTGGAGTTCAGACAGACCCACTTCTTTTCTAGTTTAGCATCTGACTGTCACCCAGCTTTACAATACTTTACCTATACATTTGTTACAGGCAACGGTCAGTATTTATGTACAGACCGTTACAATGCTTTATATGTACCTTTGTTATCAGGTCATTACCTAGATATTTGTCATTGCTGTGTCACATACTATACATGTACACGTCTTTGTCTTGACAAGTTGAGCTACAGTGTCATTGACACTTTCATCTAATGATAAAAGTGGTTCCACTGGAACCACCGGGGGTAAAATCAAAATTCCGAAACCTTCATGCACATCTAGAGATGTTACCTGAACACATTAGCACAGTTTAAACATTTGAAATTAAATACCCTAGGAGCCTTTTGATGAAAACTGATTTACTAACAATAAAAGTGGTTCCACTGGAACCACAGGGGGCAAAATCAAAATTCCGAAACTTTCATGCACATCTAGAGATGTTACCTGAACACATTAGCATAGTTTAAACGTTTCGAATTGAATACCCTAGGAGTCTTTCGATGAAAACTGATTTTCTAACGATAAAAGTGGTTCCACTGGAACCACCGGGGGCAAAATCAAAATTCTGAAACCTTCATGCACATCTAGAGATGTTACCTGAACACATTAGCATAGTTTAAACGTTTTGAATTGAATACCCTAGGAGCCTTTCGATGAAAACTGATTTTCTAACGATAAAAGTGGAACCACCGGGGGCAAAATCAAAATTCCGAAACCTTCATGCACATCTCTGATCTTCACAAAACTTCTTGGGGTACCTTTGTTTTCACCTTGGGACAGGAATGAGTGTGTTTTGGGGTGCCTTTGTTATCACTGTGCTATGGGAACAAATATTTTGGGGTTCAGTCAGACCCACTCTGGGAATCAAAGATTTCTTTTCTAGTTTAGCATCAGACTGTCACCTACCTTTACAATACTTTTCCTATACATTTGTTACAGGCTACGGTCAGTATTTATGTACAGACCATTACAATACTTTATATGTACCTTTGTTATCAGGTCATTACCTAGATGTTTGTCATTGCTGTGTCACATACTATACATGTACATGTCTTAACAAGTTGAGCTACAGTGTCATTGACAAATCATTTTATTTTAATGTGTTTCAATCAGATCAATTTTCACAAAAGTTAGTCTCAGGCTCCAAAATGCAAAACTTGTAACTTTAGGGGCAATTTTTTTGTCACAGTCAAACTTGTTAGCTAGGTTTCTGCATTTGGGCTCACTTTCAGCCTAAAAGTTACCTTCATAGGCTAAAATGTAAAAAATTGGATTTTTGGGGGTTCTTTTATTTATTATTATTATGTGACTTGTGGAGACACAAAATCGGGTTTAAATCAACAAACCTGTAGAAAACCTCCCCCATTACGAAAGCACTGTAAAGAAAGCATTGATTTTCGGCAAGCGGCATCTTTCACCGAAGCACATTCAAGTTTTTGAACCAAGTTTCGCTTCGCTCGCTTGGAGCCCAAACATTGCCCATTTTACAGTTTATTAGAGAGTACCTATAGGCACTCTCCCATAAACTAATAAACCTAATCTACTTC
The DNA here is from genome assembly GCA_031216915.1 of Pictodentalium vernedei. Taxonomy (NCBI): domain Eukaryota; kingdom Metazoa; phylum Mollusca; class Scaphopoda; order Dentaliida; family Dentaliidae; genus Pictodentalium; species Pictodentalium vernedei. Next base: position 151,166,323 of record CM062297.1, on the reverse strand, counting down.
AACTGATTGAGTTCTAGAAGTCACTATCATGGCTCTATTGAACAATGCTGGAAGCCACTTTAATTGCTTTACACTGTATACATTAGCTTGATGTTTGCTCAGCAGTAGAATAAAGTTTTTTTACATAAAATTGTTTGGTTGTAATTTATTGGAGAGTGCCTGTTGGCACTCTCCAATAAATTATAACAAAGCAATTATTTATAAACAAAATCTTGCAAAACTAAGGCCACTATTGCTGGTGGTGTGATATCTTTGAAAAAAAAATACCCATGTTTCAGGGGGGAGCGGTGGCTTGGGAGGTAGAGGTGCAGGCTGCAAGCCGAGAGGTCCTCGGTTTGAATCCCACCTGTGGCAACTGCGTTGTGTCCTTAGGCAAGACCCTTCATTTCCATTGCCCACGTGGGGGCACGTTAACGTTGTGTACTAAGGCGTACTGCACGTCGATGGTGCGCATGTCTTCAACCAATCTAACCCTGCCTGTGCTGCAGTGCGGAGTTACGATGTTGGGGAGCTGGCAGCTGCTCGTCGTTGCTCAGTGGTTCTCTCCGGGTACTCCGGCTTCCTCCACCCGTAAAACTGTCACGGTCATGGTTAGCCATTGTGCAGAAATATGTGACCTTAAACACCAATAAATAAATAAATACCCATGTTTCAAATCACCTTTGAAAAATAATTTAGCACTCAACCAGTTAACAAATTCTGATTCCAAAGGGAATCCAGCACTCAACCTCTTGACAATATTTAGAAAATAGAACAGCTATTTTACTGGCCAGTCTATATAAGAAAAATCACAATTTAAATGTTATTATACCCCCACAAAACGAAGTTGGGGAGGGGAGTGGGGTTATGAGAGTCAACTTATCCATCGGTCTGTTGTCGTCATCGGTCCGTTGCACATGTAAGCTTGTGGAGTGAATTACTTCCACAGTTTTAGCCGTATTTTCATGAAACTTCAGAAAAATGATCAACATGATGAGGGGAAGTGCATGAAGTTTCAAGATGGCCGACTGGTGGCCATGTTGGATTTTGCAAAATACTTGTGGAGCGAACTACTTCTACAGTTTTTGCTGCATTTTCATGAAACTCAATATTAATTGATCGGCATGATGAGAAGTAGTGCATGACATAATTGTTTTTCCAATCGAATTCAAGATGGCCGAATGTTGGTCATATTGGATTTTTTGTTTACTCAGAAATATTGAATGCCCCTTTTCAGTCACCCACCCTAGACAGCAGACCGGGTGGCAGACCATCTCTAGTTTTTTACCACTTTTTGCCCCAAACACATAGCTTATGACTCCTTGGTGGGACATGCTCATTGAACCCTCGGTTTAAATGAGGGGACATAAGCTATGTTTTGGGGGCTGAAAATAAAACGTTTTAGTCAGCAAAAATGACATATCTGAGAAATGGAGGTTTTCTGTATGCCCAGTTAACACATAACTATTACAAAGAAAAGCTTCATTGTATTTTCATTTCTTGATTATTGTAGGTGAGAATAAATGCCCAGCTGACACTAAATGCCGTAAATTTACAGAAGTATTTGGTGACTCAAACACATTCTGTGAGAAGATTTGGGATCACTCTTGGAAAGTGGTCGATGACTCAGAAGATTGTATGAAGTTATGGTTCAATGGAACTCTCGGCAATCCTAATGATGCAATTGCAAGACGAAAAGCCGAACAACTTGTGGCTCATTCTTCCGTGCTGTATGGAAATGTTTGCACTGTCCTTGTATTGTCTGTTTTATCCATTTTTTTATAAACTTTTGTAAATATTTTTAATTAATCTCATACTTAACTAATTCCATTAATTTTGTTTTTCATCCTGATCATACTCACATCTTCACTCTTCATACTTTCCAAGATTTGACAAATTGGAACATAATTTTATAAGTTATTTTTTTCTTACAAAAAATATTTACTCATGTCAGTTAATTGAATTCAACCCTTTTCCAAGCTGTCTCAGTGCTATGAATCCATCTCTGGGCTCTTTAAAGTGCTTTTGTGGAACTGTGATAGAAAAGCAGTCTTTCAATATCTGATTGTGATCTTGTCCAGGCCAGTACAAATTTGAAATTAACCTGATGAAACTGAGAGACCTCTCCTCCGGTCCTGGAAATGATATGTCATAATTTAATTAACCCTTTACCCAACGTAATGGTCAAAACCGGCCAGCGCTATTCTCAATAATCGTCTGTTAATTTTCATTATTTTTTCATTTTCTGCCTCAAAAACATTGGTTATGACCCCTCATTGGAACGAGCTCATTCCAATGAGGGGTCATAACCTATGTTTTTGAGACAAAAAATGAAAAAAATTAGTTGTTCGAGAATTTTTTTTTGCAAGTGTCGTCTGGTTTTCATGTTAGGTAAAGGGTTAAGTAGGATGGCTGCTAAGTAAATGTGTGGGATTATAGGTGGGATGGGGAAATCTCACCCTCTTGGCAAGATATTTGAACCAGACCCGAGGCTTGCTGAGGGTCTGGTTCAAATATCTTGCCCCGAGGGTGAGATTTCCCCATTCCCACCTGCAGGCTCACCGAGGATGATTTTTCTCCCCCCACCATGCAGCGATTACGTTGACCAGAGGTAATCGGGAGTCAGGTGCTGATTCAATCAACTCATTAGCTCAACTTTGACGAAGTCAAATTTGAGCTATTGTCATGGCCCGTCGTCCGTCTGTCCGTACGTCAACAATTGGCTATGGCTCGGGCTAGAGGTCGTATTTATGAACTGATCTTTACGAAACTTCTTGTGTACCTTTGTTATGACCCTGGGACAGGAACGAGTGTTTTTAGGTGTGGTCCAAAATTCAAGATGGCTGCCAGCGGCCATTTTGTACAGATGATGCAAAAATCAGTTTTTTGTACAGAACTTCTGTATGAAAGTTCTGATTTGAATAAAGTTTTGTATAAATGTTTAGTACCATGGGATACATCACATATAATACGGTTTTTTTTCTCGTGCGTAAATTATGCAAATTAGACTGACTTTGATTTATTTAGTGTTACTTTCAGAGCTGTAAGTGCCAAGCTGCTATGGCTCGGGCTAGAGGCCGTATTTATGAACCGATCTTTACGAAACTTCTTGGGTACCTTTGTTATGACTGTGGGATGAGAACGAGTGTTTTTGGGTGCGGTCTGAAATTCAAGATGGCTGCCAGCTGCCATTTTGTACCGACGATGCAGAAATCTGTTTTTTGTACAGAACTTCCATATGAAAGCTCTGATTTGAATAATTTTTTGTATGAATGTTTAGTACCATGGGATACATCACATATAATACGGGTTTTTTTCTCGTTCGTAAATTATGCAAATTAGACTAACTTTGATGTTTTTTGGTGTTACTTTCAGCACTGCAAGTGCAAATGCCAATACGGCTCAGGCTAGAGGCCGTATTTATGAACCGATCTTTACGAAACTTCTTGGGTACCTTTGTTATCACCGTGGGACGAGAACGAGTGTTTTGGGGTCCGGTCCGAAATTCAAGATGGCAGATGGCAGCCATTTTGTACGAAATTTGGTGCAATCAGATTTTTGCACAGAACTTCCTTATGAAAGCACTGATTTGAATAATTTTTTGTGTGAATGTTTAGTACCATGGGATACATCACATATAATACAGGTTTTTTTCTCGTGTAGAAATTATGCAAATTAGATGAACTTTGATTTTTTCAGTGCTGCTTACACACAGTAAGTACACATGTCAATACGGCTCGGGCTAGAGTCTGTATTTATGAACCGATCTTCACGAAACGTCTTGGGTACCTTTGTTATCACCTTGGGACGAGAACGAGTGTTTCTGGGTGCGGTCCAAAATTTAAGATGGCTGCCAGTGGCCATTTTGTATCGAAATTAGGTCTAATCAGTTTTTTGTACACAACTTCTATATGGCTCAGGCTAGATGCCGTATTTATGAACCGATCATTACGAAACTTCTTGGGTACCTTTGTTATTACCGTGGGTGAGAATGAGTGTTTTTGGGTGTGGTCCGAAATTCAAGATGGCCACCAGCAGCCATTTTGTACCAAAATTAGTGCAATCAGTCTTTTGTACAGAACTTCTGTAGGAAAGTTCTGATTTTAATAAATTTTTGTATGAATGTTTAGTAACATGGAATACATCACATATAGTACAGGTTTTTTTCTCGTGCAGAAATTATGCAAATTAGATGAACTTTGATTTATTCAGTGCTTCTTATACTCTGTAAGTGCACATGTCAATACGGCTCGGGCTAGAGGCTGTATTTATGAACCAATCTTCACAAAACTTCTTGGGTACCTTTGTTATCACCTTGGGACGAGAACGAGTGTTTCTGGGCGCGGTCCAAAATTCAAGATGGCTGCCAGTGGCCATTTTGTACCGAAATTAGGTCCAATCAGTTTTTTGTCACAACTTCTACACAGCTCATATTTGAGAACTGATCTTCACGAAACTTCTTGGGTACCTTTGTTTTCACCTTGGGACAGGAATGAGTGTGTTTTGGGGTGCCTTTGTTGTCACTGTGCTATGAGAACAAATATTTTGGGGTTCAGTCAGACCCACTCTGGGACTCAAAGATTTTTTCTAGTTTAGCATCTGACTGTGACCCACCTTTACAATACTTTACCTATACATTTGTTACAGGCTACGGTCAGTATTTAAGTACAGACCATTACAATACTTTATATGTACCTTTGTTATCAGGTCATTACCTAGATGTTTGTCATTGCTGTGTCACATACTATACATGTACATGTCTTTGTCTTGACAAGTTGAGCTACAGTGTCATTGACACTTTCATTTTGTATTTGTTGTTTTGAGAAACTGATGACACCATCGGAAAGAGCATGCACAAATTATGTATATACCAAAGGTATATACCACGAAATTGATTAGGAATGGTGGCAGCCTGAGGGTTGAAGAGTTTTAGAGCATCAGACTTTGATCACACTGCATTCCGATGATGTCAATATGAATTAGTTGGTAGCAAGAAACTGATACAATATGCATAACGTCATAATAACGTTTTAAATGTATAACGTCACGTGATTGGGGTGGGATACATCTGTCTCTCCCTGCTATCTCATCCGGAACACACATATGTTACACATGCAGTGGGGAGTGAAAGACTAATCAATATTTTCAACGTGCAGCTTTAAGGCTGCACGTTGGAAATATCAATTGGTCTACCCCTAAATAATGAATATGTACTCTTCAAATTGCTGTCATTGAACTGACATGGAAGTTTTCACCAGGGTTTAAAGGGTTAAAGAATGCCACAAACAGAACTCGATTTAACTGGATTCGCATAGCAATTTTCGAAACAATTTTCAACTATAGCTAATCAATTTCACATGACAAAAACATAAATAGGAAATGCTCATCAAAATTTATTAGATTGCAAACACTAATTATAGGAATAATCACCTTTTGCACCAATAAATAACCGGTAAAATAGTTTCTGGTAACATGTCTCTTGGGTAGATGTCCGTGAGAACCTGGGGAAGAAGTGCTTGTTTATTGTGGTAAACAAGCTCACTTTTACTGGTCAAATCCACTAAATGGGCATCATGGGTATAAACGATTGGCTGGACATTACTTTATATCTTTGTTTTGGTCATGATTTGCCATTGTGCAGGAATATGTAATCTTAAACACAAGTAAATAAATCATTAATGTTTCAAAAGCCATGACAATTTACTGGTAGGTAAATTGTCACGTCTTTTGAAATGCAGATGATTTATTTTTGTTGATTTATATTCACGGGAGGAAAATACAATGCTAGAAAGTACAATTGTAAAAATTTTATGGTATTTGACCCTTGTCTAAATTGTTGGTCTGCTTTTGTTATCACAGTACTGTGCAAAGACTCAAAAAAAAAAAATTACATTTATTTGGATCAATTGTATTTACCTAGAATCACATGGCAGTTATGCATATTTAAATCTGTACGATCAGCTGACAAGTTAGCCAAAAGTTGCAATTTGAATGGCAAAGTCTGAGAAACTGGTAGAGTGCTAAATTTTTTCTCAGCCTCAAGATTTGTTCACACTTTTTTGTCTTGTTTCAATTTATGGGAGAGTACCTTTAGGTACTCTCCCATAAATTGTAACAATGCAAATTGATGGAGATGAAGTAATTTTACTTCCAAGATTATAAGAAGGAAGTCCATAAAATACGAAGTTTTCAGCTTTAGGTACCTGCAATTCAGAATAAAGCCTGAATATGAGCTCACAGCTCTCTACCAGTTAACCAGCCTTTCTTGTGTCTGATAGATTTTTAAACTTTTGCTTTGAGGAGCTATATATAATTCCATTCCACACAGTATATGGATATTTGTTAATGATAAACAAGCCATTTTTCAAGAATTTTTACATAGCCGAGCATTTGGTTAGCCATCTCGAAACCACGTGAATGGTCAGGCGTTTATAGTCATTTTTGAAATTTTGCACACTGCTGGAGAGTTCCTGTTGGCTTGCACCAACCCAACTATACTTTTAGTAAAAAATTTTAATTGCATAACAGTGTATCCATGTGAATTGAATAAATAAAAATGAAATCTATTCAAATTTTATAAAAAAAATCAAATTCATGTGTATTATAGATATTTTTATAAGGGCTGCATTGATTAATTATGATGTGCTTGAATTGCAATACATTGCTCAAAATACAGTACATATTGTTGTTCACTGTTTATTGCCATATAATAAATAGAAATAATATTGGCCCCTGTGGGAAGCCTGGGAAGTAAAGCAGCGCCTGGCAAGTGTGGTAAACGAGCTCTGTGGTACTGGTAAAACCCACTAACAAATCGTCCACTGAGTTCCAATGTGTTCTATGTGCCTACAGGCACATAGAACACATTGGAACTAATGGGATGAAATGCCTGGTGTAGAAGTCCTTTAAAATGGGCAGCATGGGAATAAACGATGGGGTGGACTTGACTTTATATCCATGTTGCGGTCAATTAAGCCATTGTGCAGAAATAAGTGACATTAAACACCAATAAATAGATACCAAACATTCGGTTGATAATATTTTTCCCTTTTACATAACTGGAATTGAACCAATCCAATCTTGTTTGTCAAAGTTTTGTGAGTTCGGTCAAACAAGATTGAATTGATTTAATTAATAGTTCCATTAGGCCTAATCTGTTTCTCAGGCCCTACCACATTGTCCTTTAGGCTGCTGCATACTCTCTTTTTTTTTATAACCAATTCAAACTTAAATAAAATATATATATAGGATTTCTACTCTGTTTTAGTGAATATCTCATGAGTGCGGACTGGAAAGTTTTATTTTTCTCGAGCACTTGCACGAGTGAAAAATAATACTTTCAGCTCCACACGAATGAGATAATTTCCTATATTCACTAAAATAGAGAAGATTTTCTTTTTATTTTTTTCTGCGTGACATTTTACTGCACAATATTCAACTCAATTTGACTGCAAACAATTTCAAGACAATAACAAAGACCTGATGATCATTTCTCCAAGTCAGTGTATTGCGCTGAAGTGTGACATCATTTAGGAAGCTACGGATGGATATTTCTGATGGATATTTTTTGGTATCCAGCAAGTTGATGGATACCCAGAAATATCTTTTAGATAATATGCGATAATGCAGAGTCAAGCATATTATAAAAATGGTTTATGTGTGATATTTACCCAAATTAATAAAACTGATAAATTTGTCTCTTGAGTGAAACAAGGCTTTGCTGCACAATGTTTTAGCATTGCAAAGCTTTGTTGCACTCAAGGGATGAAATACACCACCACCCATTCTATTCTTCAGATTATGATGTCTAAAACATAAAACAAACCAAGAACATAATTTTTGATGGCAAAGAAATAATTACAAAAATACCATCCACATGCAATTTTACAAAAAATGGCCAGAGAAAAGAAATCAACTTTGTGGGACCTTTTGGCAAAAAACTGATTATGACTCATGAGGGTTTAAATGGTTTTGAAGTGCTTCACCATTTGATCAATTATAAAATTTATACATATCTCTGTGCAACATGCACACAAAAAACATACCAGGTGCTTTTGTCAAAAATAATAAGATGGGTTTTTGTACGTTTACATTTTTTTTCAAATAGAACCCCCCAAAAAGAAAAGAGCTTTCCCACCAAGTATTTGAAGCCATTGTTTTCAAATACTGACAAATAGAACAAAAAAATAGACTTGACCCACCAAGTATTTGAAGCTTATTAAATTTTTCAGCAATTGTGTCTCATTTTTTTTTTAGACCTCTACTTGTGCTGAGCACTGACATTGAAAATGTTCAAAGAATATTTGTCAAGTATATTTTTGACTTCTCTGCTTTTCCATAGCACCTGTGTACAGTTAAAACTAGAAGTCCTGTCATGAAATGCGCACAAATAGCACGTCGATCTGCACGTTAATCTATGTGTTATGACCATAGTAAGGCTATCAAATTCTATACATATGGCCTGTGCACGAGCAATGTTTCAGCCAATGGACCTCCGGGTAACCCGGAGGTCCATTGGCAGAAACATTGCCTGTGTGTGCTATGAGTAACCAGGAGAACCTGCCGTGCTTTGGATGCCATTCGATATGGCAATTGCATGCAATTCCTACGCGCAATTAAGCCTAGATAAGCGCACAGTTCATGACAGGACTTTTAGTTTTAACTGTATAGAAGGTTTTCATTTTGGAAGCAATAGCATTTTGACATGTGATTGATTTTGAATCTTTTTTTTCTATTTCTGACTTTAAAGTGTATCTACAGTATGTGGAGGTTGGATTGTAACTGAATCACCCATGGAGTTTAGTTTTCACCCAAAGCATCACTTTCAAATTCTGTACATATAGACAGAAAACACAAGCTATGTTTCAGTCAGTGGACCTCTGGGTTTAACCCGGAGGTCCATTAGCTGGAACTTAGCTTGTGATTGTTATGCTTTGCTTGTGTGGAATTTTGCTGAAAATCAATTCGTTATTCAGGGATGAGAAATTTCAGCAAATTTGTTGATTTCAGAGAATTTGTGCCCAAAATGCAGACATTTTATTTCTATAAGTTTGCATTAAAACGGTCTTTAAAAATACATTTTATGCCAGTTTATAGAAATAAAATATCTTTCAACCAACAGGTTCCCTCTATGTTATGTGTTCTGAAGAAATATAAATTTATCAAATTCGGCTTAAAAATGTGAGAATTTTAGATGATTTCAGTGAATTTAGTTGGAGGACATTCTCATCCCTGTATAATGCCTATGTATAATTGTGTCCAATCTTCAGCTCAGCATTCCACTTGATCATGTACATTTTGAAATTCCCCATTGAAACTGGAAGGTTGAGCAGTGCTTGTTTACTCTAGTAGTCAAGTTCTGTTTCACTGGTACAAGAGGAACAAGTTACCAATGCCTGGAATAGAAGTCGTCAAAGTGTGCAATATAATTTTGAACAATTGGCTAAACATGTCTTTTTTGTTGGTTTTTTAGCTCAACTTGACAAAGTCAAGCTGAGCTATTGCCATCACTTCTCGTCCGTCGGCGTACGTACGTACGTACGTTAGTATGTTAGTACGTTAGTACGTACGTCCACAATTTCCTTTGGCACACCTCACAGGTCGCATTTATGATCAGATTACTTTGAAACTTCTTATGCTTGTTTGGGGTGACCTCTCGATTTTCTTCAATTTCCGGCAAAAAATGTTGCCGCGGCCAACGTTCTTAGAACTTAGTTTAGTCAAACCACAATATTTCCCTTTGGCACACCCTACAGGGCACATTTATGATTTGATTGCTTTGAAACCTGATACGCTTATTTAGGGTGACCTCTAGATGGGAGCTATCGATTTTCTTCAATTTCCGGCAAAAAATGTTGCCACGGCCAATGTTCATAGAACTTAGTTTAGTCAGACCTCAATATTTCCCTTTGGCACACCCTACAGGGTTTCTTTACGATCAGATTGCTTTGAAACCTGGTATGCTTGTTTGGGGAGACCTCTAGATGGGAGCTATCGATTTTCTTCAATTTCTGTCAAAAAATGTTGCCGCGGCCAACGTTCTTAGAACTTAGTTTAGTCAGAAGACTCAATATTTCCCTTTGGCACACCGTACAGGGTACATTTATGATTGGATTGCTTTGAAACCTGGCATGCTAGTTTGGAGTGACCTCTAGATGGGAGCTATCGATTTTCTTCAATTTCTGTCAAAAAATGTTGCTGCGGCCAACGTTCTTAGAACTTAGTTTAGTCAGAAGACTCAATATTTCCCTTTGGCACACCCTACAGGGTACATTTATGATCGGATTGCTTTGAAACCTGGCATGCTTGTTTGGGGTGACATCTAGATGGGAGCTATCGATTTTCTTCAATTTCCATCAAAAAATGTTGCCGCGGCCAACGTTTTTAGAACTCAGTTTAGTCAGACCACAATATTTCCCTTTGGCACACCCTACAGGGCACATTTATGATTTGATTGCTTTGAAACCTGGTATGCTTGTTTGGGGAGACCTCTAGATGGGAGCTATCAATTTTCTTCAATTTCTGTCAAAAAATGTTGCCGCGGCCAACATTCTTAGAACTTAGTTTAGTCAGACCACAATATTTCCCTTTGGCTCACCCTACAGGGCTCATTTATGATTAGATTGCTTTGAAACCTGGTATGCTTATTTACGGTGACCTCTAGATGGGAGCTATCGATTTTCTTTGGTTTCTGTCAAAAAATTTTGCCACTGGCAAAAAAACTGACATTGGTCCCAATGATCTTCAATTTTGCCATTTCATTTATAACTTACCAAGTTCAAGTTTGTCAAGTTGAGCTACAGTGTCATTGACACTTTCATTTATGATATAACCATAGATATTGTGAGTGGCATTCAACTCCTGATGAACAAATATTTTGAAGTTTATCCTTTACTGAAATGAATCTCTTGAATGTTGAAAAGAATTGATCTGTTAGTACCAGTGAGTGTGAGATTAATTTTTAATTTTTAAAAATGATTGTTTCTAATTTTTAGCTGTGCATAGTTTAGAAATTGTCAGGTAAAACCTGTTTTGAGAGACCACTATCATGAGACCACATGTCTCGAGAGACCACTGTGACCTTATATCATTTGGTTGTTTTACTCTGAAATGGACATGCCATGAAAGACCACCTGTTTTGAGAGACCACTTTTGCCTGGCAAAAAGGGATGGTCTCTCAAGATAGGTTGTACACAATGCTGTTGCAGCTTGACCAAACCTCAGCTTGGGATGACCTTTTGAAGTCTTTTTATCCAAATAACCAAAACAGTGTTATTTTTTTTTTCAAACTATAGTATGTGACCCTCTTTTGAGAAAGGTAGGTGGGTAGATTTAGGGGCGTAGTGAAGATGACCGATTGGGGGCCGGATGTAAACCTTATTAACTGGTTGAGTGCTATTAGCCACTATCAGGGCTTTTTATATTTCAGAAAAATGAGGGTACTAGAGCAAAAGTTGACATTTTCCTTGCTTCTGTTTCATATTTTAGTAAAACAAATAATATTTTGTTTATATAAATGTTTTATTACAAATTATTGGAGAGTGCTTGTTCAAACCACCAAAAATAATCTAGTTTTCAACCAGTTAAATGTTGTCCTGACTGTCTCATGTTCAGACTGATGAAATATTCCAACTACATCATCCTGGAAGGTGTACAAAATACAACACCCATAAGTGGTAGCACCTGTATGATGTAGATAGGATTATTGTTAAAATCTGAATTTTTTTGTGAGTATATAAGAAAAACATGTAGCATTCACAAAGCAAAATCTTGTTCAGTTAACACGAATTGTACTATAGGGATCTGCAAATCACAATTTTTTTTCGAATCGAATCTCGTCTGATATCGAATCGAATCTCATCTTAATAGACAAGTTATTTCATAGGTACACCAAACTGAAGTTATGGAACACTGTGATGACCCTTACAAGACAGTGAACTTCAATTAATTTAACAGCTAGGCCTATTATCCATAGTTTTAGTTTTTGAAGGCTTAACTTGATATTGTTCATGTTCTTAAGAACATGAATAGTAACAAGTTAAGCCTTCAAAAACTAAAACTATGGATCATGTTCTGGACAAAATTCTCTACGTTCCTAACAATTAAACATTGTCAGTTCTCAATTAAATATGAATTGGAACTTACAAGAATAAATTGTCAGTTTTATCCAATTTTTTGTTGGAAATGTAACAAATTGAAGAGTTTTGAGACTGATTCGGGGTCGATCTCGCAGCAGATGCATGGTATCGACATCTAATCAAATCCTGGTTATTCACAGGATCCTATTGTACCAGTACTCCAAATTGGCAATGCAGATCCCCCTGCAGTTTGGAGTGGGTACCACAGACCTCCATATGTATAAGCAACTGTGTATGTGATTTTAGTCCAAGTATCAAATCTGGCCTTGTAGGAAGGGAATGATTAGAACAAAGAGCAAATCGAAATCTAAGACATAATGAAAATGTCCACCTTTCCCCTCAGTGTCTGACTCAGTTCCTTCTTAACTGGTAGAGTGCTAAATTATTTCTGGTCCTTAAAATTTCTTTGTGCATCTTTGCCTTGTAACAATTTATGGGAGAGTGCCAGTAGGCACTCTCCCATAAATTGTAACAAGGCAAATCCTAACAGATAAAATAATATCACTTCAAAGATAATATGAAGCACATCCACAGAATATGAAGCCTTTAACTTGCGGTACCGGCACTTCAGAATAAAGCCCAAATATGGGCTTCCAGCACTCTATCAGTTAAAGAGGGGTGGGTCAGAGTGTTATAATCTGCTAAAAATAAAAAGCTACAGAACAGCCATCGTGGACTGCTCACTTAAATGAATGAAGCACCAGGTACAACCCAGTGCTTCATTAATTCAATTTTTGATGATGATGATGATTATTATTACCAGGTTAATGCAAAACAAAAACAATTTAACATACATGTGCTTAACATACGTTATTATGTGAAAGCAGTCACTGAAAAATAAATGCAGATGTCAATTTACAGGATAGAAGGGAATTCAAATCTTTCACTGCCCGAATGTTGTAGTTGATGTCCTTAAATATATCAAATAGAGTCAAACTATAGGTACAGTACAGTCACTGTGGACTGGTCGTAGTCTCCAAGTGGGTAGTGATATCCATGCATGCATTTACCAGGTAATAAAAATCATCATCAAAAATTTAAATAATGAAGCACCGGGTTGTACCCGGTGCTTCATTTATTAAATTTTCGATGATTATTCCTTGCATTCGTGTTTTGAATGTAAAATATTATTATGGCCACGGAAATATTGCCCTACTATGGAAAGTAACCAGTCCATTTCAGCTGTACTGTACTCGACAAAGTTCCTAATGATTGATTTTTTATGCCCCCAACTTGGGTAAAACGAGAAATGATAGTTTTAGATTTGTATGAAGCATTATTGTTTGTATAAGTGTAGAAGATACATTTGTAGAATATACATTTTTGCTGTGTGTTAGTGGTTAATGCTTTTCTTGTGAATGTGTTTGGAGTTGTGCCTTAGTATATGCTTTTCAAAAAGTTTTGCACAAACACCAGCTGTATCTATGTGGCATATTAGTTCTATCTCAATATGCAAACATGGCCTCATGGACAGTGTCAGGAGCAAGACGTCTGAAGTTGCCCCCCAAAATATAAATGTTTGGAAAACTTTTAATTTTTTATTCATGAACAAACCATAGGGTAGGTGATATAGGAATATCCTATTCTCTTTCCACCAGAAACAGTAGATCTGAATATCACATGATACGATGCAACTGTCCAAAAAGTTGATCAGTGTATTTTGTGAAGTATGACGGAGTATCTGTATGGATATTTCATAGAATCCTTGCTGGCCAGTACAGTGGGGCCCACTAAATTGGATATCTCTTAACTGAATAACTCTGTTAATTGAATATAATTTCCCAACACAAAACCATTTGCCATACCTTCATTACAAATTTGACCTGTTAATTGAATATAGGTTATAGAGTAAACTCCTGTTAATTGAATAAAAAATCATCTTGTAACCTGCTGAGAAATTACCCTGACTCTCCCCAGTTTTCCTTTGTTTATATACCTATTTGGCTTCAGTACATCCAATACAGGCATTTAATCTATTATGTCTTGTTTGACAGGGCTCATGGAGCTCTGTGAAACAAGATATAATAGAATAAATGCTAAGTTTATCTATAGAATACAGGAAAGTGACACAATCCCAGTAAATTGAATACTCCTGTTAATAATTTTCATTGGAAAATTGCCTATTCATTTAACAGGGTTCCACTGTATGATGATTGGTGAGAGAGCAGCTTTATCATGATGATAGGCTAGGGCAGTTTTGAAGCCCTCTACAGTACGGCCGCCGTGGACTGGTCACTTTCCACTGGTGGGCAATATTTCCACGGACACAATAATATTAGTGTCCAAATGCTAATTATCGGAATAATCATGTAAAAAAATTAACGAAACACTGTGTACATCCCGGTGCTTTATTAATTAAAATTTTGCTGATGAATATTTTTGTTACCTGGTACACGCATGTGTGGACATCACTGCCCAGGTGTGGATTGTCAAACAGTCCACAGGTACTGTACTGTACCATGCAAGCTGCTACCGTTCTTTCGTACTTTTGATTCTAGCCATTTGTTTTGTGCACCAAGAAAAAGTGTTTGTATTGATGTGTTGTTTAGATGTCTGATTGTTTCTTACTGATGTTATGATGTTCGTGTAATTAAACACTAGTTGATGCTCGTCTTGAATGTCAAAATAGTTTTAAAATTAAACGGTGCTTGTCTGTTAGAACCTATATGTAGTATTGTCACTTTACTCACATCTGGCCTACACAGTACAAGTCAAAATAAGTTGTAGCATAACCACAATAAACTAAGTATACTGCTGCTTCTGCACTGATAAAATCTGAATCAGACATCATTTTCTGGAAATCCCTCAGTGAGAGCTTTCCAGAAAATGATGTCAGATTCTGGTTTGATCAGTGTATGAAGAGAAAGATACATAGTTTATAGTGGTCATTCTACAACTTATTTTGACTTGTACTGTAGTGTGACAATATGATTAAAAGCTAAAAAGCTTGGTCTTAATCCTTTCAACCTGGTATGCATAACTTTTCGTTTAATGCAAAAGATGCCAGTCTGTAAGTACACAACACAATAAATACCTTGCTGGATGTGAGG
The DNA here is from genome assembly GCA_031216915.1 of Pictodentalium vernedei. Taxonomy (NCBI): domain Eukaryota; kingdom Metazoa; phylum Mollusca; class Scaphopoda; order Dentaliida; family Dentaliidae; genus Pictodentalium; species Pictodentalium vernedei. The sequence goes on along the minus strand of CM062297.1, from coordinate 151,151,157 downwards.
ATCAGTGATTATTTAATCCTACAGGCCTATGGGGCTGTTTGATTATATAATTGCTAACCCTTCTGCACAAATGCAAGATAGACTCTCCCATTTCTCAGTATACAGTGGTGTGTAGGACAATACTATTCAGGGAATCGGGATTGAAAGGGTGTAAAGTCTCCTGATGAAATGAATTGATGCTTGTCTATTAGAATGTATATCACCCCACCTGTGCCATATTTCTACATGAAACTACTCATAATTGCTTGATAGCATCATGCAAAGACACAGGGTAAACCTGTACATTGTTGGCTTGTCACATGACCAAGCTAATATATGACTTCCAAGAGTTTCATCCTCTTACAGGATGGTGCAATAATCAGTTTTAGAGTTTTTGTTTTGCTTTCAGTCACTCATAGATAGAATCAAAAATGTCGTAAATAAAAGTCTGTTTTAAGATATACTTGTTAATTTTCATTATTTTAAAGTGTTCTATTTGGTGTACCAGAATCAGAGGTGGGGTAAACATGCTGCATGGTCTCGAAATGACTGAGTATGAGGAAATTGGGGTCAGCAGAATATACTAAGACTTGGCTTTGTTGTACTTATTAGTATTATATAACTGCTGGGTGGATCCAAGAATTGTGTTGGTTGGGAGTGTGACTTTGACCCAAATTGCAAAGAGGTAAAAGTTGCTAATGTCTCCTGCCAGTTAGAGAGTTCTGTAGGCCTTTAAAGCAGAGATTGGATTTTTTGGCAAATTAGCGGATTTCAGCGGATTTCGGTTGATTCATGCCCAAAATGATGAAACTTTGTGTAAATTTGCTTGAAAATGGTCATAAAAGACCATATTCATGCAAATTTGTAGAAATAAAAATATGTACCTCTCAACCAACATTTTCACTCTTATTTTTTGAAGAAACTCAATTTTCATATTTTTTCATAAAAATACTGGAATATTAGGTAATTTCAACCATTTTTTTGTTGCAGGCCATTTTCATCATAAATGCTATAAAACTAGCATTGTATAACACCATGGTATTGTCCCAAACATCCATACATATGATGCTATCACCATAGTATTCCAGGACAATACCTGTTGTACCATACAGCCACTGTGGACTGGTCACTTTCTGTGGGTAGGCAATATTTCCAAAGATGCGATAACATTCAATTCCAAACACTGATTATAGAAATAACCCTCAAAAATATAATTAATGAAGCACTGGGTACAACCCTGAGTTTTATTAATTAAAATTTTGCTGATGGTTTTTATTATCTGGTAAACGCATTTGTGCACATCACTTCACATGCATGGATGATGACCAGTCCAGGGTGACTAATGTACTATGGTAGTCTTTAAAGGGGTTCTCTGGTGTATTTACGGTAGTTTTCTTGCACATGGATTTGGCATTGGGAAAAATTAGAACAAAAAAATATACAAAACAAAATGTGAAAATGAATGGCAAGCCTTTATTAAAAACATGAGCAAAATACCTGATTTATATTTTTTTTATTTGGGTGTTGGGAGGAGCTTGCACCCCATAACTGTCCTAGACATATTGCATTTTGGACACCATGAATCTCTGATCTGAATCGAATCTCAAGAATGATACAGAATCTTGAATCAAACTGATGTCTTATTTTCCATTTCGGCTTCTGCCCATCCACTGACACCTCCACCAATCTGCGATGTAATTGTATAGTGCTTTATTGCCCTGTTTGTGATGCCAGATGTTCACCCACCCCAGGATTATAAAAAATCTCAAATCTCTGAAGTTCGAAGCGAACCCTTGCGGCTTCATGGTGCATGAATCCATTCCTTACACAGTCATTTCGAGACTAGTTTTGATATACAGTCCATTGAGATAATCCTTATGTACTTGTTGAGACATTTGTGTGCTTTTAACCCTTTACCCAACGTAACAGCCAAAACCGGCCAGCGCTTGTCTCAAAAATCGCCAATTAATTTTCATTATTTTTTCATTTTTTGTCTCAAAAACATAGGTTATGACCCCTCGTTGGAACGAGCTCGTTGAGCTCATTCCAACGAGGGTTCATAACCTATGTTTTTGAGACAAAAAGTGAAAAAAAATAGTTATTCAAGAATTTTTTTTGCAAGTGTCGTCTGCTTTTCATTTTAGGTAAAGGGTTACCTGGTAGAGTGTTAAATTTGGGGGGTCATGAAAATTTGGCATGTCTTTGCCCGGCTACATTTATGGCAGCATGTATAGGCACTCTCGCATAAATTGTAGCATGGCAAATCCACACAGACCAGTTAATTTCATTTTGAAGCGCATCCATAGAATGTGAATTTGGAGAATAAAGACAAATTATGGTCTTCCTAGCACTCAACCAGTTAATCAATGTCTCAGATAATTTTGATCAATGTTGTATTAACCCATTAAACATTTAGGTACATCCATTATGACCACCATTTTTGTGCATTTCATGAAATTTTTATCTGGTCGATTATAATTTGCATTAAACACACCAATCATTCACAGACAAAACTCATTGTTCAGTATTTTATCTCCATTTGTTTTCTGTCTGTCTGTCTGTCTGTCTGTCTGTCTGTCTGTCTGTCTGTCTGTCTGTTCATCCATCCTTCAATCCTGTAAAGTGGAACAATGTTTGTTTGCTCACATATAAGCATACTGCTTAATTGATGAAATAGGGACCGCTGATCTATGCCTGGAGTGAGATGGCTCAAAAGTGGGCTGTGCAATTATGCATTTGACTACACTTAACCCGTTGAACACTGGTGATATATTCCATACCAGTTCAGAGCCATCAACTGACAAGAGTGTAGATTCGTTACTTGCAGGAATAGAAGTTTTCTGGCCTTTTCCGGAATTCTGTGTTTTTGTTACGGTTTTCCGCCATTCCCAGTCTATGCTCAGGGACATTAATATTCTTGCTGTTGAGTAATTTGTTCTCTGATTTTTACTGTGATCTTCAGCTCACCTGACTGAAAGTCAGGGAGAGCTATTCTGATTACTTTTCGTCCATCGTGAATGTGTTGTTTGGGTCTTTTTCTCCCAAACCACTGGCCACTTTTTTACATGTGAAGTGGTTATATAGGGGCATTTGGGTTTTTCTTCAAATTGGGTTTCTGCTCATATTGAGGAGGTGATGGAGCCAAAATGCTCCAATTTTTAAAAAAATTTCTCATAACCAGCTGTAGCAGAGACTTGATATTTGGTATAAAGCTTCCTTTCGAGGAGTAAACTCAAGTTTGTTCAAGAGAAGTTCAAGAATTTTTGCCCCACCCAAAATTTCTATTTTCCAAACCAAGAGGCCTATTTGAACCAAAATTGATAGGAAGTGTTAGTGGATCAAAAGTACTTGATTTATGCCAAAGAGTTTTTTCAAAATGCCCTGTGGGAACCCCAGGAGCTAAAAATAGAATTATTTTCAAACGCCCATATTTCCCAAACCACACGGAACAGAGAGCTGATATTTGGTGTGAAGCATCCTTAGGATCAGTAGAATGGAATGGTAAACAAATTGCCATCTGTTATGTTAGGGTGTTCTGCTGAGGTCCTTAGAAAAAAATGCTGAGTCAGCATATATGCAAAACTTTTTAAAAATCTTTTCTCCAAAACCAATAGTCAGAATCGTTTGATATTTGGTTGAGAGCATCCATAGGGAGGGGGGGGGGGGGGGGGCAGATACAAGTGTTAAAATGAAGTACATTGGTTCATATTTGGGCTCAATACAGGAGCCCGAATTTTAACTTACAGCAATATGGGGAATATTCTTTAAAAATCTTCTTCAGAACCACCAGTCAGAATCTATTAATGTTTGGTATACATCATTGTTATGAGGGTGAAATTCAGGATTGTTCAAACCAAGACCCAAGGTTAATATTTGGGCTTCCTATAGAAGCCCAAATTTTAACTTCGTGCAATATGGGGGATAATTTTTAAAAAATCTTCCAACAGGTCCACCAGTCAGGCCTTCATATTTGGTACACAACTTTTCGGGTGGGGGGGGGGGGGGGGGGGGGGGGGGGTTGTCAGATTGAAGTTTGTTCAAATCTGGTCCCTTGCTATATATTTGGGCTCTCTATGGTAGCCCAAATTTTAACTTAGTGCAATATGAGGCAATTTCCTTAAAAATCTTCTTCAGATCCACCTGTTGGAATGCATTCATATTTGGTATACAACATCTCTAGGGGGCCAGATTCACGTTTGTTCAATTCTAGTGCATAGGTTAATATTTGGGCATCATATGGGAACCTGGAATTTAACTTAGTACAATATGAGGAAATTTCTTCAAAAATCTTCTTTAGGTTCTCCTGTCAGAATCCTTCCATATTTGGTTTACAACATCTCTGGGGGAGTCAGTTTCAAGTTTGTTCAAATTGATTCCCTGGGTTAATATTTGGGTTCCCTATGGTAGCCCGAATTTTAACTTTGTGCAATGTGAGGAAATTTAAAAAATCTTCAGATCCACTAGTCAGAATGGTTTCATATTTGGTATACAACATCTCGAGGGGGTCAGATTCAAGTTTGTTCAAATCAGGTCCATAGGTTAATATTTGTGCTCGCGATGGTAGCCCAAATTTTAGCTTAGTGCAGAATGAAGAAATGTCTTTACAATTTTTCTTCTTCAGATCCAACAATCAGAATGCTTTCATATTTGGTATACGACATCTCTAGGGAGGTCAGATTCAACTTTGTTCAAATCGAGAGCCTGGGTTAATATTTGGGCTCCCTGTGGGAGCCGGAATTGGCCATGTAGTTGATGAGTAAGAAAGTTTGTATTCAGTTCCTTCTTGAGGTGTGTAACTAAGATTAATCTACGTAGGTTGAATCAAGGGGCTTCATAGCGGAGCTCCACATTTTACATCATGATCAACTGAAGAAAAGGCATGTTGCTCGGACTATTTTTGTCACTCCTGAGGGGCTCAAGGATTGACAATGTATCCTATGGAGATGGATTGCTTAATGTAGACTCATTCTTGGACTCTGTTTATATCGTGTACTGTTCTAGGTGAGCGCTTCAGGCCCCGTTCGGCCTCTTTGTTACGGTACGTCCGAGGTGTTTCATTCTTTGCCATTAAATTTAGCAGTGAACTATCTGCTGTTACAGATAGATCAGCTGTTGTGCCACAGATGAAGCCGACATGAGTGCTCGTCTTTGCAAGACTCGAGCTCACCTCAGGCCAGTTGGGCTTGAACGAGCCCAGACTGACCTGGGGTGAGGCAGAGTCTTACAGCGACCAGTTACGATCGCATCGGGTGTCATTATTTGTGCGTTTTGACCTTTTTCGACTTACATTAACCCTGTTGTGAATATTTCGGCTTTTTTACTTGGTGTAACCTTCACTTGGGGAAAGATCAATCAATATTTTCAATGTGCAGACTTGGACTGCACATTGAAAATCATGATTGGTCTACAACACAAATTCAGTGAGCAGCTATCTGTTTATAAACCAGGTCGCATCACGATCTTGGACTGAAAAAGCGCCCTTTTGTTTTGAAAGAGTAAATTTTACATTTTTATTGTAGTTAGCGGTATGGCCGTACAAGCTGATTTTGAATTTAAACCCCAATAAGGATTCCTGTGTTGTCTATCCACCCATCCATCCTGTTCACTGTCGTTCATGCCATACGTCCTTGATATGTGGACATATCCGTGAGAACCCCGGGATTTAAGTAGTGCTTGTTTACTATGGTACACCAATTCTGTTTTACTGGTAAAATAGGACTCGGTAACTAACCTCCGAGGTGGTAGTCCTCTAAACTGCATGACATAGGTATAAACGATTGGCTAGACATTACTGTTGTGGTTTGGGGCGCGGTGGGGTTGCGGTAACCGGTTCTCGCCAGATCACCGAAGTTAAGCAACGTCGAGCCCTGTTAGTCCTCGGATGGGTGACCATCTGAGCGATCGATTCGGACTCCCGCGTTGTGTCCTTGGGCAAGGCACTTGACCTCGATTGTCCATATGGGGGCACGATGACGCCATGTACTAAGACGTACTGCACGTCGATGTAAGCATGTCTTCAACCAATGTAACTTTGCCTGTGCTGCAGTGTGGAGTTACGATGTTGGAGAGCTGGCAGGTGCTCGTTGCTCGGTGGTTCTCTCCGGGTACTCCGACTTTCTTCACCCGTAAAACTGTCACGGTCATGATTGGCCATTGTGCACAAGTATGTGACCTTAAACACCAATAAATAACTAATAAATAAATACTGTTGTGGTCATGAAAAAGGCATAGATGCCGAAAATGATCTTAGAGAGCAGTAAATAAAGTGGACTAATTTTCAATCTATATCACATTCATTCAGCTCTCTTGCCATCTGCAGAGGTGTGCGAATAGAAGGGGTGGGGAGGCAACATTTGAGAGTGCACCCTTGGAAGAAAAACTTAGTATTTCTGTGCCGGTAGCCTGAGCTGAGCCATGTGGTTGCCAGACACTTATTGCATGTACACCCGTGGATTTCACGGAATCAAATTTTGATTCAGTCGGTGATTGTTTGCATATTTGCTCCGATTTAAGTTTGATCAAATCAAGTCCATGGGTTCCATATATGGTTCCCCAATGAGCCCTAATTTTGATGTGCAATTTGATTACATGCGGAGTATCATTTAAACCCCTTTTCAGATGCCCCACTCCGAGTGTTTTGATATTTGGTATCCGTCATCCTTATAGAGTACAGATTCAAGTTTGTTCAAAGCAAGTCTGAGTTCATGTTTTGGTTCCTTATAGGAACCCATATTTTAACTTCATGCAATTCCCCGTGGGACTGGAACTCCGTGAAGTGGAGCAGTGCTTGTTTATTGAGGTTTTATTGGTAAAATAGGATCTGGTCACCCATGTCTAGGGTCAAAGTCCTCTAAAATGGGCAGCAAAGGTATAAAATAAAGACTAAACTTGACTTTGTCTTCGTTGTTGTCATGATTAGCCGTTGTGAAGAAATATGTGACCTTTAACACCAATAAATCAATAAGCAACTTTCCCAAGTGACCGATTAAGGCCCCTCGTAGCCTCTTTTCCTAATCTCACCCTCGTGAGACAATCCAGTTTTTACTAATTTGTATTTGATAAACTGGGCAATCGGCAAATCTCATAACTTGAACATTCATGTTTACAACCACATTTTTCGTCCCAATACCTCTCAAAATATTAGGGTGCACCATGTATTGTCCCAAAATGTCCAGACATGCAAGGATGAGAGCCTGGTAAACCAGTATTTTTTGGGACAATACCAAGGTATACCATTCCATCCTTCTATAAGGAGCTCGCTAACCTCCCGACATCCGGGGAATTTTATCCTCCTTGGACTACTCGCCGATTCAAGATGGATTCTCACAACTCCTTTCATGTAGTCTGCGTCCCATATCTGGTACGAGCACCCCTCTCCAAACTGATCGTCGCCTGAGTGCTAGAATGTCCTAATACCAAGGTGTACCATTCCATCCTTCTATAAGGAGCTCGCTAACCCACCGACATCCGGGGAATTTTATCATCCTTGGACTACTCGCTGATTCAAGATGGATTCTCACAACTCCTTTCATGTAGTCTGCGTCCCATATCTGGTACGATCACCCCACTCCAAACTGATCGTCGCCTGAGTGCTAGAATGTCTTATGTCCCCTGTGGGACATAGGACATTCTAGCACCCAGACGACGTGGTGTCATCTAGCAATGTATAATGGAATCACATTTGTCATCGTAAAGCGTTTGAGCGGCCTTGTTTCCGATGTGCAGGTTGTTGTTTTGTGGGTGCGGGTGGATTCTGATGAACTATGGATGTGTTCCAGAGGATTTTGTGATTCCTCGCGAATATTTTTAAACACATACCCAAGCCTTATTCGGTTTACTCCTGTACTCTTGTGAGACAGTCGTGTTGGATACTCTGGATAATAACCGATTGCTAATGGTTGTGCTGAGAACTATGAATCTGGTCGCGTAATTTTGGCAGGGACGTGGCGACAGGCGTTTGGGGGGTGTCACCCCCCCCCCCCCCCCCAATCCTGGCCAAAATTTCCTATAGTTGGAAATTTAATCTGTCTGGATTTTAGAACTTATTTGGTGATGTCTCCTTTACTTCCCAAATCGGCAAAAATTCCAACTATTACTATAGTACTGAATGTTTGCTAAGCACCACATATTTACAAATCATTGTGAAATTTTCTTGACATATTTGCGATATTTTTAGTGGATATTTTTGAGGAATGTATTGAGATGGTCCCCAGTATTTACATTAGCTCTCTTGACAGGCAGACTTTTCGTGACAGTCATGGAAAGCATGTACTCCTTGATTTTCATGATGTCACGTACTGTCTTCATGTACATGAGATGTGTAGGGTATTCGGTCTTCATTTCAACACAAACCCTTGTGATTGAATAATTGAATATGGCGAAAGCAAATGTAAGAAGACATTTGTCTGAAGCAGAAATGTGGCGGGCTGTAGGGATGGTGGAGCAAGGGGCTACCCATCGTCAGGTTGGTGAAGCCCTTGGTGTGCACCATACGCTGATCACCAGAGACGGGGCATGATTTCAGCAGTATGGCACACCAGTCAGACGGCTTGTTGGGGCAGAGACAGGGCAACATCTGCAGCTGAAGACCGGTTTTTGATCATTCAGAACGCTTTGCCACAGCAACCTTGCTTTGCAGTGACCTTCAGGATGCACCTGGGGTAAATGTGTCGACGCAGACTATACGGGCAAGGTTGCACGAAGGTGGTCACCGATCGAGAAGACCATGTGTTCGCATTCAGCTGTCCCAGAACCACCGCCAGGCACGATATGAATGGGCCATGGACCACGTTGGATGGACCAGAGAAGATTGGCGACCTGTCCTTTTTACAGATGAGTCACAATACTGCCTAGACTACACAGATAGGCGTTCTAGGGTATAGAGAAGACCAGAACAATTCCATGCAGCCAACATTGCTGAGCATGACCGCTATGGTGGAGGGTCAATAATGGTTTGGGCGGAATCAGTTGGGATGGACGTACAGAGGTCTGTGTACTTGGCCGTGGTACAATGACTGCACAACGATATATTGATGAGATCCTGGATACCCACATCAGATTGTATGCAGGTGCAGTGGGTGATAGATTCATTCTGATGGACGATAATGTCCGTCCTCGTGTTGCCCATGCTGTCCGGGAATACCGACAGAGGGAGGAGATTGGGCGTATGGACTGGCCAGCAAGATCCCCTGACCTCAATCCAATCGAGCATGTCTGGAATGAGTTGCAGCTTGCAATTTCAGCCCGTCCAGTCCAACCAAGAAGTGTCCAGGACTTTGGTGCCATGCTGGTCCAAGAATGGAACAACATCCCACAAAGGACCATCGGGAACCTGATTGGAAGCATGAGAAAGCGTTCTCCAGCTGTAATTAACAACAATGGGTCTCATACTCTACATTGAACCCATACCAGTTCGCTTCGTCAACCTTTTGGCAAATTTGAAAAATTTCCTCTTTTACCAATAATATCCATTTTTCATGGTTATCGCATTTAAAAGCTAAAAAATAATGTCAAACACAAACAAAATCTTAATTTCTGTACTTAAATTATACTTGGTGCTTAGCAAACTTTGAGTAGTATACTTATAACTATAGTGTACGTAATATCAAACTTCATGAGTGTGCATGAAGTGAATCTGTACGAGATTTCTCTCTTACGTTTACTTATCGTAATAAAAAAATTCCTCGAAATGCACTTCTCGAAAATCACATGTAAAATCGTTATCCTGAGTTAATTCCATCATTCACAATTACAAAATGATGAAACATCGAAAATTGATCATTCCTGCATAAGATCTGATTTAATGTTAGGACAGTGTGAACTGCTCAACGTTCTCAGCTTGAGCATTTGTTTAGCACATATTCAGTTCCCAGAATAATACCAAATAATAATAACCTGATAATTCTATCATAACTGTGTTGGCATTTCATTTACTAGAATCAATTTTGGGGGCGCGGTGGCGTTGCGGTAACTGGTTCTCCTCCGATCACCGAAGTTAAGCAACGTCGAACCCGGTTGGTCCTTGGATGGATGACCGCCTGAGTGATCAATTCGGACTCCCGCGTTGTGTCCTTGGGCAAAGCACTTAACCCTGATGGTCCACACGGGGGCACGATGACGCCGTGCACTAAGGCATACTGCACGTCGATGGTGTGCGTGTACTTCACTGAGGGATTTTTTCATGGCCCTTATGGCCTCAAACGAAATGAGGCTAAGAGGGATAGTAAATTAGACCTCAATGAGGGATTTTCTCATGGCCCTCGTGGCCTCATACGACAAAAAGGGATTCTTCAGAAAGTATCCTCGACAGGTATCCTAAAATAATACAATACTAGGTATCCTCAAATACCGAAATGAGGCTAAGAGTCGTATGTGCGAGTCACTCGAACGAGCAATTGCTCGATAGCTCATTTGCTCGATGGGATTCGAGTCGATCGAGCAATTACTTATCAGTAACTACTCGGTAGATTCTTGGGTTTAGGAATGAAATAGGCTTTTGTTATACACAAGGGAGATATCTTTGTATGGATATGTATAAATTACGGGAAATGAAGCAATATGATTGGTTAATCAGCTTCCGTAAAGTGAACTGATTGGATGATCTGGATAACTGAAACAAGAACAAGTGTTCTCGGAATAGGACAGGAACTACTGGTAATACGTACCACCTTACCAGTAACGGGATGATACAAAGCATTCACTAGGTTAATACTATCAACGGTTAAGATGGGGCCTACAGGGGAATATACCAACCATACTCTGCTGCCGTTCTGTACTACCGGCATTAACCCCACTCCACAAAACCACTTGATAATATGAAACATCTGGTGGATCATAGTACCAAGGGCTAACAAGAGACCTACAGGGGTATGTACAGCCTATACTATACTACCGTTCTAAACTACCAAGCATTACCCCCACCCCAACAATATCACTAGACCTATCATAACGTACTACATATACCAGCCATATAATAAAACAAGAGGCCCCAAGGGGCCTGAGGGCGCTCACCTGACATGGTAGCCTAAATATCAACCCAGAGAATTGATTTCAACAAGTTGCATCTGCTCCTCCTAAGAAAAGCTTATACCAAATATCCAAAAATTCTGACCAGTGGATCTAAAAAAAAGAAGATTTTTAAAGAATATTCCTCATATTGAACTAAGTTATAATTCGGGCTCCCACAGGGAGCCCATATATGAACCCACGGACTTGGCTTTAACAAACTTGAATCTCACCCCCCGAAGGATGCTGCACACCAAATATCAAAACATTCCGACTGCTGGATCTGAGAAAGAAGATTTTTAAAGAAAATTCCTCATTTTGAACTAAGTTACAATTCAAGCTCCCACAGTGAGTCCAAATATGGACCTAGGGACATGGCTTGAACAAACTTGAATCTCACCCCCCTAAGGATGCTGCATATGAAATATCAAAACATTCCAACTGCTGGATCTGAAGAAGATTTTTTAAAGAAAATTCCTCATTTTGAACTAAGTTATAATTCGGGCTACCACAGTGAGTCCAAATATGAACACAGGGACTTGGCTTGAACAAACTTGAATCTCACCCCCCTCCCCCCTCCCCCCCCCCCCCCCCCCTAAGCACGGTGCATACCCAATATCAAAAGATTCTGCCTGCTGGATCTTGAGAAGAAAATTTTCAAAGAAATTTGCCTGAAATGCACTAAGTCCGAATTCAGGCTTCTATAGTGAGCCCAAATATGAATCTAGGGAGCCGATTTGAACAAACTTGAATCAGATCCACCCCACAATGTTGCATACCAAATATCAAAAGATTCTGCCTGCTGAATCTGGAGAAGAAGATTTTTTACGAAATTTGCCTGAAATGCACTAAGTTCGAATTCGGGCTTCTATAGTGAGCCCAAATATGAATCAATCCAGGGGGCTGATTTGAACAAACTGGAATCAGATCCACCCCACAATGTTACAAACCAAATATCAAAAGACTCCGCCTGCTGGATCTGGAGAAGAAGATTTTTTTAAGAAATTTGCCTGAAATACACTAAGTTCGAATTCGAGCTTCTATAGTGAGCCCAAATATGAATCCAGGGGGGCCGATTTGAACAAACTTTAATCAGATCCACCCCTCAATGTTGCATATCAAATATCAAAAGATTCTGCCTGCTGGATCTGGAGAAGTAGATTTTTGAAGAAATTTGCCTGAAATGCACTTAGTTCGAATTCGAGCTTCTATACTGAGCCCAAATATATACCCAGGGGGCCGATTTGAACAAACTTGAATCAGATCCACCCCACAATGTTGCATACCAAATATCAAAAGATTCTGCCTGCTGGATCTATAGAAGAAGATTTTTTAAGAAATTTGCCTGAAATGCACTAAGTTCGAATTCGGGCTTCTAGAGTGAGCTAAAATATGAATCCAGGGGGCCGATTTGAACAAACTTGAATCAGATCCACCCCACAATGTTGCATGCCAAATATCAAAAGATTCTGCCTGCTGGATCTGGAGAAGAAGATTTTTTAAAGAAATTTGCCTGAAATGCACTAAGTTCGAATTCGGGCTTCTATAGTGAGCCCAAATATGAATCCAGGGGGCCGATTTGAACAAACTTGAATCAGATCCACCCCTCAATGTTGCATACCAAATATCGAAAGATTCTGCCTGCTGGATCTGGAGAAGTAGATTTTTGAAGAAATTTGCCTGAAATGCACTAAGTTCGAATTCGAGCTTCTATACTGAGCCAAAATATAAACCCAGGGGACCGATTTGAACAAACTTGAATCAGATCCACCCCACAATGTTGCATACCAGATATCAAAAGATTCTGCCTCCTGGATCTGGAGAAGAAGATTTTTGAAGAAATTTGCCTGAAATGCACTAAGTTCGAATTCGGGCTTCTATACTGAGCCCAAATATGAATCCAGGGGGCCGATTTGAACAAACTTGAATCAGATCCACCCCACAATATTGCATACCAAATATCAAAAGATTCTGCCTGCTGGATCTGGAGAAGAAGATTTTTGAAGAAATTTGCCTGAAATGCACTTAGTTCGAATTCGAGCTTCTATACTGAGCCCAAATATAAACCCAGGGGACCCATTTGAACACACTTGAGTCAGATCTACCCCATAATGTTGGATACCAAATATCAAAAGATTCTGCCTGCTGGATCTGGAGAAGAAGATTTTTGAAGAAATTTGCCTGAAATGCACTTAGTTCGAAATCGGGCTCCTATACTGAGCCCAAATATGAACTCAGGGGGCCGATTTGAACAAACTTGAATCAGATCCACCCTGCAATGTTGCACACCAAATATCAAAAGATTCTGCCTGCTGGATCTGGAGAAGAAGATTTTTTAATCTTTTTCCCATTGCCTACAATGTGCTGAAAAAAGTACCTTGTGATCAAACCGATAGGGATTTTTTTAACCATTCTATTCTACTGGATAAAAGTAAGCTTTATACAAAATAAGAATTCTCTGTGCAGTGTTGTTTTGGAGATGTGGCAGTTTTTTTTTTTGCATCAATAAACTACTTATGACCCATTATCATCTCATATCAAATTTGGTTCAAATCAACCTGACGGTTCTGAAAATAGAAATTTTAGGCGTGGCCAAAATTTTTGCCCCTCCCTTAACGAAGGCAAATAATTCCCGACAAACTTCTCTTGAACAAATTTGATTCTAAACCTCAAAGGACCCTATATACCACACATCAAGTCTCTGCTACTGGGGGTTCATTAGAAGAAGATTTTCAAAAAAATTGGCCATTTTATCCCCATACCTCTGCTCAATATGAGCCGAAACCTATTTTGGATAAAAATCAAAATGCCCCTATATAACCACTTCTTACATGAAATTTAATTAAAATGTGGCCAATGGTTTAGGAGAAAGAGACTCAAAGACCACCTTCACGCAGGACGACGGACGAAGAGTGATAAGAAAAGCTCACCCTGACTTTCAGTCAGGTGAGCTAACAAAGCAATCGGTTGGTTAATAGTACCAAGCACTAACAGGGGGCCTACAGGGTATATACCGCCCATACTATACTGCCGTTCTAAAACTACCAGGCATTACCCCTACCCACAATACCCATATGCCTAGCATTACATACTACTTATTCTAGTCATAGGATAACATGAAGCATCAGGTGGATTAATAGTACTAAGGGCTAAGATGGGACCTGTAGGGGTACAAAGCGTACATCATATATTACCACACTAGACTACCATGCATTACACCCCCCCCCACTCCCCCACCCCACAATAACTTCTGGTCTTACATACTACCTAGACCAGTCACATAAAGTATTAGGTCGATTAGTAGTACCAATGGCTTTCGGGGCCCCACAGAGGTATATATCGTCCATACTATACTGCCGTTCTACACTACCAGGCATTACACCCACCCCCACCTAACAATACCACTTGACCTGCCATAACGTACTACCTATACCAGTCATAGAATAATACAAAGCAATCGGTTGGTTAATAATACCGAGGAGTAACGGGGGATCTACAGCGGTATATACCATGCATCTTATGCCCCAAATCTAAACAATGCCCCAATTTATAATTATAATACTGCCTGACCTAGCATTACGAACTACCAATACCAGTCATAAGATAATACAAAGGATTCGGTAGGTTAATAGTACTAAGGGGGTAATAGGCCAACAGACCATTCATCCTACACTGCCAATCTAAACTACCAATGACTATCTCTCAATACCGCACTGGGCGACAGTACATGACTCCCATCGCCACAAAACTGCTTGACCTAGCTATAGCAGACATAGGATAATACGAAGGCCCAGGGGCTAATAGTATACCAACATGGATATATACCACTATTACCATATCACCGCCCCCCCCCCCCCCCCCACACACACACACTGACGAGAAGACCGTCATACCCTGACCCGAATAACGTTATGTCGGAATGTATAGTGGTCAACAACAGCGGTCAACGTCTCTATGACGTCGCGTGCGCACGTTGACGTCACGACGTCAATAGCAACGTCAACCGTTTCGCGGGGAAAAACTTTCAAGAAAAATCTCACCTTTCCCATTCATTTTCCATCACATACCCATACTATATACCCATAGCCCTGTGCTTACATGCATCACTATACATACCATAGCATACTATATAGGCTGTACATGTTCCATTTGCCGGATCTAGATGGATGGAGCCAACGTTTAGCACATGAAACAATTGCTCCGGCAAAAACGTCCGGTTCCTATGGGAATTTAACACTAGCTGCTCCGGCAAAAGTCCGGGTAATCAGGAACGATCAGGTATATGCTATACTACTTACAAGCAGTTGTCTATCCCCGATATTTCTTCGCCACAACCAATAAGGGACTATTGTCCAGTCCAAATGTTTCTTTCCGGTTACGTTTTGAATTTACTTTTAATATATTTCGAGCTACTCTTTCTCATTACCTCAATATAAACACTACTTGGAGATTTTGGAAATTTAGGAAACTAAAATCCCCCGTGGGAACCCCAGGAGGTATAGCAGTGCTTGTTTACTATGGGAAACAAGCTCTATTTAACTGGTAAAATAGGACCCAGTCACCAAGGCTTTAACCCTTTACCTAACCTGAAAAGCAGACGACACTTGCAAAAATAATTCTTGAATAACTAATTTTTTTCATTTTTTGTCTCAAAAACATAGGTTATGACCCCTCGTTGGAACGAGCTCGACGAGCTCGTTCCAACGAGGGGTCATAACCTATGTTTTTGAGACAAAAAATGAAAAAAATAATGAAAATTAATTGGCGATTTTTGAGAATAGCGCTGGCCGGTTTTAGCCGTTACGTTAGGTAAAGGGTTAAGTGGAAGTCCTCTAAAAAGGGCAAGATAGATGTAAACAATTAACTGAACTTGACTTTATCTCCGTGTTACGGTTAGGGACGTGGCTAGAGGTTTCCGATTTGGGGGTGTAGGGTACTGAATTTCCAACTAAGTGGAGGGAACTGGAGGAGGAACCCTCTATCGTTCCTTCCCCGTAGTTTGAAATTCACTACCGAGAAAGATTTTGAAAATGAAGCCATGAAAGGGGCATACAATTGATTCTAGTAACTGAAATGCCAACACATTTATGATAGAATTATCAGATTATTATTATTTGATATTCTTCTGGGAATTGAATATGTGCTAAACAAATGCTCAAGCTTAGAACTTTGAACAATTAGCACTGCCCTAACATTAAATCAGATCTTATGCAGGAATGATCAGTTTTTGATGTTTTATCATTTTGTAACTGTGAATGAAGGAATTAATTCAGGATAACGATTTTACATGATGCGATTTTCTTGAAGTGCATTTCCAGGATTTTTTTTTTTTTATTACGATAAGTAAACGTACTATAGAAATCTCGTACTGATTGACACCATGCATACTTATGAAGCACGATATTGCGTACACTGTAGGCTATTTGTAAATAGTAACAGTTGGAATTTTTGCCGATTTGAAACCGAGTTGGGATTTTGGGAAGTAAAAGAGACATCAGCATTGCCAAAACAGCTCTAAAATCTGGATAAATGGAATTTCCAACTACTCATGACTTGCCCTCCGAATTTCCAACTATAGGAAATTTTTGCCATGATTTGGTGGTCGGTGACACACCCTCTGTCACCACGTCCCTGGTTACGGTCACGATTAGCCGTCGTGTAGAAATATATGACCTTAAACACTAATAATTGATACATAACGGGTATCTAAAAATAAATGTCTGCCCCATAAGGTCCAGATAAAGTGGCCAGAGTATTATTTAAGAGCAACTAATAATAATAATATTATTGAGCAATTTCTCCCTAAAATAAAGAGTTTGTGTATGGATACCCTCTTAATTGGTAAAGTGCTGGAATCCCATTTTTGGGCTTTTATACTAAAGTACAGGTACCTCAACATGAAAGCTTCATGCTCGGCGGATGTGCTTCATATTATCCTCAATGCCATATTATTTAGTTTGTGAGGATTTGCCTTGTTACAATTTATGGGAGAGTGCTTTTTGGCACTTTTCCATAAATTGCAACAAGGCAAAGACATGTGAACAAATTTTGATGAAAATAATTTAGCACTCAACCAGTTAATTTCGTGGTATTTGTTAACCCTTTACCAACGTCTAAGATATACAGATGTAGATCCCGATTGCCCAAGTGGGCGCAAGGTGGCGCTGTGTACTAAGGCGTACTGCACGTCGATTGTACACTTGTCTTCAACCGATGCTAACTCTGCTTTGGTGGAATAAGTACGATGAGGAGTCTGGCAGTTGCTTGCCGCTCGTCGGTTCTCTAAAGGTACTCCGGCTTCCTATGACTTCCTTTTCCCTCGACAAAAATTAGCAAATCTCCCCATCTAGACTTTTATATTAATGGAAAGGATAGTGTGTGTATTATTACGAATTATCTATGATATGGTTGCTTCTAATTAGCTTACCACACAAAGCCAAATTTCCTTTTGTAACTTTTAATATTCGAAAACAACAGACAGCTCCAAGAGCTGTCTGTTGTTCTCGTTTATTAAGAGTAACAAAAGGAGTGTTTTTTTACACGACTTCTAAAATATTACTCCGCTGTGATCATCGAATATGCTGTTCTCTTTCGTGATCACACTCCTCACATAATTATCTCGTCACGAAAATCAACTTTCGATAGTTATCTCCCTTGAAATTATTAGATGGACGACGGAGGTCCAATTAAAAAGTATATAATTGTTGGGAACACACCTCTGACATCAGTAGAAAGTAAAGCGAAGTATCCCTTTGTTACGTTTAATAACGAAAACCTCAGACCTTTCTCGGGTCTGTCCATTGTCTTCGATAATTAAAAGGAAATTTGGCTTTTTATGGCATGCTAATTAGAAGCAATTAAGTAAGTCCACTTTGGCTCTTCGTTTAGCGAATGTGTTTTTACAGTAATTTGCAAGTTTTTATTCTTTGCAGGAAAGAACATTAGCAAATCGCACCTCCTGAGCTATTATATTAAAGGAAAGTACAGTGTCTGTATTATATGTCACGATGCACACACTGTTGATATATTGAACAGAAAAAAAGTTATAGAACTTAAAAAGAGGATGAAAACGTCGTTTTCTCATTTTAAAGGAGGTTCAATAGAAAATAATAGTCAAACGTTCAAACTGATTGTGTGAAAAGCTGTTAAAAGCCAGCTTGAGTATTTTACACCACTCTACAGGAAATGCCTGAAGTTTGTGAAATCATGCACGCATCGATGATACAAATACACTAACTTGACGAAACTTCAATTTTTGTATGCCATTTCCATACCTATAGTGCTAAATGTACCGACAGCTTCCGGAAATTTAACTTTTAGTAGCTGGGAGTCGAATTTTCTTGCCTGTGATGTAATACGGCAGGCAATCTAACTGTGGCGGTTCGGCTATCTTTGGGCTGGGGGAGAATTAAACACAGAACAGGTGCTTATAGTCAAGTGTCGTCTGCCTGAATAGGCAGACGACACTTGACTAGAAGCACCTGCTTTACTGTAAGTTTTTCGCGGTATGTCATGTTCAATAAATTCATTCCGATTCCCCGGCTTCAAAGAGTTAAGGGAAGCTAACGTTCCTGTAAATCTCTTCCACTGACGAAAATTGTCAGCTATGGGCAACTTCTTGGGAGACTGCCCACACGTTTGTGATTTTATAGTATGCTGGGACGTGTCTTTAGTGAATTTCCAACTAGAGGGAGGGGCCGGGAGGGGGAACCCCCTCCCGGTCCCTCCCCATAGTTGGAAATTCACTACCGAGAAAATTTATGAAAATGAAGCCACGAAATGGGGCATAAAATTGATTCTAGTAACTGAAAAGCCAACACATTTATGATAGAATTATCAGGTTATTATTTGGTATTATTCTGGGAATCGAATATGTGCTAAACAAATGCTCGAGCTCAATAATGATGTGATTTTCTTGAAGAGCATTTCGATGATTTTTTATTACGATAAGTAACACACTATAGAAATCTCGTACCGACTGACGCCATGCGTACTTATGAAGCACGATATTGCGTACACGGTAGTTGTAAATAGTAACAGTTGGAATTTGTGCCGATTTGAAACCGAGTTGGAATTTTGGAAGTAAAGGAGACATCAGCATCACCAAAGAAGCTCTAAAAACTAGATAGATGAAATTTCGAACTACTCATGACGTGCCCTTCGAATTTCCAACCATAGGAAATTTTGGTCAGGATGCGTCATGTCGCCACGTCCCTGATAGTATGGTAGCCCAATCTGCCCAAATATTCTGATCGAATATACTGAAGAGCACTTCAATGGAGAACATTCGATTTGGAACAGAATCCGATTATTTTCAGTTATCATAATTTTTCTGCTACACTAGGAGGCATGGGCAAACTGACAGGCCGATGGTGGCAGCAAGAATTTGCAAACAGACAAAACTTCGTGTCGAAGCTACACACTTGTTCAGATAAGAGATGTAAGCATATAATCCAGTCCACGGATCATATTACAAAACGAACGATGGACGGATATTCATAATTCAGGACCTCTTTTTTGAACCGGGTGGTCGTCTTCTTGGCCCACCTCTTTTGACAATAAAAAGAGCGAGCGGTAACCGCACACCTAAAAAAGTTTCCGATAAACAAATTGAAGTCAAAATTCAATGTTCGCCCAGTTTTCGTATTGAAAACAACCCGACTCACTTTTAACCTCGAAGAGCCTGGCAATATCTCAGACTTATTATACACAGCAGCCTTTCTTGTGGCTTAGCGGGGATTTCTATCGAATTATTGCTGGTCTATGTCTTGAGAGGCAACCAAGACTTACTGAAAAACACCGTCAAAATAATGTGACTCTGGAGCGGCGGAGCCAGTGGTTTGTTTCCACCCCCTTACTTTTTGGGCCAACAATATTCGCAAGATTTGGAAATAAGTAGACGAAATGAGCTCAGTTGTTTCTTTGTCCCCCATGGTTTCACCGTTTTGGGGGACTATTGGATTGCATTCAGTCTGTCTGTCTGTCTGTCTGTCTGTCTGTCTGTCTGTCTGTCTGTCTGTCTGTAAACAATTTTTTGCGTCGCCTACTCCTCCAAAGGTTTACATGCTATATCGTTCAAACTTTACAAACATGTTGATCAGTGATTGCCGTTGTGCATGTGACAAGAGCAGGTAACTCTGTTTTGTATTTCCAGAGTCATGCCCCATTTTAGTACTTGAAACATCACCAGTATTGTGTCGCCTACTCCTTCAACATTTTACACGCTATTTGGTTCAAACTTTGCACACATGGTGATCATCCATTGCCGTTGTGCAAGTGACAAGAGTAGGTAACTCCATTTTGTATTTCCAGAGTTATGTCCCCTTTTAGTACTTGAAACATTACACTATTGTGTCGCCTACTCCTTCAACATTTTACTTGCTTTATTGTTCAACCTTTGCACCCATGTTGATCATCAATTGTCATTGTGCATGTGACAGGAGCAGATGACTCCATTTTATTTTTACACGACGAGAATCCTCGCCGTTTATGGCTGTTATGATACTCAAAATGTCCTTTTCCTTGGCGCCACCTATCGGCAATCGTTATCAATAAAGTTAACCTGTCAATGAATGGATGCTACCATTGTAAATGGCGAGGAGAATCTTCGACACCTAAAAATTGTTTTCATTTCCAATCTGCATACTAAAATTTCACAAAAATCAATATGAAACCATGCACACAAGCATACAATTTGAAATCCTTTACCCCAGACAGGGCAGGGGAATGGGCAATGATTGGAGGGGGGGGGGGGGGGGTTGACAGACATAGTCGAGTCAACAAAAATTTCAAACTTTACCCCAGAGAAACTATTGCATGTTCCAATTTTGACGGGCGTATGGATATACCATTACGTTTTTTCCCAATAAAAGGTACGTTCCTTTGGTCATTACCCAGAATCCTCTGTTTCTATTTGGAACTATATTTTTTTATAAATTCCTACGCTCTATTTTAGTAACATCCTTAACTGACCCCCTAACTAATTGTTAGGTCTTTTCTTTAAATGACCCCCAACTACATGATTTTAAATAATAAATTTAATGAGGATCATGATGTTTCTGCACTAACCAATCACAGCGAAGTTAATCGATCAATCAGATTAATGTATTCCCATTGTGTTTTTTTCCCATAGACTTCTATAATAATTTTCTAACTTTCCCAACTTTAACCTATAATCCTATAGGAAACAAACACAAACGCCCACCGAGAATGAAAATATCGGTGAAAAAACTTTGCGACGTCGTGACGTTTTTAAAAACGTCCGTCGCGTAGAGATAAATTCCGGAGAATAGTAACGTCGCGTCATTCTGTTTCGATCCTTCGAACTGAACACATCGCGAGAGAGTTTTCTATAGCAATTTTGCCTTCGTAAAAGTTTTATGAAGATGGAGTCTGATGCTGCTAATGCCGTTACCAGAACTACTGTTTATGCATGTAAAGAGTGTGGGAAGACCTTTACTGCAAGAACGAATCGAGATCGCCATCGCAGAAATACCCATGGAGAGAAGAAGGCCCGCGACTGCACCAATTTAACACGTCCTTTACCAGGAAAGAAGATTTGGTTAACCACCAGAAGAAATGTTTAGAGACCTATACGTGCATGGAATGCGGCCAGGAGTTTAACTAACTACTCCATTTTAACCGTCGCCCACCGGCCAGTTCCAGTACCAGCTAAAAGGAAGACCGATGACCCGAAGAGAGGAACAACCACCAAACATCCACGGACCACGACGACCACCCGTTATGATGATGACCTGATTGATTTTGACCAGAATATGATGTCCGAAGACGAGACCGATGAGATGTTGAATGTATCAATAAACGGTAATCTGTTAAAAGACTTCCATCTTGAATGTGGAGTCCCACAGGGCAGTTGCCTTGGTCCTGTTCTGTTTCTATTCTATATTTCAAAAATGTTCACCATTATTGAATCTCACCTGCCTGATGTCCATGGTTATGCTGATGACACATAGGTCTATTTCTCTTTTCGACCATCAATCAAGGATCAAACTAAAGCTCTAGAAACTATTGAATCGTGTATTTCGGACATTCGCACATGGATGGTTTCAAACAAATTAATGATAAATGATGATAAGACTGACTTCCTAATAATTGGTTCACGACAACAGCTCACTAAAGTTGACATCAATTCAGTGAAGGTAGGAGATTCCGCCATCAGTGCAAGTAACAGTGTACGTAATCTTGGTGCCTTCTTCGACTCTACCATATCTATGGACAGACATGTTACAAATATGTGCAATAAGGCTTTCAGAGGGCTATACAAAGTTAAAAAGATAAGACAGTTCCTCACCAAAGACTCAACAAAAACCCTAGTTCATGCCTTTGTAACTTCACATTTGGATTATTGTAATGCCTTACTGTTCAACCTTCCACAATATCAGTACTCTCGCCTGCAGATGGTACTAAATGCATCAGCCCGAATGGTATGTAGGATATCAATATCTCAACACATCACTCCTGTCCTGAGGGATCTGCACCGGCTGCCAGTCAAGTACAGAATAATTTTCAAAACTTTATTATTAGTTTTTAAGACACAAAACAACATGCCACCAGCCTACTTAGAAGAACTCTTTAATACCAAGAATGTGTGTCAATACAACCTGAGGTCCGATGGCAAAATGCTGCTACATGTTCCAAAACATAGGTGTAAGACATTTGGAGATAGGTCATTCTCATTTGCTTGCCCTCACTTGTGGAATAATTTACCAGAACACCTAAAAAGACTGTCAAATGTCAGCCTTTTCAAGAAAGATCTAAAAAAACATACCTGTTTCAAAAAGCCTATAAGTGATGTTCTGGACTGTAAGATACTGTATATATTCCGTTTGTATATTTGCATGAGCTCAGTAACATGTACAGCGCCTTAGAATATGGTTCAATATCTTCTGAACTATAATTTTGGCGCTATATAAATGTGTATATTATATTATTATTATTTATTATTATGTATATAAAGATAACTGGAGTTCTATTAGAACTCGTCATATAATGAATAGAAGAGTCCAGGACCAGTATAACTATTTATTTATTTATTGGTGTTTAAGGTCACATACTTATGCACAATGGCTAATCATGACCATGACAGTTTTACGGGTGGAGGAAGACGGAGTACCTGGAGAGAACCACCGAGCAACGACGAGCAGCTGCCAGCTCCCCAACATCGTAACTCCGCACAGCAGCACAGGCAGGGTTAGATTGGTTGAAGACATGCGCACCATCGACGTGCAGAACGCCTTAGTACAAGGCGTTATCGTGCCCCCATGTGGGCAATCGGTGTTAAGTGCCTTGCACAAAGACACAACGCGAGAGTCCGAATCGACCGCTCAGACGGTCACCCATCCGAGGACTAACCGGGCTCGACGTTGCTTAACTTCGATGATCTGACGAGAACCGGTTACCACAACGCTACTGCGCCCCACCAGTATAACTACCGGATCAACGATGTGAATCTGAAGATGATGCATGATGAATTGATGACTGCCACAACAGTGCAAGATTTAAAATTAATCTTAGTTTTGGTTTTATCCTGAGACACAGTGAAACTAATGAACTGAAGTATTACCATCTATCACAAAACAACGCCCGGGTACTTGATGTTCCACAACTCGTATGCTGCCAAGAAGACTTCGAAGAATTCCTAGATGATGTCATGGAAGAAGATATCCTGGAATGGGCCAAGTTAAAACGACCAAACACCAAATGGCTTGTGGAGAGAGTTACTGATGTCACCTTTTATGTGAATAAGCTGAAAAACCACTCAATTGGGTTGGTAGAAGATCTTCCAGCTTACATTCTCCAGAACAAAGCCGTGAATGCTTTGGTGAAAGATGAAGCTCACCAATTTTATTATGAGTGGTTCAACAGCACACAGTTTGAATAATACAACAGATCTCATGTACAAGAAATATACGAAGAAGCCAAAGAATGAATTCCGTGGAGTATTCTTAGCCGAATTACCCGACTTGTTTTGAAGTAAACATTCAAGTATATGAACTTGTCAAGAATAATGATGACCAAATTGTTGTCAAACTAGTCCAGAGGTCTCATGGAAATTTTGAGAATACCATATATGTGAACGTCTACAAGAACCATTTTAGCTACAGCATCGATATAGACCAATACTGTAAATCATTTGAATGCCGCAAATGCGGCAAATTATGGAAGACCACTTGGGCAATAAATCATCACGAGAAGACATGTACAGATGAAGTGAAGTACCAGTATGTTGGCGGTGTATCTCAGTCCGTTTTTGATCTGTTAGAAGATAAAGGTATATAGAAGTGCCCGAAGAGAAGAACTTCTACGCGTACCGTGCAACATTTGATTTTGAAAGTTACTTTAACAAGTCCAGTCTACCTGCCGACAGTGATAAACTGATCTGGGAAGAACACCAACCATTGAGTGTGCGCGTACGTAGTAATGTTCCAGAATACCAAGAACCAAAGTGTTTTATTACTAACGGGAATTCTCAAGAACGTGTTGAAGAAATTATGACATACCTTACAGATGTTTCATCTCATTGCCATCAACTGATGCAGACCTATCATGCGTGGACTTTACTTCAACTCAGACAGAAAATTGATGAAACGCTGAAAGCGGAAGCCCGAGCTACTGGAGAAGATACATCCAAGATGCACCCTTTACAGAAGTTGGAGAAGAAATTCCAAAACTACCTGCAAGAGAGGCCCATTGTCGGATTCAACTCTGGAAATACGACATGAATGTAATCAAGCGTGAACTGATGGCATAGCTGAAGAGACAGAATCCACTCAAGTTTGCAGTGAAGAAATCTAATAACCACCTGTGCGTCTCGACAGAATCTTTCAAGATTGTTGATATTAACTACTTCGCTCCAGGATTCAGCTATGACAAGTTTTTGAAAGCATTTGGCTGTTCCGTGACAAAGGGATTTTTACCATATGAATGGATCGACAGCTTGGACAAATTGGATCAAGACCACCTACCAGACAATGAAGCCTTCTACAGTTGTCTCAAGAAAGAAAATATATCCAATGAAGAATACCAGTACTGCCAGCATGTATGGAACGACCTGGAGGTGACAACTTTCCGTGATCTTCTGATCTGGTACAATGACCGAGATGTAAAACCACTCCTTGAAGCAGTTGACAAGCAGTTTGCTTTCTATCAAGAACGCCAAATCGACATGTTTAAAGATGGTATCAGTGTTCCGGGCCTTAAGATGAAATACCTCTTCCAGACCACGAATGATGACATCTACTTCACGTTATTTAACTAGCAAAACAAAGACCTGCATCGCTTAGTGAAAGATAATATCGTTGGTGGACCTGCAATTATCTTCAACCGACACCACAGGAAAGATGTTACCCGATTCAGAGAAACAAAATATGAAGAATGGTTAGAGTTTTTATCCATGAGAGATGACATCCACATCAGACATCAGTTTAACGGAGCTGAAAAAATGATTGGTCGAAGACAGTTGCCTGTTGATGGCTGGTGCAAAGAGACACAGACTGTATACCAATTCCGTGGCTACTTCTGGCACGGACATACCTGCATGAAAGATAAGAATGGGCTTCCTATTCTCCATAATGAAGTCAGAGATAAACCCATGAAAGAACTACTACAAGACACCCGTACCAATACAAAGTACATCGCCGATTTGGGCTATAGACTCGTTGAAATCTGGGAGTGTGAGTGGAGAGAGATGATGAAGACTGATGCCACACTCAAAGCCTTCCCGAAAGAGAACATTTCAGACAAAATAGATGGTGCTATGACAGAAGAGAAGTATTGACGGAAGTGAAGTCCGGTGAACTGTTTGGTTTGGTTGAATGTGATATACATGTGCCAGATCACATGAAAGAGTGCTCTGAAGAGATGACACATATCTTCAAGAATACAGATATCTCCATAGATGATATTGGTGAATACTTGAAGTCCTTTGCTGAAAAGAATGGAATGATGAAGAAAACCCGTAGAAGTTGATCGGAAGCTATGTGGCAGAAAAAATGTTGTTTGCAACCCATTTGCTGCAGTGGTACATCCAGCATGGTACTGAAGTTGACCACGTCTACCAGGTTATCCAATATAAACAAGAAGATGTTTTGAGAAATTTGGAGATTAAGTACCTGAAGCTAGAAGATAAGGAGAAGTTGACCCTGACAAGTCGATCGTTGCCGACACCATGAAACTAGTGGGACATTCTGGATATGGCAAACCCGTTACCAACAAAGAGAAGCATCGACGGGTGTGTTATTGCAACGACGAAGAAGTCACCAAAGCTGTAAATGACATGTCCTTCAGAGCCTTGAATCTATTAGATGAAACTGTATATGAAGTCGAACTCAACAAGACAATAAAGTTGGATCTGCCTCTCAACATCGCACTCTTTGTTTATCAGTATGCGAAACTCCGGATGCTACAGTTCTACTATGATGTCATCGATACTTTTATCAACCGCTAAGATTTCGAATATGCTGAAATGGATGCAGATTCTGCATATATATGTACCTCGTCACCATCCATAGATGAGCTAGTGAAACCAGAGAAGAGAGTAGGGTTTTACAAAGAGAATCACAAGTGGCATCTGAGTGTTGTGATTTCCACAGAGATGATTATGTGAAAACCAAATTAGAAGGCAAAGGATGGCTGTCACCCTCATGTTGCCAAGAAAGAAAGCGTTTTGGCAGAACTCTAGGCTTGTTCAAGATAGAATGGCAAGGAACCGGCATTGTTGGACTGCGTGGTAAGGCATATTATTGTTTCGGTGCCACCAATAAATTTAGTTGTAAAGGAATCAGCAAACGTCACAATGATTTGACGAAAGAGAAATATTAACAAGTTTTGAAGACTCAACAAATTGTTCCGGCATCAACCGAGGATTTGTTGTGAATGACATATAGAATATACCCATAGTAGCTTTGTGTACCAAATGTTCACCACGAGTGGTGAACATTTGGTACACCAAGCTACTTTGGGTATATATATGTTGTTTATACCATGATCGTCAGATTATTAAGAGTTGATATTATTTTTTCTCGATTTTACTGAGCACCAGACTTAGATACGAGGGAATCTGTTTTTGGTTACACGAGCATCGGTGGGCGATACTTCCACTGTCAATTTTATCGCCGAAACAAAATGAAAAAAAGAAACTGAGCCTTTTTCGTTTTAATAACATAATAACATACTATTTCGAGTTATGCATACTTTAGTAACATGAGACAATGCATGTTTGTTAATTTTTGGCATCTTATGAGGTAAACCCATTTAAAAACGTAATAAATAATTGCCACTACCATTTCACTCTTCGCGAGGCGACGTGCGATAAATTTAGACAAGTTTTCATTCAGGCCGACTTCACCAAAGGTCAGCGGGGATGAAGTTCTACTATAGGTCTCACAGAACTAAATATTTTCCCATAGGCGACCATTATAACACTTATGTGGAAAAAATATGATCGCATCACTTTAAATTAAATATTTAAATACCTACATAAAGTACAGACCTTCACACAACTTTCTCTGGCCTCAAAACATGGGGTCATGCAACAAATAAGAGAGAAAATACACCAGGAAGTGAAATACCGTCCTTGAACTCAGTTTTTTTTCTGGGAATTCCCAACAAAACTACACAAATAGTTAACTGAATTTCAAAGACCCTGAAAATACTTGGAAAATCTCTTTTTTCTTGTGAAATATTCAGTATTGTTGTAAAAACCTAATAAAATGCTTTAACAGTTTTCTCAAGCAATAAGTTTTTTCTAGGAGTCTTATGTTAGACTGTGATGCAATATCCGAGTGCAACATTTCAAGGCAGATCACTCTAAACTAAATATTTAGTTCCGCGAGACCTGTAGGTGTAAACTTTTACTATTGAAATCCCATTGTGGGCGTGTTCATCACGGTTGGTGTGCAGAGCTAAAATTTATGTCATAAGCTTTTCATATATTGTAGAATAGGTAATCAGGGACCGACCTGGGCATGCGCCAGTGCGTATTTGGTTCTGAAACATCGGGACCTGGCTCTTAAATCTCAGAAAAAGGCTTCTCAGTTGGCGCGTAACTTCTCAGATCATATTTTGATATTCTTTCGATGGATAATCGAGAGAGACACTCTTACATGTATTAAATATATGCTTATCATTTATCATTGTTGTAGAGTGCTTAAGTTAATACTTCAAGTCTTAATTACCAAGCATTAATCTTCACTGTGGTTTCTGATCAAGTCTTGGCTGCCTAAATAGGCAGCCAAGACTTGATCAGAAACCACAGTGAAGATTAATGTTTGCTATAGTGTACTAAATGAAAATGATGAGAGCTATTACATACTTGTAGTGTGTGTTACAAACAGCAGTGTGACTCCGTAAATTGAAATCTGGCGCATGAATTGAAAAAATAGGCTCCGAGGCTAGAGCGTATTTTAAATAGTCCTGATCGGTCCCTAGGTAATCATGGTATAAAACGCCATGTAAACGTATTTACCAGCAGAGCGGAGATGGACTGTCGTATTTCTACCCAAAACGAAGAGTTATAGAATATGGAGTTAGCACCATAGCTCTAGAGATTTAACCTTCAAGAAGAATGAAGAAGATACAAATCAGTGAGTATCATATTTTCTACAACCAGAAAAAGTCTAGCTTTTGCCTACAAAAAATCCTGTTTAGTTGACCGAAAAAATCACAGAAGCCGTAATGGCTTTTAGGTGGTCTACTCATTCAGGTTAGGTTGACCGAAAAATTCCTAAAAATCGTAATGAAAGCAACTCTTTCGTAATATACTTCTTTTTATATCGGCAGAAATTCCATCATCTGTTAGCAGCTTCAATACATGGTCGTATTTTCGCAGGTCATCAAATTCATCCAAATTCAGTGGTATCTTATCTTCGAGGATGTAGCACATTTACATAAACAGGTAATCAAATCTTCATCAGCAGCGCGTAGAACGACATCGATTTCCCCCTTGTCAGCAAGGCGTAAAAATTCTAAAAGTACTTTATTCTGGTCAGTCATGGAATGTCCAATATCTCTCTCCTCTTCTGTTCTTCTTGGACAGTAAACAATTTCGTACAATATCTTCGATGGAGTCGATGATGGTTCTTCTGGTGTCTTCTGGCATTATCCGATCTCGAAAAAAACTTGGAACAGTATCTGCACCGGACTGGTAACATGTCTTCACTCGTCGACGGTCAGGACACGAATGAGGTTTAAGCCGACCTTGCACCCTTTTTATACCTTTCCCAACAGAAGTACCTGGCGGTAGCATAAAATACCCGGATGTAAAGTTTCCACAACAAGTATCCTATAAAAGGTATCCGCCAGTAGTACAATGTCAGGTATTCTAGAATACCGAGATGAGCCTAAGAGGGATGGCAAATTAGACCCCACTGAGGGATTTTCTCATAGCCCTCATGGCCTCATACGACTAAAAAGGGGTGCCGAAGGCCATATGTTTTCCAAAAATGTGATTCCATGGGATATGGCTGTTAAATACCGAGATGAGGCTAGGAGGGATAGTAAATTATACCTCATTGGGGGATTTTTTATGGTCCTCATGGCCTCAATCGAAGCGAGGTTAAGAGGGATAGTAAATTAGAGCTCATTGAGGGCATTTCTCATAGCCCTCATGGCCTCATACGACTAAAAAGGGATTCTATCGAAATAAGGTTAAGGGGGATAGTAAATTAGACCTCATTGAGGGCTTTTCTCATAGCCCTCATGGCCTTCTATGACTAAAAAGGGGTGCTGAAGGCCATATGTTTTCCAAAAATGGGATTCCATGGGATATGGCTGTTAATACCGAGATGAGGCTAGAAGGGATAGTAAATTATACCTCACTGGGGGATTTTTCATGGCCCTTATGGCCACAATCGAAGCGAGGTTAAGAGGGATAGTAAATTAGACCCCATTGAGGGCATTTCTTATACGACTAAAAGGGATTCTCCAGAAGGTATCCTCGATAGGTATGGTCAAATAATACAATACCGTGTCATAGGTATCCTCAAATACTGAAATGAGGCTAAGAAGGATAGTAAATTAGACCTCATTGTCATTGAGGGATTTTCCCATGGCCCCATGGCCATATGTTTTCCAAAAATGGGATTCCATGGGATATGGCTGTTAATACCGAGATGAGGCTAGAAGGGATAGTAAATTATACCTCACTGGGGGATTTTTCATGGGCCTTATGGCCTCAATCGAAGCGAGGTTAAGAAGGATAGTAAATTAGACCTCATTGAGGGCATTTCTTATACGACTAAAAGGGATTCTCCAGAAGGTATCCTCGATAGGTATCGTCAAATAATACAATACCGTGTCATAGGTATCCTCAAATACTGAAATGAGGCTAAGAAGGATAGTAAATTAGACCTCATTGTCATTGAGGGATTTTCCCATGGCCCTCATGGTCTTAATCGAAATGAGGTTAACATGGATAGTAAATTAGACTTCATTTAGGGCTTTTCTCATAGCCCCCATGGCCCCATACGAGTAAAAAGGGATTCCATTACCAGAGCCGTCTCACAGAAAGGGATTCCATGGGACGTGGCCATTGGATATAAAGGTTATGAGAATGGGATAGGACTTCATTGTAATAAGGGGACATAACTCTGCATAGAGATTACGGTTGATGAAGCAATCTGATTGGTTAGTTACCGCCAGGAAAGTGAAATGATTGTGGGTGATCTAGATAAATGAAACAACAAGAGTACTCGGAATAGGGTAAGAGCTAACAAGAACAGACCAGAAAAGCTAAATATAGTAACAATAAGCAAAACTTTTCCAGCTGATAGGCTCTTCTACTTTACTGGAGTATAC
The DNA here is from genome assembly GCA_031216915.1 of Pictodentalium vernedei. Lineage (NCBI taxonomy): Eukaryota > Metazoa > Mollusca > Scaphopoda > Dentaliida > Dentaliidae > Pictodentalium > Pictodentalium vernedei. The sequence goes on along the minus strand of CM062297.1, from coordinate 151,120,359 downwards.
TCCAGAACAAATGGTCATTATTATTAAAACTATTTCATAGGTAGATAGAAGAAGAGGATTCTGAAAGAATTCGAAATAGTAAAACTTGTCGGGTTGTTTGTGGTAATTCTGCGAATCAGGAAAATACTCTTGTACAAAGGAACACACCCTCCAAACATACCCCTGTCCTATAAGAAGGTTTCAGGTCACATGGCAACCACGTGCTACATAGAAACCAAGATGGCGGCCTCCAGTATACAAAATGCACGACGGAAACACGTATCACCCTAACAACACGTGCTGCGCATGCGCACTATCACCACGTATCACTATGGGGATGACGCCACAACATGGCCGCTCACACGAGTTACATTGACAACACAACATGGTGCCACTGGGTCACGTGACAATGATGTCACATGAGATCCAGCCAATGTGGGGTGAAAACCACATTACATACTTCTGGCGCCAGAAGCGTGGGGGGAGGGGGGGGGGGCACGGACCGGAGGCCTAACCTTTTTCGCCAGAAGTGTACTGGTGGAAACGAATTTACTTTCCGAGAAGTGTAACTGAGGCACTCCCAAGTACGGTGGCTGATTTAGGTCACCCTCTATATTTTTTTTATCTCGAGATAATATCGCAAGATCTCGAGATAATATCTTGAGATCTTGAAAAACTATGTCGAGATCTCGAGAAAATATCTCACGATCTTGAGATATTCTCGAGATAATATCTCAAGATCTCGAGATAATATCTCGAGATCTCGAGAAACTCAGTCGAGATCTCGAGAAAATATCTCAAGATCTAGAGACAATATCTCAAGATCTCGAGATAATATCTCAAAATCTCGAGAAACTATCTCAAGATCTCGAGATAATATCTCAAGATCTCGAGTTAATATCTCGAGATCTCGAGATAATATCTCAAAATCTCGAGAAACTATCTCAAGATCTCGAAATAATATCTCAAGATCTCGAGATAATATCTCATGATCTCGAGATAATATCTTGAGATATCATCTCGAGATCTCGAGATAAGCATATATAATCGGTGTCACCCTTTGATCATTAGCATGAATTCACTCCTGTCACACAAACTGTTTATTTACTTGTCGCATCTTTTCCGACTGCAATATATTCCTGCCCCCCATGACAATTACATGAATCCACTCCTGTCACTCAGAAAAGTGAATAACTTATCAACCAACCATCTTGTTGCGTATTAGCGTATTAGTTATGAGAGCCCACCAAATCTCAGTCCAGCACACATATAAACCGAGTCCCGCCATCCGAGCTGGCAATTGCCGGTGTCTTGTTCCCATTCCAATCTCAAAGTGTCAACCCAGCACCCGGTACCTCCCAGTGGGTACAATCTCCTGATCCCCATGAGACGTTCTCACAATTACACACCTAAATTGAAACCTATAATCCTGAGCCCAAGAGGCGAATAGAACCCCCCCCCCCTCTCCTGTGAATCCCAAACGTGGCAGGATGGGCATGGCTAACATTGTTTCCACCCAAAACCAATTAAATGTAGTAATGAAAAGATCGACCTGTCGCCCGACAAGTCTCAACAGTCCATATATATTTCACACTCCTCCAGGGAGATACCAAAAAGTGACAACTCCAATGGTGAAGTATCCAGTCCCGCGCATATAAAGAAGAACAACTTGAACCCGATTTCCAGTATCTCCGAACAAGATGAAGCCCCCTCTACGTCGTTTACTGCCACCCTTAATCAGCTACAACATGGCACCCCAATTTACAATACGATCCTGCGTGATCCCATACTATCACCCGGTTACAGGGGAGCGCCCCCAGTACCCGTGACCCCCACCCTCAACGTCAACCCATTAACTGACAGTAACACAGGACATCCCGTCCCATAAGATTGATTGGTCCCCATGTTCTCACCGGCGGAAACCCACTCCAACCTGGGGCACCTTAATTTTGCCATCCATGAGAGCACAGCTCCCCCATGACCAGGCGCCACGGACCACCCCCTCTTAACTCACGAGGTGACACAGGCACACACCCAGTTTATGAGAGCAACAGCTTGCCCACCAAAAACCCAACAGTGCATCACACCATTGATTGTCCACCGACAATACCCAGCTATGAATACATTATTCATACTCTTCCAGTGGGACTCCCAACAATACCCCTCAAAACGACACCACTGCGAACCACCCTACAATGATAGTGGAAACTCAAACCGTGAACATACCACCGGTTTGACCTATCGCTGCCACAGCGCCCAAAAATGTTTGACCCAATTGGCGACCCTCCCAAATAAGCGAAAGTGCCCCTCCCCCCAAACAGTGAACTCCGCAATGTTGTGTTGAAAAGATGTTCCCGCGACATTTGAAACAACAAGTTGCACCACACTTTTTATTTTGCTACTCCCGGTTCCATAAAGGGATTCCCTCCCAACTATACCCACATTAGCATCCCCACCGTAGATTAACTGGCCATTTGGGTTCTCCCTCCACCCTTTTTTTATATAAACCCCTTCCGGGGCGCAACAACAGTTTTTCTTTCTCCTAGTACCCTAAGAAGTAAGAGGAACCCTCCTCCAATCCTGCCAATTATATAAGGGAAATATGCTCTCATGACACGAGAGCATCGCCTGTCCCTACCAGGTTATAACACATCCACCTCCTCCTTTTCGCTACCACCTTTCCACAAGTGGCACTTTCCCTACAGACCGAGTTGCTCCATAGATCCCCGATTTACCGGCAATCTGATGCCTTCTGGTCCCTATATGCCCTCCTCCCCGGAGATTGCTGCCTAGCGTGGAGTGCACCACCACCTCCTTTTCTAATCTGAGTCTAAACACTGAAACTTCTGGAAAACTCTCATCGAAATGCTGCATGTGGTAGGTAGGTATCTGTTAGATGTGGGCCCAGGAATGTTTGCAATTTTCATATCTGATTCTTCCTGATCTTCACTGTCATAATTGAATTAACGATTGGGGTGTAACAACATTCTCCCTACAAGCCCATGTTGTGACTATATCAGTTCTATTGGTCACGCATAACCTCGTTGAGAACTTGTGCCAACTATTGTTGGGAAATTGAGTTGGCCATGTCAGAAGCCTTAAACCCAGTGCGCTTCTAATATTTTCCTAGGGTCTGAACAAAGTACCCATCAAGCACGAAAGGTGAGAAGTACATATATAACATTTAAAGGGCCACACAGGTTCGTGTTTCACAAATGTTTTTTTTTTATAAAACCAGCTGCATGACATTCCCCGTGTCAAAATACCTATGTAAATTCTCGGGGTCACATTCAAAATGCCCTGAAGTGCCAGAAAACGGTCCTCGACAGCGCAATGTTTACCATATAAATAAGCTAAAATATTTTTTTCTTGGGACCAACAAATTACTTGAGGCTCATTTATGTGGCAAAAACTGCTTTGTCGAGGACCAGCTCTTCTAAGCATTTAGTATATGACCTCAAGATTTTACTGATGTATTTTGACACAGTGAGTAGCATGCGATTGACACATGAACCTGCGCAGGACCTTTAAGTCCATCATTGGTCACCATTGATTTGTCCTCCGACAACACCCAACCATCAATACACTTTTCCACACTCCTCCGGTGGCACTCCCAACAATACCCCCCCCCCCCCCCAAAACGATACCACTGTGAATCACCCTACAATGGTAGTCGAAACCCAAGCTCGTGAACATACCGGCCGGTTTGATCTATCGCTGCCACAAAAATGTTTGACCCAACAGCGAATATTTAAAACCACCCCCACACCTCCCTTTTCGCTATTCCCTGTCCCACAGAGTGACCCTTTCCCGACAAGATATTACCTCGAGATCATGAGATATTATCTCGAGATCTTGAGATATTATCTCGAGATCTTAAGATAGTTTCTCGAGATCTCAAGATATTATCTCGAGATCTTGAGATAGTTTCTCGAGATCTTGAGATATTATCTCGAGATCTTGATATATTTTCTCGAGATCTTGAGATATTTTCTTGAGATCTCGGCATAGTTACTCGAGATCTTGAGATATTTTCTCGAGATCTTGAGATACTTTTTCGAGATCTTGAAATACTTTCTCGAGATCTCGAGATGCATATCTCAAGATCTCCAAATATTATCTCGAGATCTTGAGAGAAAAAAAGTATTGAGGGTGGCCTAAATCAGCCACCGTACCCAAGTATTCGTTTCCAACATATTTTACTTGTGTCAATAATGTCAATAATGTAATGATGTTAGTATGTGGGTGGGTCGGCAGGGAGAGTTTTAAAGCTTTTTATCGCCCCTTGAGTGCAACAATGCACCACGTGAAATGCAAAATTCGTACACTCGCGGAGCCGGGGGGATGGGGGGGGGGGGGGGGGGGGCACGTGCCCCTCCACTTTTTCCACAGATATGTTTCGCAATTACACAGTGAGGTAAAATGGGCGCATGAAAACGTGCCAATTTTCAGGCATTCCAAAAAAGTATTTGCAAACTCAAACAATGTAGAGCCAAAGAATCACACTTTCAATCGCTTGGGTCCGTTTCTTCTACTTCAACTATCTTCCAACTCGAAGGCGGGCCTTCGGGTGGGAAGATTGTTGAAGAACAGTACGTGGAGAGTGGATTGTAACTAAATCACTCGCAGAGTGGAGTTATCACCCAAGCTATAGCATTCAAATTTTGTATATATCGACAAAAAACACAAGCAATGTTTCAGCCAATGGACCTCCGGGTTTAACCCGGAGGTCCATTGGCTGAAACTTTGCTGGTGCTGGTTATGCTTTGCACCAAATTTGCAATTATTGCTCGGGTGGAATCTCCACTCTGCGGGTGATTTAGTGATAATACACTCTCCACGTACTGTAGAAGAAAAGGGTTGGAAGATAGTTGAAGTAGAAAAAACGGACAGGGCAGAGGCCACACAGCGGCATATTCATCTAAACGAGAGACTATAGCGAGTAACGGCACGTTTGCCGATATACGATTGTATTTATTATATTTATTTATTGGTGTTTAAGGTCACATACTTATGCACAATGGCTAATCGTGACCGTGGCAGGTTTACGAGGGGAGGAAGCCGGAGTATCCGGAGAGAACCACCGAGCATCGACGAGTAACTGTCAGCTCCTCAACATTCTAATTAATTCTGTTCAAGCTCCGCTCAAGCAGGGTTACAGCGGTTGAAGACATGCGCACCATCGTCGTGCAGTACGCCTTAGTACACTGCGGCATCGTGCCCCCATGTTGGCAACCGGGATAAAGTGCCTTGCCCAAGGACACAACGCGGGTCGTCCAGATCGGGAATCGAACTCGGGACCTCTAGCAAAGAAGTCCGACAGTCTACCACTGAGCCACCGCGCGCCCATACGATTGTAACCTTTCTCACACTGGGTCGAACCATGGTAGCATTGTAAGTTTATGACTCTCCAATTTTTCAAGCTTCCGCCGTCCCTTTTTCAACCCAACTGATTTTAAAGTGTACCTAGGGTTGAGTGCCCTTTTAAATACCACCGTGCCAATTGGCCTCGGATGCTTCCGGTGCCTCTTTGTTTCCCTGGCTACCGTGGCCTGATTTTCAAATTGTTTTTCAGTGGCGAATGCTCACAACTAGATTTTATTCGACACCTGTGTTGTCTTCCATAAAAGCATTACCATGATAATAAAGTTTGTTTGAAAACCAGGTTAAATATCTAATTTTGTGTTGTGTTATATATTTATGTGTTGCTATTTTGATAGAATATGATCACATTGAAGATAACTACTGACCTGGTTGTGAACTGAACTGCACACAAAAATTTTGCTAAAAGAGCATATGTCCGATAGTCAGAAAGACTTGTTTCACTAAACTATCAGGACAGAATTGGTGGTACCGGCAACGTTCGGAAAGACCGCAATCAAAACCTCAATGAACCGGAACGAATATGTAAGTATACTTACCTCATTCTACACGCTTAACCCATATCACTGTGCATTATATTCGAGGGCGTGAATTGTTTTATACCTTTCTCCGAGATACATCTGTTGATATTTCGTTTCAAAGAAGTAGGCCATAGTTGTATAGTTGTTAACAATTCAAAAGTGGAGTCGACATTCGCCATATTGCGTAAACAGTGTTTGTGCGAACTCCTTTCTCCATCTTCCAGTTAAGCCCCACACCGGAAAAAAAAAAACGTGCGGCAGTTAGAATATAGTTTACAGTTTGCGAAAAACTCAACACAACTGTAAATATTCTCTTTTGTGTTTGTGATCTAGTGGAATTTTACAATGAGGTCTTAATTATAGTATTAAATAAAACTAAAATAGCACACCGTTTTGGGTTCCCTGTACTATGTACTATGCGTGACTAAATTGTTCACATGCTGCCCTACGAGTTTCGATTTGTTCTGTGTGCCAGTAGGCACATACACCACATTGAAACTCAGGGGGACAATGTGCTGTTTATTATACGATAAGAACGGGGGGGGGGGGGGGGGGGGGGACCTGGCATCAGTTACTTATTCCCTATTCAACATTCGAAAAACTTTTATAAACCGATTTTGGTCACATAAACGGCATTTTGGGGTGGCCGTTTACTATTCATTAAGATTCGATCCATCAGGGGTGGACCCTCTCAACCCCCAGCCCTCGATTTTCGACACCCAAAAGGGTTAGTATGTCGAAATTCGAGGGCGTGAGGTTGAGAGGGTCCATCCCTTATTGATCGAATCTTAACGAATCGTCAACGGTCACTCCAGAATACCGTTTATTTGACCAAAATCGATCCGTGAATAACATTTTTGGGCTCACCTTGACAAAGTCAGATTCAAGTGTGTTCAAATCGGGTCTGTAGGTATATATTTGGGCTCGCTATGGTAGCCCGAATTTTTACATTGTGCAATATGAGGAAATTTCTTTAAAGAAAATTCATATCCACGAGACGGAATGCTTTCATATTTGGTATACAGCATCTCTAGGAGGGTCAGATTCAAGTTTGTTCAATTCGAGTGCCTGGGTTAATATTTGGGCACCATATGGAAACCTGAAATTTAACTTAGTAGAATACGAGGGAATTTCTTTTCAAAAACTCTTCTTCAGGTTCACCTGACAGAATCCTTTCATATTTGGTTTACAACATCTCTAGGGGAGCCAGATTCAAGTTTGTTAGCTCACCTGACTGAAAGTCAGGGCGAGCTATTCTGATCACTTTTCGTCCGTCGTCCGTCGTCCGTCGTGAAGGTGGTGTTTGGGCTTTTTCTCCCAAACCACTGACCGCATATTAATGAAATTTCATGTGAGAAGGGGTTATGTAAGCGGATTTTGATTTTTTGTCAAATTAGGTTTCGGCTCACATTGAGCAGAGGGATGGGGCAAAAATGCTCCAATTCTTAAAAAATCTTCTTCTCAAGAACCAGCAATAGCAGAGACTTGATATTTGGTATGCAGCTTCCTTTTGAGGTGTAGACTCAAGTTTGTTCAAGAGAAGTTGGAGGGGCTATATTTGACGATGTTAAAGGAGGGGCAAAATTTTGGCCCCGCCCCAAATTTCTATTTTCCAAACCGCGAGGCCGATTTGAACCAAATTTTACATGAGTGCTTATTGGGTCATAAGTACCTAATTTATGCGGAAAATTTTTCCCCATCGTCCCGAGGGAACCACAGGAGCTAAAAATAGAAAAAAATGAAAACGCCCATATCTCCAAACTACACGGCACTGAGAATTCTTATTTGTTGTGAAGCTTCCTTAGGACCAACAGAATGGAATGATAAAAAAAATTGCCATCGGTTTTATGATGGGGTACTTTTTGGGAACTTTGAAAAAGTGCTGAGTCAGCATTTTTTAACACTGTGGGCAATGGGAAAAACATAAGACTACTTTTCTCCGAAACCACTGCTCCAAAAGCTTTAAAATTTCACATATAACATCTTTGGAAGATTGTTTGACATGTTCATTGAAATGAATTGCCTGGGTCGATATTTGGGCTCTCTATGGGAGCCCAAATGTTTAAATTAGTGCAGTATGAGGAGTATTTTTGAAAAATCTTCTTCTTCAGATCTAGCAATAAGAATGTTTTGATATTTGGTATGCAGCATCCTTAGGGGGGTGACATTCAAGTTTGTTGAAGCCAAATCCCTGGGTTCATATTTAGGCTGAAAATTTGGGGGTCCCGTTGCGGACTTAGAAATTTTTGACCAAAATCCTAAAAAAATTTTTTTTGTTTTTTCTGCGTTTCGGTCAATTTTAAGACAAAAAAATTTTTTATTTTACCCTGAAAATTTGGGGTCCGGGTGGGACTTCGAAATTTTTTTGTTTTTTATGCGTTTCTGTCAATTTTAAGACAAAAAAAAAAAAAATTTCTCCTCCCCTGAAAATTTGGGGTCCGGGTGGGACTTAGAAAATTTTGCACCAAAATCCGAAAAAAATTTTTTTTGTTTTTTCTGCGTTTTGGTCAATTTTAAGACAAAAGATTTTTTTTTTTTTACCCTGAAAATTTGGGGTCCGGGTGGGACTTCGAAAATTTTGGACCAAAATCCGGAAATTTTTGTTTTTGTTTTTTATGCATTTCGGTCAGTTTTAAGACAAAAAAAAATAAATATTTTTTTACCTGAATATTTGGGGTCCGGGTGGGAAAAATTTTGGGACCAAAATCCATAATTTTTTTGTTTTTTGTTTTTTATGTGTTTCTGTCAATTTTAAGACAAAAAAAACATTTTTTTTTACACCAAAAATTTGGGGTCCGGGTGGGACTTAGAAAATTTTGGACCAAAATCCGTAATTTTTTTTTTGTGTTTTTTATGCGTTTCTGTCAATTCTAAGACAAAAAGAAATTTTTTTTTTTACACCGAAAATTTGTTCCGGGTGGGACCAAAATCCGGAAATTTTTGTTTTTGTTTTTTATGCATTTCGGTCAGTTTTAAGACAAAAAAAAAAAAATTTTTACCCTGAATATTTGGGGTCCGGGTGGGACTTCGAAAATTTTGGACCCAAATCCATAATTTTTTGTTTTTTTGTTTTTATGCGTTTTTTATGCGTTTCTGTCAATTCTAAGACAAAAAGAAATTTTTTTTTTACACCGAAAATTTTGTTCCGGGTGGGACCAAAAATCCGGAAATTTTTGTTTTTTATGCATTTCGGTCAGTTTTAAGACAAAAAAAAAAAAATTTTTACCTGAATATTTGGGGTCCGGGTGGGACTTCGAAAATTTTGGACCCAAATCCATAATTTTTTTGTTTTTTATGCGTTTCTGTCAATTTTAAGACAAAAAACCCCATTTTTTTTTACACCGAAAATTTGGGGTCCGGGTGGGACTTAGAAAATTTTGGACCAAAATCCGGAAATTAGTTTTATCGTTTTTTATGCGTTTTAAGAAGAAGAAAAAAATTTAGGCTGAAAGTATTTTGTTTGGGAAAAAAAATCTGTTTTTTATGTGTTTATCTTAATTTTGGGACGTTAAAGTGCAGGAACTGAAAATAGAAGGAAAATCCTGTGTACTGTGTGGGCACAATCGCTTCATCTAGTTGGTATATGCTTTTCTTAGGAGGGGCGTATGCAGCTTATTCAAGTCAAGTCCCTGGTTTGATACTTAGACTACCATGTCAGGTGAGCGCCCTCAGCCCCCCTGGGGCCTCTTGTTCAAATTCGTTCTCTGGTTTAATATTTGGGCCCCCCCTATAGTAGCCCGAATTTTAACTTAGTGCAATATTTGACCAAAATCACTCCATAAATTACATTTTCTCCAATTGGAGGTTTGGGGTTGAGAGGTTCCACCTCTTCTGGGCCGAATTTTAATGAATCATCAACGGCCATCTTACAATGCCCTTTATTTGACCAAAATTGGTCCAGAATGACATTTTTTCCAACTCGCCCTTTTTGGGGTCGAAATTCGAGGGCTGGGGTTGAGAGGGTCCAGAACTTATGGGTCGATTTAATGCATCGCCAAAACGGCCACCCTAGACCGTCGTTCATTTGACCAAAAACGGTCCATAAATGACATTTTTTTCCAACTGGTCAGGCCTGCAACCAGGGTCGTGCATCGGGGGGGGGGGGGGGGGGCGAGCCATGTAGGGGGGACCTCCCCAACCTGGACATAATCCCATCAATTTCCATCGAGAATCATTTTATCCCCCTCCACCCCCCCCCCCCTAGTGACTAAAGTTCACTAATTTAGATACATCTTGCCAAGCACATGTGCGCCTCGCCGACCATGGTTCGGCCCGGCATGGAAAAATTTTAAAATTGGCATTAAAAGGAGCAATTTCCTGTCTTCTGAAGGATCAGTTCCTACTTCAACATACCCAGAAAGTTTTATTTTTTCTGCTCAAATAACAAGATTCATTATTTGCAATTTTTTATATCTGTCTACTAACTTTTGAACGACCATTCAGAATCATTTTATCCCCCACCCCCTCCACCTCCACAAAGTGACTAAATTCCACTAATTTGGATACTCTTTTCCAAGCACATGTGCCCCGGGTCGACCATGGTTCCACCCGGCGTGTAAAAATTTTAAAATTTGGCATTAAAAGGAGCAATTTCCTGTCTTTGTCCCATGGAATGCCTCTGTTTGCGAGAGCATTTCTCCTGCTTTCAATTGTAGT
>CM062297.1:150940112-151109721 GCA_031216915.1 Pictodentalium vernedei | reverse complement strand
TGGTTTACCATGGTACATTTTTATAGGGGAACGTCTGTTCCGCCGAAGATCGATCAGTGTTTTTACCCCTCAAAACTTTGTTGATATAATTGTGTTTGGTGTGATGAGGACAAAGAATGGTAGGTATTAGTCTACCCTCTCTTTTAGCGAGATTACTCTTTCTCATTTTATGGGGGCATCCAACAGAACTAGTTTTGGGTAAATATACAATTTTAAAATCAACTTTATTCCATGAACTCCGATAAATATTAAAAAGAGTTTCTGCCATTGTCACTGGATAAGCTCTGAAGGAAAAGCAGCGGGAAAAGAATTTAAACACGGGAATTTGTAATCAAGAAATCTAAGGGAGAAATTTGGAATTTCACTGCAAAAGTAAGTAATATTCTTTTAATCCCCAAAACGCAATTTCTGATTTTCCGCTCAAAATAAGGAACGAGTTAGGCGGTGCCAAATGCACTGTAGAGTATGCTAGTGCCAAGATCAACCAATTGAAGAGGCTGTTACTTGTACATCTTTGTTGTTTATCGGAACTACCGCGAATTTCCCATTCAAAAAATGTTGTTATTATCATCATACTTTGTTAATATATCTCGTTTTTGAGCAGAATATGACATAATTGTTGGTGCTTCAGTAAAATTCACTTCAATCTGAATATTGTCTGAACAACGTGATAATTTGAAATTCGTTGGAATTTTTCTGGAAGAAAAATGAAGTCATCCGAAGATGTCAACGTCAACAAAATGAAGCATGTAACCATAAAGCATATCGATGGGCGAAAACGTTTTGAATGCAGATTGTGTCAACGTGTTCTCTGTTCAAAGAACTCAGTCCTGTGCCATCTACATTCTACTCACGGAAAGAGTAAGTGATTTTGTATTGTCTTCACAATTTGCTCACAACACCTAACAAAGGGTGCAAGACACTCCACCCCTGGACTGTCCACCCCAACAATCCCCCGACCTCCCCCCATTGGTCATCCCCCAAATTGCTCAATCCCCTCCTCCCCCGACCAAGTCAGTCACTTCCCCAATTTTCCAAATTGCCCCACACAGTCCGAAGTGGTCCAAAACTTGGATCCAGAGTCTGTAATATAATTTTGGTGGTTGGTAATGAGGTTATTGTGGTGTCACGTCGTTGGGTAATAACCGGGATGGGGTGTGTGAGTGATGGTGGGGGTGAAACTCGGTTTGGGTGAAAAATGGGGTGTTTTTTTTTTGGGGGGGGGGGTTGATATTCATAGTGAGAGCGGTCACTCATGCATTTATTTGTGGGTAAAATGAATGTTCGGTTTTGTGTATGGGTTTGGAAACTCAGTGTCTGTGTGTGGTGGGGGTGGTCGTACACATACATGTATGTTTAATTGTGAGTAATATGAATTCAGAGTAGGATTTGTCTGCCTTTTTTTGCAGAACTAATATGAGATTGTTGTGTATTTGTTCATTATATCCACACTTTTTAATCACCCACAAATCACTGATAAAAACCTTCGAGATTCTAAAAGATCTTATATTTTTGGTTGGTACTCATTTATTGTTTTGGTCGGTACATGTACTTATTGACTTTTGGTCAGTATTTTGGTCGGTAATTAGCACTTTTGGACGGTTTGGGTCAGTTTTGGATGGTTTTGGACTGTTTTGGTCAGTAATTTGTAGGACCCTGGTGGATCACCAATTTACTTTTTTTTTTAGCCCACATTAATTCCTAATAATGCACCATCACATCATTGACCTCCCACCTGAATGAATTGGTCATTCCAGTGCCTCCACCCCACATCCGAACCAAACACCCTAGATTAGATACTTAGTTTAAAGCAGAAATGCCAGAATATCATTTTTATCATTTTTAATAAAAATTTATTGTTGTATGAAATTGAATCACAATGTTTGGTTTCTGGGTTGGTAAATATTTCATTAATTATTTCACACAAATGGGCAGCTTGGGCCAATTTGGAAAATTGGGTGGGGGATGGCCAATTGGGGAGGGGGAGGAGTGACCAATTGCGGGGGTGGGGAGTATCTGACATTCATAACAAACAATATATTGATCAAGCAATAGAATTCATACATGTACAGGTACATAGATGTGTAGGTCTCATCAAAGAGTTGGTATCTGGTTGCTGAAAAGAGAGAGGAGGCATAGGGAGGGGTTACATTTGGCAGGCCGGACCTAAAATTGCACACGAATCCAGGAATTGATTCTCATAATGATTCCGTAAAACTAGAGCGAATCTAAGCAGATTCGTGTAAGATTACTGCTCGCTTTAGTTGGCTGTTTGAATTCGCTTTATGTAAGATGTCTTGGATTCATAACGACGTTCTGTACGGGGTGTATCATATTCATAAGATGCATAATTATGAGAAACTGTCTGTTCACATTGTCTTCAGTTTGATATCAAATCAAATGATGGCTGCTATTAGCACTGGCAGCCATGACTTGATTTGATGCCAAAGGTCACCTCAAGAATGTGTGAAGTGTTTTAAACTATGGCTGGAAATGTAAATTTATATTGTGATCTCCTCAGCAACATTCAGCTGTGTTTGCGGAATTTCATGTTATGGCCTTGCCGCCTAAATGGATTCACGTGAATATATTTTGTAGATTCTTGTGATGCCAGAAAAATGTTAAGCCATGATTTGGAAAGAAAAGGGTAATCAAGCCCTCATCTGAGAACCGTGATAAATCAGCGGCTGGCAAAAGTGTTGTTATTATTATTAAAACTTTATTACTGAAAGTTATAACTGTCTTGCCACCCGGGTACCTTGTCACTATTATGTTCCCATGGCAGTTGGTAGAGAGTCAACAGGATTCCCAAATTAGTTAAATAAAATGGCTATTCATTTATGGGCCCAGGCCACATTCCCAATAAACCTAGAAAAATCCCTATGATGATGCCTTGTATTCGAATTTTGTAGGTGTTCCAACTTCTCCCGTAGTAGGTGGCTCCAACAAAGATGCAATCCACAGTCCACTATGTATATATGCCCTTGCACTAAGTGATGTTATTCTAAAATCTAAATGTAATTCTTGTGCTTTTATTTTAAAACTGTTATGCTTTTCAGGTCCATTGAAAAGGACAAAAAAGAAGTATGAACAGGATACAAGCATACATATGCCTCGCAGTACATGGTACAAGAAAAGAAAGCTCCATTTCCTGAAATCTCAAAGCTGTACAAGGAGTTTTGACAGCGATACTGGAGTTAAAACAGGTAAGCTGGCAGATTATACATGTAGATATTCTGTTCAGTAAGTTGAAGCAAGAATATTCAGTGACAAGCGGGAAAGGAGAGTGATCACTCTCACTCGCCATTACTCTCATAAAACATTTTTTAGGAGAGTGACTAATCACTCGCCTACATGTACATAATATAAAAATGATATCGTATTTTGTAATCAGGGTTTATTTTTAATTTTTAGCTCAACTTTGGCGAAGCCAAATTTGAGGTATTGTCATGGCCTGTCGTCCATCTGTCGCGCCGTCAACAATTGGATACAGCCGTATGAAGAGGCCGTATTTATGAACCGATCTTTACGAAACTTCTTGGGTACCTTTGTTATGACTGTGGGACGAGAACGAGTGTTTTTGGGTGCGGTCCGATATTCAAGATGGCTGCCAGCCACCATTTTGTACCGACGATGCAGAAATCTGTTTTTTGTACAGAACTTCCATATGAAAGTTCTGAGTTGAATAATTTTTTGTATGAATGTTTAGTACCATGGGATACATCACATATAATACGGGTTTTTTTCTCGTGCGTAAATTATGCAAATTAGACTAACTGATTTATTCAGTGTTACTTTCAGCAATTTAAGTGCAAATGCCAATACGGTTTGAGCTAGGGGCCATATTTATGAACCGATCTTTCCGAAACGTCTTGGGTACCTTTGTTATCACCGTGGGACGAGAACGAGTGTTTTTGGGTCTGGTCCGAAATTCAAGATGGCCGCTGGCAGCCATTTTGTACAAAATTAGGTGCAATCAGAGTTTTGTGCAGAACTTGTATATGAAAGCTCTGATTTGAATAATTTTTTGTATGAATGTTTAGTACCATGGGATACATTACATAAAATACGGGTTTTTTCTCGTGCGTAAATCATGCAAATTACACCAACTTTGATTTATTTAGTGTTACTTTCAGCACTGTGAGTGCAAATCCCAATACGGCTTGGGCTAGAGGCCGTATTTATGAACCGATCTTCACGAAACTTCTTGGGTACCTTTGTTATCACCGTGGGACGAGAACAAGTGTTTTTGGGTCCCGTCTGAAATTCAAGATGGCCGCTGGCAGCCATTTTGTACAAAATTTGGTGCAATCAAAATCCGAAAATTAGTTTTTGTTTTTTTATGCATTTTGGACAATTTTAAGACAAAAAAAAATTTTTTTTTTTACACTGAAAATTTGGGGTTCGGGTGGGACTTGGAAAATTTTGGACCAAAATCCAAAAATGAGAATTTTGGTTTTTTATGTGTTTTGTCAATTTTAAGACAAAAAAAAAAATTTTTTTTTTTTTTTTACTTCAAAAATTTTGGTGGTCCGGATGGGACTTGCAAAATTTTGGACCAAAATCTGAAAATGATATTTTTGTTTTTTTTAATGCGTTTTGGTCAGTTTTAAAATCACAAAAAAAAATTTTTTTTTTACACGGAAAATTTGCGGTCCGGGTGGGAACATGGAATGCACCACATATGTTACTTTTTTTCTCGTGCATATATTATGCAAATTAGAGGAACTGTGATTTATTTGGTGCTACTTATATGCAATTAGGGCACATGTCAATACGGCTTGGGCGAGAGGTCGTATTTATGAACCGATCTTCATGAAACGTCTTTGGTACCTTTGTTATCACTGTGAGTCAAGAACGAGTGGTTTTTTTTTCCAGTCCAAAATTCAAGACGGCAGTCACCTTGTAATTCTGTTATTATTGTTGACTTGGTCACAGCAAATACTAATTCCTGTCATATTCACTTTTGTTGACTTGGTCACAACAAGTACTAATTCCTGTCATATTCAAGTTGAGCTACAGTGTCATTGACACTTTCATTTAAAGTCTATTTTGATTACAGCTGAGTTTATGTACAATGCCATTGTATTATAGCAAAACAAAATTAGAGTTAAAACATTGTAAACTGCACATAAAATCAAAATCACTCCCCTCAGTGTTTTCACTCTCGCAAATTTAATTAGAGGTGAGTGGCTTTTCAGTCGCCTCTATTTTTCTCCCGTCTGTCACTGAATATTTTGTCCAAGTGATACATCCACTTTATATAGCTTAACAGAGTTGGGTTGATGTTTTCATAATAATAAACAGGATTTGTTTTTTGGAAGGTGAAGAATTGAATAATTCAATGAGATACCATAGATAATGCTGTCTAGTGCTGAGTAGTATTGGGATAATTGGATATACAGGCTTTAATCCACAGAAATTGGGAAGAGGCCTTTTTACGTCGTGCCAGGGTCCAATTTAGTCCAAACTTGGACCCACAGCCTGTAATATAATTTTGGGTGCTGGTACGTCCTAGAAAAATTTGAAATTTGACTTGCTAATATGCCATTCCATGAGTAGTAGCATTATATTCCAAAGAAATTTTTACCTGAGAAAAGTGTGCAATTTTCAGGCAACATTTGGGTTTTTATTGCCTAACCTGTATGTCGTCGGATCATTATGTCATTTTTTGTTTGACCTTTACTGCTTACTGAGGGAATTTTAAGAGCCAAAATTGGGAATTAAGGTACCTATTTCACCAGGGGAATCGGGCCTTATTTCGGCCCCTCAGAGGCTCTGGATTAATCCCTCATATCACAATTCAGAAAATGATGCTGCGATATACATGTTCTGCAATGCCGATTATGTTCTACTGTAATGCACCAAATGATGAAGAAGTATGAAACGTCTGCTACGAACTTTGCCCTATGCATTTTAATTTCATGTGAGTAGTGGCATTTTGATTTTTCTTCAAATTAAGTTTCGCCTCATACTGTGGAGGAGGGTGAGACCAAAATGTCCAAAATTAAAAAAATCTTCTCATGAACTAGCAATAGCAGAGACTTGATATTAATGGTATGCAGCTTCCATTTGAGGTGTAGACTCATTGTTGTACAAGAGAAGCTTGACTGGCAATACTTGTCTTTGTTCTGGGAGGGCGAACTTTTGGCCCGCCCCAAATTTTTATGTTCTGAACCGAGAGGCCAATTTGAACCAAATTTAATTGAGGTATTATTGGATCATAAGTACTTGATTTATGCAGCAACAACAAAATTCCTGTGACCTCATGGGAACATCAGGAGCTAAAAATAGAAAATAAATTAAAACACCCATATCTCCAAAACTACTCGGCACTGAGAATGTTTATTTGGTATGTGACTTCCTTGGGACCAAGAGAAAGGAATGGTAAAAAAACTGCTATCGGTTATGTTATAGGGTACTTTTTCGGGACTTTGAATAAATGCTGAGTCAGCAGCATTTTTTAACACTGTGGGTAATTGGAAAAAACATTTACTGTAAGAATTTTTTTCTTGCAAACCACTGCTACAAAAGCTTTCCTATTTCACAAGACACATATAGCATCTTTGGAAGATTGATTATATATTTGTTGAAAGCAAACCCGTGGGTCCATATTTGCCATTGGGCTCTCTGTGGGAGCAAAGGGTATTTAAATTAGTGCAGTACCGGAAAAGTGCAATATTCTTTAAAAATCTTCTTCAGATCCACCAATCAGAATCTTCTGATATTTGGTATGCAGCGCCCTTAGGGGTGTGAGATTCAAGTTTGTTCAAAACAAAACAAGTCCCTGGGTTCACATTTGTGCTCCCTGTGGGAGCCCGAATTTTAACTTACATGTAGTGCAATGTGAGGGGTATTTAAAAAAAACTTCTTGAGATCCAGGAGTCAGAACCTTTTGATGTGGTATACGGCATCCTTTGGGAGGTGAGATTCAAGTTTGTTCAAGCCAAGTCCCTGGGTTCATAATTGGGCTCCCTGGGGGAGCCTGAATTATAACTTAGTTTAATATGAGGAATATTCTTAAAATATCTTCTTCAGATCCAGCAGTTGACCTCTTTTGATATTGGTATACAGCATCCATGGGGAGGTGTGATTCAAGTTTGTTCAAGCAAAGTCTCTGGGCTCATATTTGGGCTGCCTGCGGGAGCCCAAATTATAACTTAGTTTAATATGAGGAGTATTCTTCAAAAATCTTCTTCACATCCACCAGTCAGAATCTTTGGATATTTAATATACCAGGTACAGTATCCAAAGGGAGGTGAGATTCAAGTGTGGCAAAGCCAAGGCCCTGGGTTTGAATTTGGGCTTCCTGTGGAAGCCAGAATTATAGGAGGGCCAGATGGAAGTTTTTTCAAGTTCTGCTTTATCCTTTATTGATAAAATTGGACCCAATAACCCATTCCTGCATTGAAAACCCTGTAAAGTGGGCAGTAACAGGCACAAACAATTGATCAAACTTGATATTATACGTGTACTTCTGCTGCAGTCATGATGTAGCCTTAGATTCTGAAAGTGACCTTAAACACCAATAAATAAATAGATAAATCATTGATTACCCCATATGAAGAAAATTTCATACATGTAGGCACATTGATATTTTGGTGATATGACTCGGTCAATGTTAGCAGGTGAGCGCCATCAGGCCAAGTGGGGTCTCTGTTTTTTTTTTAGTAGGACCATGTTTTGGCATCATGCTATATGTACTGGTAATACATTAGCTCACAAGACTTTCAGCAAACTTGGGAACTATTTTCTGTTGTGGCTACAGATCCCTCTTTCTATTAATGTACTTATTTTTCTTTCACTGTTTCAGATGAGCCAATGCTTTCTGTTGTGGCAGAAGCAAAACAAGTGGACAGAATTCCTGTACAAAATGAAAATTTAGATGCTTCAGAAAACATTGAACAATATAAGGTTTGCGATGATAACGAACTTAATCCCCATGAGTCAGAAAACTTTGAAGTCAATGGTCAGGCTGGTTGTCATGATGACGAAGAGTCTCATCAAGTAGATAACTCTGAACATGATGGCCTGAATGTCTGTGAGGAAAATTCTTCTTCCTCTGAATCTAGAAGTTCTTATGAATATGACAGTTTATACAGTGGTAGTGAGATTAGTGATGAGAGTGAATATCTATCAGATTCCTGTGCTTCTTTTGCTAGTGAAGATGGGTCGTCTGATGAAAATGTGTCTTTTGATATCACTTCTCATAGGCAAATGACAATTTTATCTTGTTTTATAAAAAATAATCTACCTGCTTCTGTGTGTAAAGATGTTCTGGCATCTTTTAAGAAAAGTTTTCCGGAGTGTGACTCACTTCAACAGATGAGATATCAAAACTTGTGGCAGTCAATGGATTCAGACTTTGCACATGCTGTTCACTATTGTGAAAAATGTGGCAAGCTTTTCCCAGATGATCCTAATATGTATAACTGTTCCACTGGAGGATGTGGTGGTCTTCGTTACAGGGGAGGAAATCAGACATATTCATTGAGGAAAGCCAGAATCAGTTTTGTGACTGCCAATTTACAGAAACAGCTTAGAAACCTTCTGCAGGCACCTGGTGAGACATAAACTTTTTTTATTATGAAAGGTAGACGTTTATAGATATATAGAGTTTAACAAATACTCCCAATCTCATTCATTGGTAAAAAAAGGTTGGGCAATATCATAAAAGATATCTCAAAAAGTAAAACTAGCAAACTAACAAGATGGCACCAGTAAATTTCCAAACAGTTTACAACCAATCATGTCGGTTCTTGTTAATAAGAAATCTGCAGTGTGGTTGCCTACCAAAACAACCATGGAATCAATTTTACCCCAAACAAAAACATCCAATTGCTTAGGAAGATCACAAGAACTGACAGCAAACTTTCTCTTAGTTCATCATTGGGATAACCTGGTGGTCTATTAATAGAAAACTTTTTACAGTTACATGTAGTGCATTTCTTCAATTTTGATCGGGTGTAGTAAAAAAAGCTGTGAATTGCAAAGTGATTTCAAACACGTGCTTGCAAGTTGAAAAAAAAAACCCAAAAGACAATATCTCATTTATATTTATCTCATTGGTTAAAATACATGAAGCAGCATGCTCCAGCCTCAGTCAGTGATTTTTGAAAAACATTCATGGATGGCTTTCCAAAATTGAATGCCAGAGGCTGGTATTGTAATCGGGGAAAATCAAATTGAGTAAACCTTTGTTGGCATTCAAATTTATTTCAACGTGTACATTTTATTTTCACTATATGTCGGTGTCAAAACATCGTTTTTTTTTTAGCTCACCTGGAGCTCCTGTCATGAGGTGTCTCATCTATCATGTGCCTTTGCATTCCCAAACAATCCATTCTTAGCTCGCCTAGAACTACATGCATGTACATCATTGAGGCTCATCTGTCGTGCGTCTGTGCATGCGTCAGCAATTAAATTTGTCATGACCTAAAGGATTAATTATTTGTCTGATTATTTTGAATCCTGGTAGTTATTTGTGCATGGTTTCTATGCAAGGTTGGCTGCTTACAGGCCCGAGGGTCGGCGTGCCGCGGGGGCAAACCGCCACCCTATGAACATCTCTGTCGGAAATTTTCACATTCTGTCGAGAGATAATTGCTGACCGATGAGGCATAGACTTAGTGCCAACAGGAGCTATCAAATTTCCGATGGCCTTATACAGAACTGTTAACATATCCCGATTGTCAAAGAACTCATTATTCAAGTCGGCACAGAGATTTCCCAACACCAGACCAGAATCAAAGCCTAAAAGTGCAAGACTTGAAATGTCACATATCATTGTTAACAATTGATTAAATTCAGTACCGAGACAAGTTACAAATGAGGCATCAGGAAGCTCTAGAATTGCTCTCAGAGCCTCTCTTTAAAAAAAATCGGGAAGGGGAGGATCCCCCTCCCATACCCTCCCCCAATTCAGGGCTGTGCACCTCTGGTATGCCATGGCTGGTCCAACCTTGGACCCAAAGTCTGTAAAATAATTTTTTGGTTTGGTACATCCAAAGGATGTACCAAACCAAAAAATGTTTATGGACTTTGTGTCCAAGTTTGCACTACCCTTCGGTATACAAAAGTCCGTTCCCCCCCCCCCCCCCCATGTCGGATTTTTAAATATTGCTGGCTTCAGGCCTGGCTGCTTACCATATTCGTTTCAATCCGCCTCCAAAATAACCTTTTGCAGCTGTCTTTGTTTAAAAAATCAACCAAAAAGCTTGTTTATGTTCGACACCATACAGGCTATTATTTGTCTGATTAATTTGGATCTTGGTACATGTAGTTACAGTACGGTACAGCCTTAAATATTAAAAGTGGAAGGTGGCGCAACTAATGCCTTAATAATGCCATATTTTTTCCATAAAGTGCACAATGTGGCAATATTAAGGAAGA
The DNA here is from genome assembly GCA_031216915.1 of Pictodentalium vernedei. Taxonomy (NCBI): domain Eukaryota; kingdom Metazoa; phylum Mollusca; class Scaphopoda; order Dentaliida; family Dentaliidae; genus Pictodentalium; species Pictodentalium vernedei. The sequence goes on along the minus strand of CM062297.1, from coordinate 151,099,329 downwards.
AATGCTTTGCTAAACATTTTGAACACAAAGAAGTAAAGGAGTGCTGATCAGGCTTTGAAGCACGAAGATGTTTTTAAAGAAGCACTGAAAGGAATGTATTGGAAAACAGTCCTTTAAATCAATATTTCTGATGAGTAGGTACATCTAAAAGTGTATAAAATGCAAGAATAGTATCTTCACAGCCCTTGAAATTGGTGATTTTTTACGACAGCACTAAAGTGCTGTCGCAAATTGATTTGCGACAGCATTTTTTCCGACCCTCCGATATTACACAGGCCTGTCACTGCGAGTATGACGGCAATTGTGTACTGTTGCAAAACCATATGAGCATAAATTATTTTGAAACTTTGTAATTGTGTTCCTGTTCAACGACAGTTGCCTATTGTTTTTGGATTCATGGACCTCCAAAATGGTTTGCAAGTGGCCATCTTTGTTACAAATGTGTGCCACAATCATTTGCACAGGCTGCATTGTCAGTGCTTTGTAACTTTCCCGAATTCCAGTCACAGTACATGAAAAGTGGCTTATTGTTAGTAAAACACTTGAAAGGTTGATTTTGCACCGAACTAAAGCTGGAAATTACATGTATGAGAAAACTTTCATGTATCAGTAACACTGGGGGATACTTCCAGTTAACCGAATGCCTAGTGGTCATTACATGTACATGCAACTGAAATTGTGTTAGTGCATGGTTTCTTGCGTTTTCACAGATTTCATTTTCACTCCATAATATTTTGTATGAAAATAGTCTGAACAAACTGTATGCGTATCAGGGTGCAAGGAAAGGTGCTTACTACTATTTTCAATATTACAAATAAAAATACACTAAAAAATTGCAACGTGAGCTACATGTACATGTACACTGTTGTTGACACTCTTATTACATGTATTTCTGTTACCACTTTTTCAGGTATTTGGAACAACATAGTAGAGAATATGATACAGCAAAGAAAAAGGTATACTGAAGAAACAGACCTTATAACAGACATTACAGATGGGTCACTTTATAAAGGGCTGGAACAAAATTTTGTGTCAGATGAAAATAACTTAACTGCTACAATAAATACTGATGGAATTTCTTTATATTCGTCAAGTAAAGTTCATTTGTGGCCCATATTCCTAGTGGTTAATGAACTGAAGCCTTCCTTGAGGTTTGCTAGAGAAAACACGATTATTGCTGCAATATGGCAGGGAAAAGGAAAACCTCCAATGAAACAGTATTTACAATCATTAACATCACAATTAAATGATCTATATGATAATGGAATAAATATAAAAATTAATGGATGTCAGATTAAAGTTAAACTTTCAGTGGTTTGTGTTACTGCTGACTTACCTGCAAAGGCTATTGTACTGAATATGAAACAGTATAATGGAGCAGAATCATGTATAACATGTGAAGAACCAGGCAAGTCAGTTGAGCAAGGTAAGGGGCACAGTTGGTGTTTTCCATTTAGAAGAGAAGAGGAAAGGTATCCCCTGAGAACAGAGGAAAGTGTACAAACTGCTATGAATATTTCTAATACAAGGAATACTGTTAAGGGATTTAAAGGTGTTTCTGGCCTAGCATCTCTCAAGGGTTTTCAAATTGTTAATGGAACAGCACCAGATTATATGCATTGTGTTCTCTTAGGTGTAGTGAAGGTGTTAATGGCCAAGTGGTTTTCTCCACTCAATTCTAAAAAAGACTATTTTGTAGGAGATAAACTGAACATAATTTCAAATAGATTGACAAACATTCAACCACCAGAATGTATGCAGCGACTTCCTAGAGATCTCGAAAAAGACTATAGTTCTTTCAAAGCAACTGAAATCCAAGCCTGGTTGCTGTATTATGCACTTCCATGTCTGGATGGAATTTTGAAAATTCAGTATCTTGAACACTTTGCTTTTTTATCAGAGGGTATCTACATTCTCTTAGGCGATTCGCTTCACTTGACAGGATTAGTTCGAGCAAAATATTTATTGGAAAAATTTTATGCTCAGTTTTGTGACCTGTATGGAGAAGGATCTTGTGGCCTTAATGTTCACAACATTGGAACACATCTCGTCCATTATGTTCAACTATTAGGTCCCCTTTGGGCTTGGAGTTGCTTTCCATTTGAAGATTCTAATTCAATGATCACACAAACTGTTCATGGTACTGGAAATGTCACTCAACAAGTAATGAAACTAAAACAAGCACAGTCACTGCTCAGAAGTAGTCTACAAGAGGAAACTAAAACTAAAACTTGGTGCAAACTACAAAAAGTTGAAAACTGTGATATAGCAGGAAGTGTCACTAAACTGCAAATTGATGAGTACACTCCAAAAATTCTCAACAAACTCAATGAAACTGATGTGTCAAAAATTCAGAAAGTGTTGAGAGTTGTTTCAAGTGGAAAACGCTTTTATTCTAAACACTATTTTCGAATGAAAAAACGAAACTGTTACACAATATTTACCACCTCTGGTGAAGCTGTTGTGGTATTATATTTTGTTTTCCACAAAAACTTCAAGACAGTTCATGCAGTTGCTTTACCACTCTTAGTTGATAATTCTAATGCTAATCTCTCAGCTGGAAAACATCTAATTCCAGTTAAAATAGGCACTGAATGCAAGTTGTATTTGGTGGAAGAATTAGTTGAAAATATTTGGTTCATATATGCTTCAGATCATCAACAGTTTGTAGCAAGATCTCCAAACAGACATGGTCACTCTATTTTTAAATAAGTACATGTAGCATGGATAATGGATTAGATTTACATGTAGACTGTGAACTTTCGATTTATTTATTTGTGTTTAAGGCCACATATTTATGCACAATGGCTAATTGTGACTGCAACTTGGAGATAAAGTCAAGTTTAGTCAATCGTTTGTAACCCATGTTTTCCCATTTTAGAGGACTTCCACCACAAGCATTGGTGACTGGGTCCTATTTTACCGGTAAAACAGAACTTGTTTACCATACTAAACAAGCACTGCCTCACTTCCCGGGGTTCACACTTTCGATAGCTCTCACTCTCTTTCATAGTGCCTGCACATGCGTATAAGACAAAACAAGTTGTGGGTCTTCAAATTGCTTGAAGGTCATGTCATTTTAAATTTCATCAGTTATTCAGTTGGAATCAAAGCTGTCATAAAAACACCGGTAGCAGTATTTCATAAACCCTGCTGATATTTATGTACATGTATGTGGTTCCAAAAACAAGCACCATGGTAACCCTTGGAAGTGAAATACTGCTTGTTTTCTGTGGTAAACAAGTTCTCTTTTAATGTTAAAATAGGACCCGACCATAAATGCCTGGTGTGGAAGTCCTCTAAATAGGGCAACATACTGATTTACCCCTTTGTTGCAGCCACAATTTGCCATAGCTGCAGAAAAGTGACTCTACATGTAAACACTCATAAATAAAAATTACAACTAGAAACAATGTGGACTGAAAAATTAGATAATTTTGTTGAGTTATATTTATTGGTGCTAAATAACTCCACATCAGCAAATAAAGCTATATTGTGGCAAGTTTTGTTGAGTTATGTCGCATAAAGTTCTTGAAAAGTACCTAATACCAGATTAACCAAGTTGATGTACAAATGTAATGCCAAATTTATGTTTGTTAACTGATGGCTAAGGAGTCATCTCTACGAATGGAGCAGGCACTTTATCTACTCTGCAATGGCTTAAGCAGGGCTTGCATTTTAGAATTGCAACCAGCCTGATTGAAAGGCCTGGTAAAGGGCGCCACCATGCCTGATTTGTAATGCTCTGGGGGCAGTCAGGGCTGATTTAATGTAAAACTTATTCAAATTTAAAGCAGTTGTCGGCTTGACAGATTGCTGACCAGGTTGACTGATCCGCCTCGTGGGAATTTGGGGGGAGGGGGCTGATGACCAAGCCTGCGCTGATCAGCCTGGTGAAAATGCAAGCCCTGCTGAAGCTGTTCAGTAAAAAAGACTTTCACTGAACATTGCAGAGTGGAATTTCATTATGCTGATTAAAATTTTTTCTAAACTATTTTTTTCTGCATACAAATGTGTCACTCAGATTGTAAGATACATTTTCATGAATTTTTCATGAACACTTCATGAACATTCAATATCCAGATTGTTCATGAAGTGTTCTTGAAAATTTGAAGTGCAGTCCATTGAAAATGAGCAGTTCATGAACAGTTCATGAACAATCAATCCAACATTGAAAGTTCATGAACAGTTCATGAACAGTAGAATTAGTTCATGAAGTGACCTGGCTGGGTTCATGAACTGTTCATGAACTAAAGTTCATGAACTATGTTCATGAACAAAGACAGCATTTTGATGAACAGTTCATGAACAGTTCATGAACGTTCATGAAGTGTTCATGAAAGTTCATGAGATCATGAACTTCATCTCAACAGGGTTGGTGCCCAGCAGCCCACTGCGTGAGATGGAATTGAAAATGAAAAAAAAAATTAAAATCACCAGGAAACTGAAATGTAGAAGACGTTACTGACCAGTAAAATTAAATATAACCCCATCCCCTACCCCGAGGGGGGGGGGGGTATATTTGATTGTATTGGTTAGTGACGCAACCTTCATTTCAGCTTCTTTGTTATTTTTTTCTGTGCTGATTGCAGTGGCGGCGCTACAGGGGGCATTTGCCCCCCCCCCAAACGTGGGCTCTGCCCCCCACCCCACCCACCACACACACATCCATCCATCCAAACACACCACACTCTCTCTCCCTCCCTCCCTCCCTCTCTCTGCCCCTCCCTCTCTCTATCTCTCCTCTCCCTCTATCCCCCTCCATCTCTCTCTCTTTCTCTCTCCCTTCTCTCTCTCTCTCTCTCTACCCCTCCATCTCTCTCTCTCCCCTCTCTCTCCCTTCCTCTCTCCCTCCCTCCCTCTCTCTATCCCTCTCTCTATCTCTGCCTTCTCTCTCTCCAGACGCGGATCCAGGATTTTTTGAAAGGAGGAGCGCTAATTACCATTACATTTAGTCGAAACTTTGACTTAAAGTCCGTAATATCATTTTTTGGTTTGGTTACCAAACCAAAAAATTATATTACGGACTTTGTGTCAAAGTTTCGACTACCTCATAATAAAGTAATGATATGATCCTTTACGTATTTGCCCCCCTTCATGGGGAGTCTGCCCCCCTACTTGCCCACCCACGAAAAAATTTCTGGCGCCGCCACTGGCTGATTGATCCCACCTCATATCATCATTTGTTGGTAAACTCTTCTTCCGTGATATGATGCAAAGTGGAGGAAGAAATTCCCAACCCATATCCCACACTGCGATTACCCCCAAAATTGTGCCCCCCCCCCCCCCCACCTTCTGGAGCTTTGGACCTTCCTGCAACAAAACGATAGGCCTAACATGCCCCCCCCCCCCCCCCCCCCCCCCCCCCCCCCCCCCCCCATTTGCACGACCTCGATGGGCACATTCCAATGAAGGCGGTGACATGATATGGTTTCGTTTGACTTTATTGAATAATTTACAAAAAAGAAACATTAAATAAAGTATTAACTCTTTTTGTCACTCGCTTTCTATGAAGGGTATATTTAAAAAGCATAGGGTTATATTCAATGCAGAGAGCTTGGTTTTTTCATGTGTTCTGAGAAAAAAGCGTGACATATGCGCCGGTAGCTAAAAACGGAAACCCGCAGCCAACGTTACACAGACTTAAACTTTCTGTGATTGGTTTGTTTATTGTGATACCCCTCTCGGAAACAATTGAATTCGTGCCGTACACATGCGCATCGTTCCCGTAATATAAAAATATGAGTGGAGGTTTCCCAGGCTGTGTTCCACATTTTAAAAAAATGGGTCAACTTTCATTCTGTACTCCGGGGATATGCAGAAATCGAGGTAAACAAACAGCATGTTTTTTTAAAGAAGTAACTTCAAAATGCTCTTTATTCAATTCAGGTCAGGAGAAATTCATTCATTCAGTATTGTAGTCCAGCAAATTTTGATCGCAAACTGCAGTGCAAATCCAGACAAATCGACCGAACACATCACCGTCACATTTTTAGGAGCGGATTCATGTAAAAAAATCTGATTTTGTTATCCAAAATATAACGTGGATTCCTAGCCTAAAAGCCACCAGAAGGCTCCATTTAGTAGCAGACTTCAAAATTTTCCTCTCCTCTCTCCCCAGACCCCCCTAGAGCGCTCGTGCCTTCGGCACTCGCTGCAGATGCCTTTGGCATCTGCATTTCTGACTTGCAAAAAATGCCGTAGTAACTGCCGAAGCACACAAAATTCGCTACGGCAAGGGGCTGCCGAAGCAGAAATTTCTGAATTGCGAGGGCTGTACAGGATATATATTTTTGCAGGGAGTAGAGTAGGGGTTGGGGGGGGGGGGGGGGAGGGTATATATCTGTCTTCATCTTTCCATGCTTCTATACAAACTATTATATAGTATATTAACTGTATTAATTATTTCACTTCGCTGTTTATTAGGTTTTTTGCACAACAGAATGTGCTCCCCCCCCCCCCCCCCCCACCACAAGTAACCTCCTTATGATGGCGAATATACACTATGATTTAAAGGGTAGTTTTGCTATGGATGGGTGGGGGGTGGGGGGGGCACAAGAGGATAATACAGTTTTTAGAAAGAAACGGATGTCCTTGATTTTGGACTTTTACCCTTTGCGCAACATCATGGTCAAAACCAGCCAGCTTTATTCAAAAAAATCACCATTCAATGGAACAAGCTCATTCCAATGAGGGGTCATAAGCTATGTTTTTGACGCAAAAAAATGAAACAAATTAGTTATTCAAGAATTTGCAAGTGTTGTCTGCCTTTTGTGTTAGGTAAAGGGTTATCACTGCAGCTCTGTCCAGTAATTAAGGATATCTGCTACTACATATCCTGTAAGTTGTTGATATGTAGACTAACATTTGCTGTCCCAATGCAGTCCGGTTCAGGTTCAACTTCAAAAACTGGTTGGAAATGAAAATATCCACATAGTTCATGCATGAAGGATGTTCTGCATGAAAACGAACAGTCACAGTGTGCTATATTTGGGCAATTTTACTCCAACCTGCACCTATACTGTCTTGAGGGTAATGGGGCATCATCCCCATTGCACCATGTGTTAATTGCACTGGCTCTGAGTTACATCCAAAATCTTATGTTCATGCTAATATACAGAACAAAGGAGTGATTTGGTAATTTGCAAGTTATTCTTGCCAGTCTAGTAGAATCTTGAGGACTCAACAACACATTTTCACATCATGGACCACCAGGTAAACTACCCAGTGGTCCATGCTGTGTGACCTTGATGCTGCATCCTAAAGTTTCTGCTGGAATTGCACTTAACAGAAAGAATGGATGTCTACCCACTCAGAGGCCAAGAACCAAATCACTGTGTGTAGTGTAGAAGAAAATTGTAGGAGTGTAAATATCCATGTACAGTGTATGGTGGCTGTGCAGCTTGAAAAGCCATATAGCCACAATGTGCTTTAGATCAGTATTTTTACCCCAACATGTGATCTATTGTCTAGGGGCAATGTGGGCACCCTTTTTCACCCTTGGCCAGCAGAACACCTTGAAACCTGGTGTTCTGCTGGCCAAGGGTGAAAAATCTGTAATATTGACGAAAATGTAGGAGAAAATATCCCTTTTAGTGTTTGATGCCTGTTTAACCTTTAAACCAGATTGAGGTACTGAGGGATGGTACAATTTACTTTTATACCTCACTTGTTGGTCGTTATTTATTTATTTATTGGTGTTTAAGGTCACATATTTCTGCACAATGGCTAATCATGACCACAACAGTTTTACAGGTGGAGGAAATTAAGTACCCGGAGAGAAGCACTGGGCAATGGCAAGCAACTGTCAGCTCCTCAACATACTAACTCTGCACAAGCAGTGTTAGCATTGGTTGAAGACAGGTGCACCATCAACGTGCAGTATGCCTTAGTACACAATGCCACCATGCCCCCACTTGGGCAATGGAGGTGAAGTATCTTGCGCAAGGACACAACATGGTTTCTGCAGGTGGGATTCGAATCGAGGACCTCTTGGCTTGCGGCCTGCACTTTACCCACTAAGACACCATGCCCCCACTTGTTGGTGGTTAAAGTCACTTTCAGCATTATATGGCTTAACCTGACCACAACTAACTTGAACTCATTATGAAGTCAATCTAACGAATCGTTAACACATTACCTAATTCTAGTTGCAGATAGCAGTACTGACTATTTGAAAAAAAACTTTTTTCCTAATCTAAAATGAAAAAGTAACACAATTTGAATGGCAAGTTTTGCATATTATCTGGGAGGATTTTGCCTGTTTGTTGGGCAAGGGTTTAAAACCTAAGCTACTTATAGTCTCCCACCACAGTCGCTGAATCTTATTTATCACTGTTAATAAGCACTGTGCTACTTCCCAAGGTGTCAGATAAAAATTTGTACAATTCAAAGCCAGCAAAATAAGCCAGCAGCATTTAAAAATCTGTTGTTGGTGGGAGGCCACCCCAAACCCCCACCAATGGAATGGAGACATACCTGAGAGCAAGTCTAGATCCTCCGGAGCAAAATAAACATTTGACATTGATTGCGAGAGGTTTATTATTATCCCTGATGGGTGAGGGTGGGAGATGTGGGAAATCTCACCCAAGATATTTGGGCCAGACACGAGGCTTGCGGGGTGTCTGGACCAAATATATTGTCCCGAGGATGAGATTTCCCCATCTCAACCCCCCCCCCCCCCCCCCCCCTCCCATCAGGGATAATTGTTCTCCCCCACCAAAATACCGAGGTCATCAAAAGTAATTCAGGGGCATGTGCAGCTATATCAAATAATTTTGTTGTCCATTTCTTATGAAAATAATATGATTTGCCTTTCGTAGAGTGCACCAAAGGTCAAAACATGAGCTGGGCGTGAATGTGGGAGGGTGTGTCTCCATTTCCATCAATGGAGGTTTGGGGCACTCCTGAAGAAAATTATGATAATTCCATGCTTTAAAATTAATTCTGGTGCCATTTGGTAGTCATATTGGAGGTTCAGTAATGCAATTTTTTATGGTACAAATATAGGCTGCTACAAATCCTACATGTCACAAGCTACAGGTGAAAAGAATTCTAGCCTATCACAGAGAAATTCTGCCTGTCTGAAGCACGCAGGTGGCCTTCTCACATGGGACACACATATCTTGCATAGGAAAGCGGGGGTGGGGGGGGGGGGGGGGGGGGAGGGGGATACTTCTACAACAGCAGTAATAATATAAAAAAATTTAATATCCATTATTGGTAACTTGAGAAAAATGTTTGAAGCAAGTATTATTAGCAGGGCTGTTGATTTGAAGAAAATGACTGTTTGGGTCATTTGGAGGTTACCTAAAATGAAAAACATACAAACGAAAAATGGTTCTTTCCAAACTGTCGCCGGGTCACGCAAAATTTTGGCCGAGTTGAATGATCTAGTATGAATGAATGGTGGAATGATGTTGAGCATCAACCAATCATCAACTGCACAAGTGTTTGCATCTGCCTTAAGTGTAGCTGCTCTGTTGACTAATTATTGGCCAACAGAGCAGCTATTTTTGAGGCAGTTGCAAGCACCTATGCTGATGATTGGTTGATGCTCAACATCATTTTAAACTGTTGATCATCTTAAGCTGTAACATTGGTACAAAGTCAAGAAATGACAATAATTCATTCTCTGCCACAAATATTGATTATGGATGCCATACTCTTTTCTAGCATGCTAGCCCAGACCCAGATTAGACTATATTTGCAACTAATTTGTAACTAAATTGCTGCAATATGGCCTCATTATTGTTCCTAAGGATTAACTTTTCCATTTCTTATCTAAGTAGGTGAAGAACTTGGAAAACTTTGACGAAACTTTCCCGTCAAACTGATTTTTTTAGAACAAAATGTTGTAAAATACCCATCAGTTGAGAGAAATGTTTGGGGTACTCTAAGTCCATCACATAGTAGGTAAACACTAAATACAGAAGTGCATCCAGAAGCTTCCCCATTTTGCAAAATATTGAGATTCCATCCCCAACAATCATTGCTTCTTGGAGAGTTCTCTCATCATTTAACCCTTTACCCAACGCAGACGATATCAAAATTTTTTATTTTAAATAGCATTTTTTCAAATTTTTCAAAAAATTTCAACAAAACCATATCATGTGACCCCTCGTTGGAACGAGCTCGTTCCAACGAGCGGTCACATGATATGGTTTTGTTGAAATTTTTTGAAAAATAATATTTTTTCAACTGCTGAATTTGCATATTACGTGGGCGGATGCGGGCGATTCGTTAGGTAAAGGGTTAAAAATATGACAAGGTGCAGAGCGGAGTTTTTTCTTTGATTTTACAACACCATTGATATCTGTTTCTGGAATATCCTTCAGAAAAAAAATACAAAACAGAAATTGTTAGCTTCACACAAGTCCAAGTTAAATACATAAAGAACAAAAAAGATTGCCCCAGAGGTGCTGATATACCCCCACCAGTGTCAAGTTGAGAGATAAGGCTGTCTTGGATAATACGTCCGACCCAGCCACCAATCTCAAGGGGAAAAGGTTTTTGCATAAAATCACTGAAATCTTCACAAACCCATTTTAAAATTGGAAAAAACCCAAAGTAACGGAACAGAGTCATGTAATTTTAAGAAGAGCATGCCAAGCATGGCATATGAACTTCCTCTCAAAATGTTAAGATGGACATATTTTCAACAATGAGCATGCACACGAAGTGCTTATTGTCTTTGTTTTAAGGCATAGAAAAATCCGTCCCGGGAGAAATTGAGATCCATGTACACCTATTATGAATTGATTGTCAGACCATCGACATGGGAGATCTTTGTTTTACAGAAATAAATTAATTCCCCCTCCCCCCATATACACACACAGAGATAATTGTGAATAGCCACATACACCCATGGGCTAAGTTTGATGATAATCAGGCCATCCAGTGGGAGATGTCAAACAAATGCACCCGCAAACAAACCATTCTCTAACAAGACAGACAAAAATTGGCTATTCTGTTCATTCTAAGGGCAAGCCAGAAAATAAGCAGATTTACATCTGCAAAATGAGGTCCCCAGAGGGTGAATTTAGTGATGCTACCCTGCATAGCAGGGTAGCATCACTAAATTTACCCTCTGTGAACCTCAATCTGAATCAGGGTCTCAAACAGAAAGAGGTTCCCAGAGGATACATTGGCCTACTGTATGGGATAGCATCATCAAATTCACCCTCTGGGGACCTCATTCTGCAAATGTCAGATTGCTTATTTTCAGGCCTGTCAAAGGGTCATAAATCAAAAAAGTTCACAAAGTGATGCCATTTTACTGACTGTCTCATTTCCAGTTAATAGCGATTACCTAAGTTTTTCTTCTAAATTAATATTAGTGACATCACTATTATTAGGCAGGTTAGAGTACAGCTTAACAGAATTGTTGCAAGAATAAATAGCAACAACTAATGTGGGCTCTTTAACCCTTAACCAAACACTAGTTACAGACACCAGTACCTATTACTATTATTTTTCCCCCATAAGGCCACACAAAGTAGATCTTCTGTTTCTCAGGCCATTATTTGTGAAATTGCATGCGGGCGAGCGGTTTTTTATTTTATTTTTTATTTCAGTAATTACTTCTTTGCCATCAAAAGTTCTTGTTCTTGGTTCAAGTTTTAGGCCTCATAATCTACAGAATAGCATGGGTGGTGGTGTATTTCATCCCTTGAGTGCAAGAAGGCTTTGCAATGCTAAAGCATTGCAAAGCCTTCTTGCACTCAAAGGACAAATTCATGAATTTTTTTAACTTAGGTAAAATATCAGACATAAACCATTTAATTTTAATTTTTTTTAAGTTTAAATTGGTTATAAAAAGAGAGCATGCGGCAGCCAAAAGGACCATGCGGGAGGGCCTGAGAAACAGATTTTCAATTTTTTTAGGCCTAACAAAATATTTTTATATTTTCTTCCAAACCATAACTTGTGATGAACCCTAATTGGAATGAGCTCAACAAGCTGGTCCCAATGGGGGATCATAAGCTATGGTTTGAAAGAGAAAAATGGTAATACAGTGGAAACCTGTTAATTGAATAGCCACTTTGCCAATGAAAATTATTCAATTAGCAGGAGTATTCAATTAACAGGGATTGTCACTTTCCTGTATTCTAGGGATAAACTTGGCATTCATTCTATTATATCTTGTTTGACAGAGCTCCATGAGCTCAAATTTGTACTGAAGGTATAGTAACTGGTTTTGTGTTGGGAAATTATATTCAGTTATCAGGGTTATTCAGTTAAAAGATACCCAATTAAGTGGCTCCACTGTATAGCAAAATTTACATGATAATTTTTATATTTTCTGTTGGGGGGGGGGGGGATTTTTACAATTTTGGGGGTAAAGGGTTCAGACTCTACAGAAATGGTGATTTTACAAGACTGTGACCAATGAAAAAGTATATATACCTGTTTGATTTTCAGTACTGTAATGGTTTTCACACCCTTTCCTTTGTTAAATGCAGTCATTTCCTCCAAGTATCTAATTAATGCTGTTTCCTTTTCAGCATCAGTTCCCTGAAATAAGTTGCGCATGTGTAAACTTACAACTATAAAATGCAATATTTCCATGAACAAGTACAAAAAAGGGTATTCAATTAAAATAGTTTGTCTTGACTTGGTAAAACAGAACACAAGTTAATTTCGGCCACAATGAAAAAGTGCATGTGTCGCCTGCTAGTCGTTCAGGGAAAGAGTTAAAACGCCAAACAAAATTTGTAACCTTTCTGCATTCCACCCTAGGCATTTGTCATACAATTTGGCAGTCATGGTAAGAGCATTCTGCCAGGGCTCTTACCATGGAATTGCCGAGACAAATTTTTAGGGCAAAGGCATTCTCAATAGAGTGAATGTGAAAATAAAAAGGGCCATTGCAAGATGCCAACATTTATTTTTCAGTTGGAGAAAATGAGTATATTGTAAACTCTGGGTTCTGTTTCAGGTATCTTTTGCGAATTCTTGTGGAAGGTTGCATGGTAAAAGTTAGTCTACCTGATGGAATGTTCCACCCTGAAATATGACCAGTTCCATGTGCAAATTCCACAAAATTATCATGACTTCTCATAATACCAACAGAGTGGCACGGTTACAGCCACTTGGGGATGTCTACCCATTTGGTCGGGTAAAGCTTCTCACTGCAAGCTAGGTCAACAAGCTAGGTCAATGTTTTCACACATCAGCTCCCCAGGATGTTTCCAAAAAAATCTAAACCCAAATAAGTTTTTTACCTCACCGAAGGGAGCTCAACTTATCACTTGCCGTCCGTCGTCGTTGTCCGTCATGAACTTTACATTATCGACTTCTCCTCACAAACTACTTGACTAAATTGAACCAAATTTTGTGGGGAGGGGGGGGGGGGGGGGGGGGGGCAGATTCAAGTTTGTTCAAATCAGGTCCCTGAGTTAGTATTTGGGCTCTCTATTGGAGCCAAAAATTTAACTTCGTGCAATATGAGAAAATTTCTTTAAAAATCTTTTTCTTCAGATCCTCCAGTCAGAATCCTTTAACATTTGGTATGCATCATCTCTAGGAGGGGTCAGATTCAAGTTTGTTCAAATTGGGTCCCTGGGTTGAAAATGTTGAGTCTGGTTCGGACTCAGAAATTTTCGACCAAAATTTGAGAGAAAAAATTTGTTTTGGATTTTTTTTGCATTTTGTTCAATTTTGAGACAAAAAAAACCCCAATTTTTAGCCTGAAAATTTTGGGTCCGGTTCCGACTGAAATTTTGGACCAAAATTCAGAATTTTTTTCAAAATTTTTTATGCGTTTTTTGTTCAATTTTGAGACGAAAAAAAAAATTTTTAGCTTGAAAATTTGGGGTCCGGTTCAGACTTGGAAATTTTGGACGAAATTTTTTTTTAAAAAAATGGGTTTTTTTTTTGTTCAATTTTGAGATGAAAAAATTTGGTGTCAGGTTTGGACTCCAAAATTTTGGACCAAAATTCTGACATTTTGGGGGGATTTTTATGCGTTTTGTTGAATTTTGAGATGGAAAAAAAAAAATTTATAGCCTGAAAATTTTGGGTCCTGTTCCGACTTGTTTTAAAAATCTTCTTCAGACCATGTAGTGAGAATGCTTTCATATTTGATATACAACATCTCTAGGAGGGTTAGATTCAAGTTTGTTCAATCCTAGTCCATGGGTTGATATTTGGGCTCCCTATGGGAGCCGAAATTTTAACTTAGTACAGTATAAGAAAATTTCTTGAAAAATCTTCTTCAGATCCACCAGTCAGAATCCTTTCATATTTGGTATACAACATCTCATGGAGGGTAAAATTCAAGTTTGTTCAAACCTGGTCTCGGGGTTATTAATTTGGACTACCTATGGGAGCCTGAATTTTAACTAAGTGCAATATGAGGGAATTTCTTTTAAAATCTTCTTCAGATCCACCAATCAGAATCCTTTCATATTTGGTATACAACATCTCCAGGTTGGTCAGATTCAAGTTTGTTCAAATCGGGACCTGGGTTATTATTTTGGCTCCCTATTTGAGCCCAAAGTTTAACTTAGTTCAATGTGAAGTGATTTCTTTAAAAACCTTCTTCATATCCACCAGTCAGTTTTCTTTCCTATTTGGTAAATGACATCTCAAGGGGTATCAGATTCAAGTTTGTTCAATCTGGTCCTTGGCTTAATATTTGGGCTCTATGGGCAGGGGGCATGTTACGTTCAGGTTTGTTCAAATCCATTCCTTACTTAGTGTTTTTCCATAAAATTTGCCTCTCATGACTTCATTCCTTTGTAGTGTTGATGAACCATGTCTAACTGAATGTGACCCCAAATACTTCTTTGAACCACTTTGACCGGTGAGTGATTAAGGCCCCTTGGGGCCGCTTGTTTATTCCAAGATATGGCTTATGACCCTGCATCAGAACAAACTCATTCCATTATGGTGTCTTAAGCTATGGTTTATTAGTTAAAAATGAAACACTATGAAAAAGTTTGAAAAATTAATAGAATTTGAAAGTATTTATTTATTTAATTTATTTATTTATTTATTTATTTATTCGGGTGCACCATTGACATGCAGCACGCCTTAGTACACAGTGCCACCATGGGCTATGTCCACTGACAGCAAGTTCTTACATTGGACATATTTCCAGATAAATTTTCAAAGTTGAAAAAATGGAAAAGGGGCCATAACTCACACCATACTTTCGATATCACTCCGGATTGATGGCCACATGGATGCAGCTGATGACAATAGTCCTCTGACAAAATGTTTTGTCGGAGGATAATAAAACCTCTAAGCCATTTGTTAAATCTATTAAATTACCTGAGGTTTTTTTGTCATTGATTTTGCAGCAATGTGAAACAATTGCTCAAAGTTTTTGACTTCTTCATCGAGGTTATTTATTTATTTATTTATTTATTGATGTTTAAGGTCACATATTTATGCACAATGGCTAATCATGACCGTGACAGTTTTACGGGTGGAGAAAGCCGGAGTACCTGGAGAGAACCACTGAGCAACGACGAGCAGCTGCCAGCTCCCCAACATCGTAACTCTGCACTGCAGCACAGGCAGGGTTAGATTGGTTGAAGACATGAGTACCATCGACGTGCAGTACGCCTTAGTACACGGCGTCATCGTGCCCCCACATGGGCAATGGGGGTGAAGTGTCTTGCCCAAGGACACAATGCGTTTGCCGCAGGTGGGATTTGAACAAAGGACCTCTCGGCTTGCAGCCTGCACCTCTACCTACTGAGCCACCACACCCCCCTTCATCGAGGTTATCTTTTCCTCTGATAATTCTACTGTATTTACTCTATATATTGGGACAGCTAAAAATAATTATTTTCACAGGTATCCCAATTCTTAGAAAATGGGGAAAGAACACAGCCTGGTCTTGATTTGATGCTGATTAAAGTTGTATGTGATTCGTTTTCCATCACTATATACGAAAATCGCCGTCCAATTTTTTTTATAATTTCATTTTTTGCTTCCAAAACATAGCTTATGATCCATCATTGGAACGAGCGCATTGCGCTCGTTCCAATGAGGGATCATAAGCTATGTTTTGGAAGCAAAAAATTAAAATTTTCAGTTACTCAAGAATTTTTTTTAGGAGTGTCGTCTGCTAATAGCGACGGGTCAACTGGAAACAAATCTCCTGAATGTCCCAAATTTGGAGCATAAAAAAAATATAGTTTTCTGGAAAAAATGTGTGTCCCAAATCATCGAGTGTCCCAATACATAGAGTAAATACGGTAAATTCATATAAAACCTGCAAAGATAAAAAAAAAAATATCTGTATTGAAAAAAAACAAATATTTCTGTCACTGACTTCAAGTAAAAAACTCGTTCAAATGTATAAAATGCTGATTTTGAAGTGTACTTGAATGATGTGGTTGTTCCAGGAGTCCTGCATAACTTAATCAACTCCCAGTGAAAAAACAAACTGTAAACAATAACCTCATTGAATGTTAAATGTGCAGGGTCACAAAACGGTGCGGTTTTTTTGGTCTAGTATGAACACTACATGATGCTAGTTGTAAAACTTCGTTCAGTAGTAAATATCATGATGTGACATTTTGTTTTTTGACCAATCTTATTACTCCAAAACATTTACCCAAAACAAGCAAGTGTTGAAAAATCATGACCTGCTGTATATGTACTTTGACTGTCAATGCTAATTAAAATGACACAACAGTTTGCAGGTACACTGTTCACACCTCACTTGTGTGTTGTAATTAGTGTGATGGAATCTCGAATCTCTCTTCTTGAAAATTACAGAAGCGCTAAAATGGGAGCATCTGATTTCCAATATAAAAGTGCGAAAAGGCATGAGTGCGATAGCGTTCCTCAAATCGACAGCACTGAAATTTATTGTGGAAATGAATGAGGTTTCACCCGAGTTTCTCCTCATTGGTCCTTATTCTTATGCAAGCAATTACCAGCTCTCAGAATGTGAAAATCTACACAAATATCGCTGTGAAAAACCTCAAAATACCTCCCAGATGCAACAAAATGGTGGTTTGGGGAATCCCCCCCTCCCCCCTCCCTGAATTTAAAATTTTCCTACCACGGGCCCAACCATGGTCGGCCTATGGTAGCGATGACTATTGGTTGCCCCATTGCCCCCATTATACAGCCTCATTTATTTTCCCCTAGTTGAAACAATGGAATAATATATTTCCACTAACATACTCAATGTCAGAAAAGCATGGTAATGCTTTCAATATCAGCTCAACAGCCCCTGCCTCCAATGTTGTTATCCACCGATGTCTATTTGCATGTGTTTGAGAAGCATCTGAATCTGTGAGTTGTTCAGTTTTGACTTTTCCATTTCCAACTTCATTTCCTTGAGGTGATGTTCATAGTCTTCCTCACTCATAGATGATGATGAGATACAAGCAGACTGGCTTCCTGAGCGAGGCATTTTGCATTTTGGTGTACTTTCTGGTGCCATGCTTTTCTGTTTAAATGCCCACCTGGTATTGCAGATCTTCTAGCTCAACTTCTCACAAAATAAAGTCTGAATGTAAAATAGAACAAAAAAAAAATAACGGGTTGAGTTAACCATGATTTAAGGGACTTTTTAAGCAATGGAATTTTGTTTTTTTTGAAATTCTAACCTCTAGTATTCCTTGAATTCAGATTAAATATACACAAATTATACATCAAAATAAAGATTGGGATGTATAGAACACGAAACACATATGCAATCAACTCATATAGTTGACAGCAGGCATCACTGATTCCCGGAAGTCTGCTATCGTATTCGCACCAGAACTGATAATAAAATAATATTTCGCCAGAACAACTCGTGGCCGAATGTGCTTCAGATATTCAATAACAAAGCTAGGCATTCAAAACACTTTCGAGTGCAGCATTTTGGAAAAGGACAACACTGTCTGCATTTTTTATTGAAGATGGTCTCCATGCTCGACAGACATGTGCAAATCACTCGATACCACGAATTTCCATCGAAAAACAAAATCATAATTCTAAGAAATTTCAACAGGTGTCATGATACCTTGCATTGAATATGGTAACCGTGTAATCTCTATTCAATAACAGTATACTGTATGAAGGTGATCTTTTTCATTATTTGATTTTAGACGGCATTGTTTTTACATGCTTTTTCCGTCCGATGACGTCGACCGGAAATCGAAAGTATAATTAAACAGTGTTAACTTTCCCTAAATAACTGAAAAGTTTAATATTGTTGCTTTCATTACATATGATATCTTACATGAAGGCCTAAATGCATGGCCCCTTGCTGCAATGAGCATGACAAGTTCATTCCAGCAATGAGTTTCATGCGCTGTGAACATTTCGGAAGCCAAACTTTAAAATGTATCGAAATCCCCTTAAATTTACCATTACAAGTTACATGAAACTGTTTTAAAACTACATTCCGCTTGACAATCAAAAACTGAACATATCCATACCTAGAAGTAATCTGCAAACAATGATTTAGGTTATGTACATGTAGGGGTACTGCTGGGTAGTTTTCCAAATCAGTGGATATAACCGGGTGTAAAAAATATTGTTTATAGTAATATAGTCAGAAATACAAAAAAGCCCAAACATCTCAACATTGAGAGTTTATTCCCTGTGCCCACCTGGATTGACAAAAACATGACACTGTTCAAAGAATGAAGTTTCTGTCCATTCCAGAAGTGTTCTGAAAACCCAGAGGTAACTCTAATGAGCTCAATAATTGGGATATTTCATTTTTTGATATCGGCCAGACATTTCCTGGCCTTCGATAACACAACATTGCATTGAGTATAATACAGGATGGCTGCCATGGACTGGTCACTTTCCATGGGTGGGCAATATTTTCATGAACGCAATATTAGATTCCAAACACTAATTATAGGAATAATCATCAAAAATTTAATTCTTGAAGCACTGGGTACAACCTGGATGCTTCGTAAATTAAAATTTTGATGTTAATGAATTTTATTACTTGCAAAATGCATGCCTGGACATCACTGCCCACACGTAGATTATGAACAGTCCATGGTGAGTGTTCTGTAATATTAAAGAATACATGTAAATAGTGTTCAATTTGTGGTATGATTTCATGTTTCAGACATCACGACACAACAGGAATAAAATGGAGAAAGAAACTAAAAACAAAATCCTTTTTTTCAACAGCAGATGAACGTCATGTCACTGCAAGTTACAACAAAATACATCATAAACTAAATTCCTACTTGCGTACTGCAAGAATAAACAAAGTGGCAAAAAGATTTTACGCAGAACGAGCATTCTCGTCAGATTTTACACACTGAATTTCCACCAAAATAAACAGCAAAAGCTATTGTGTGATCTCGCCAAAGTGAAATCGCACAGTTGCTATTATTTTTTGGGGTGAAAATTCTGTCAAGATGTAAATTTTTAAACTGCATGCATAGTGTACTGCAACAGAGAAGGCAGATTTATGGACCACATAGACAAGCCAAACACAATATGCCCAAATATAACATCTATTATTTTTTATATGCCACTGGGTCACATGCTCCTGCTGGGTGCATGCTGCTGAATTTGCACTGTTGTGCACTTTCACATGCACCTGTGTGCATGCTGCCATAATTTGTGAGCTTTGTATTTACACATGCACATGCATGTATGCTGCGAAATATAGGAACCAATATTTTGATTCACATACACGTGGTGTGTATGCTGCAAATTATGTGATGCTATGTTTGTATGCATGGTGGAGTCAGCTTTATAGCCCTTACATTGTAAGTGGGGAAAAAAATGAGGGCTCATGAGGCAGGTACCAGAGTTAAATGGAAGTAATAGATATATCACTGTTTTGTGTACTATATGGGTAAATAATTGTACAGTTGTGCAGGTGTCTGGAGATATTTTGGACGAGGCGAAGCATTTGAACATTTTGAAACAGAAAAACTGGAAATAAGATGCTGGACCAGACATGTTAACCTCCCAAAATTTTTTTCAGGGAGATTGAAGAAAATTTTCAGGGAGATGACATGATTTTCAGGGAGATTTTTTTTTGCACGTAGAAACCATGTGTGGTTCGATCAATTTTAAATATAAATTAATACCAAATACCCCCTCCCCCCCCCCCCCCCCACACACACATAACAGGAAACAGCCCAACAACAATACATCAAAGGAACATACGTCAACGTTCTACTAACTGGTGGTGAGTGACCCAGACCTGTTAACCTCTGGAGGTGACTGTCAGTGAGATTTTGATGAGCTCCCAGTGAGACTCGGATGCTTGTCAGTGAGATTTTTGCACGTGGGCAGCACATCAATAATTTCCATGTTACCCCCCCCCCCCCCCCCCCTACACACACATACATTAAACATTCCACCCTAATGTGTTTTATTTGAACAATTTGTCCTTTCAAAAGCCAAACCATAGAAATATAGAGAAAAACAGAAATCAGAAATATGGATGTGGTCATGTGCCAATATCTGAGCTTGTTCCAATGGCATCCACATTTCAATGGTTTTATGTACAAAATGTTTGGAGATATTTTCGACCTTTTCAGCACTGTATCAGTTATGGTGCTGTGTTGAAAGTTTTGGATCCATTTGGGTAATTATGGGTACTTGCGGCGACCTGCGGTAACCTGCGACGATCTGTGGTGTTTAGGCACACCCCAGAGCCCGGTTGTTGTGGTAATTCGATCTTCCAAAGCCCAGCGCCCCACCTAACCACACCGGTTACTCACTGGAAGTAGTTGGTCATTTACGAAGGGGATTTGGAATGGGGTGATCATTTTTCAGTGAAACGTGAAAATTATGCCACAGCCAGCCCAGGACGAAACATCTCGGGGATATTTTGTTGTCCATTTATCACTACGAATGAAAAAACGTGCAAGTGCCGTAAATTACCAACTTTTTAGAGATTTTTTTCACCAAAAACATAATTTTTTTCACAGCCTGCTTTATAAAATTGCGAATCGGAAATTTTTCCCAATATATTGAAAATTACAGCAACACATGTTTGAGCCGTTTGTCTCCAAAATTGGCTATAATTATCTGAAAGTGAAATCCAAAATGCACAATAAATTTGTGCGTATTTTTGCACATTTTTCGATTGGACAAGATTTTATACGTATGGAATTTATTTTTCAATTTGACTGCTACCTGTATACAAGCAAAGGTGTGCCTTCAATATATAATCAATTTCAGCAATTATCCTGCATCTCAAATTTATTTAATCCGCCTGTCAAACGTGTTGCAATAATCACAACACGGCCATTGACAGAAATGAGAATTAGTCATCATTTCTTACGTAAGTGGTGACTTCACACAAACTTAATGACCTTGCCATTGAGAGTAGAGCACATGCTTTTGTATTTGTAAACAAAAGCCGGTGGATTCAGTTTTTGTCTGGTATGTCGACTTTCCGGGAGACTTTTGGTCCAAATTGACTCCCGGGCGGGAGAGCGGGAGGGGATAGCTAATTCCGGGAGAATCCCGGGCATTCCGGGAGAGTTAACATGTCTGTGCTGGACAGATAACCACATTAAAAATTTTGATCTCATTTTTTCCTTATTACAAATATTATTTGAACCGTGGCATCATTTCTTCAAGAGCTTCCCAGGAAATGCTGTCAAGGATTGGAATTATAAACAAGGGAAAAATGTTATGGAAATTTTCTTGTGGTTAATAAGCTGAAAAGTTGCTTGGTCTTTTTTGAAGAGCAATAATTAGTCAGTGGGTGGAAATACTACACCTCCCCCCAATTTCCACCCCACACACATACATACAAAACATTTACATCCCACATTGTGTTGGCCCATTAGACTGCTTATTAGGGGTCTAGGACATTTTCCCCTGGGACATTTTCCCCTAGGACATTTTCCCCTAGGACATTTCCCACTAGGACATTATCCCCTAAGACATTTTCCCCTAGGACATTTTCCCCTAATTATTCATCCCCGGACATTTTCCCCTAGACTGATTACTCCTAGATTTTTCACCCAGGACATGTTCTCATAGATTTTTTTTTAATTTCTCATAGAGTAAAATAGAAAAAAAATTGGAAGAATAAAAATAAAAATGTAATTGAGGTTCAATGTATAGTTTATTCTTTTTTAAAATACCTAGCAAAAGATAATAATATACATGTAGCAAGTAGCACAAATAAAACTATGGTAAATTAAACAACAATAATACAGCTAAGAATAAATTTATAAGACGACTTAGATGAGAACACCCTTGGTACAAACCCATAAAATTATATTACGAGTTGCATCCATATATTATCATCGTGCCCCTCCCCTCTCTGTTTCTCTCATCCCTCTGTGTTTCTTCACCTTGGTGCAAGTACTTGTTGCCCAAACAATTAACACTAAACCCAAGTAGCACAAATAAAACTATGATAAATCAAACAACGATAATACAGCCAAGACGACTTAGATGAGAACACCCTCTTAGTGCTTATAGTACCATTAAAGTCTTCATCTCACAATATATCAAAGCATTTTCACCAATAGTTTGTTTGTATTCATCGGGTATATCAATGTCACTTGCATGTTCTGGCACAGGAGGAAGCTTTTTTTGATTTCTCAAACTACGTTTAATGGCATCAACGTCAGGCATCATGGCTTGAACATCATTGTCACAATTTGCGACGACTTCTGCGAACACTTGAGATGGTTTGTCCATAGAATTAGAAATTCTGTCCTTCATTTGACGGCGCGCTTTCACGTATCTTACAGTTATATCATCAGGAGGATGACAATGATCATGCTGAGATTGCGGATTTTCCAAAGCTAAGTTTGTGAACATACTTCCAGAGCACTTTAAACTTGAACATTTAGAGCATTTCCACCATATTTTGTCTTTGGTTGTACTATGCTTAGTTTTCAAATAACCATTATAACAAACTTTATTTCCACCTTTGTTGCTAGTAATAACCTCCATTGTCAAAAATACTTTTAATTTTAATTTTAATCGAACGAAATGGTTTGGCGCGCCAAAGGCACGCAGGGACAATTTGGGCGACAAGCCCCTTTCGACCCTCTTTAACTGTATAAGTTTTTGGCTTGTCTGGATGTGGAAAAGGAGGGAAGGAGTTAAGGTAATCAGCGGCATCTGGTTCTCCTGCGGTTTTTCTTGGGAGGAGGAGGATGCATCGGTGAGATAGTTGTAGGTGGTGTTTTCGGATCAGGGGGAAGAGTAGGCTCTTCTTTGGCAGTGTACGGCCTGATCCTTGCTGCTGTTTCTTGAGAACTTTCTTGAGAGCTGTTGTAATGTCCGATGATCATATTGAGTATTGTCCTGGTCATTTGGGATGAGGTACCTGCTTCTTGTTGGTTGTTGTATGTCTCCTGGAGTGTGGCATGGAAATACTCGCACGGGATCTCCTCCCCAAGGAATGCCTCAACGGAATCCGGGATGCTCTCCTCCTGGTCAGACTCCTGGTCCGAAAGAAGCCGGAGAAGCAAGAGCTGGGGTGGAAGGTGCGTCATCTGGGACAACTTCCTGTACCATAGACAGATCGTCTTCCTCCATCTTCTCTTCAGATGAAGAGTCAGATGGGTTGGAGATCGATCTGTCACCTGATGACCCATAGTCCTCCGGACCCTCCTCCTGGGAGGAGGGTGCCGAGCTGGACAAAGGTTGGTCAGGGGTGACAGGTGTTGACCCTTTGACGCCCTCACTTGCCTCCTTCTCTTCCTTCTCCTTCTTCTCCAGAAACTCCGTCATTCAGCGGGCATCTCGTCATCTGGCGGAGGGTCCCTTCTTTCTCATCCTCTTCTTCTTGGTGGCTGTGTTACTCTGGCGGCCTTCATCCAGCTCATCCGCATCACCAGGAGGGTGACCAGTGTGAGAGGAAATCCCCTCACGAAAGGTACTACACCTCTCCACGGACGGCGGTTCCGATTCTCTATCAAAATCCACTGTCAGGTGAATTTTACCCTTGAGCACCTGGATACTCCCGGTGGTGGCAAGGGTAGCCTTCACTCTGACAAGTGTGTCTTGAATAACAAGTGGGAGCTCCATTGTTTAGTTGTTAGCACCTCGGAGTCCAAGGTGCGAATGAATGATTTTAATTTTATCGAACGAAATGGTTTGGCGCGCCGAAGGCGTGCAGGGACAGTTTGGGCGACAAGCCCCCTTCGACCCTCTTTAACTGTATACGTTTTTGGCTTGTCTGGATGTGGAAAAGGAGGGAAGGAGTTAAGGTAATCAGCGGCGTCTGTGTCTCCTGCGTTTTTTTCTTAGGAGGAGGAGGAGGATGCGTCGGTGAGATAGTTGTAGGTGGTGTTTTCGGATCAGGGGGAAGAGTAAGCTCTTCTTTGGCGGTGTACGGCCTGATCCTTGCTGCTGTTTCTTGAGAACTTTCTTGAGAGCTGTTGTAATGTCTGATGATCATATTGAGTATTGTCCTGGTCATTTGGAATGAGGTACCTGCTTCTTGTTGGTTGTTGTATGTCTCCTGGAGTGTGGCACGGAAATACTTGCACGGGATCTCCTCCCCGAGGAATGCCTCCACGGAATCCGGGATGCTCTCCTCCTGGTCCGAAGAAGCCGAAGAAGCAAGAGCTGGAGGGGTGGAAGGTGCATCGTCTAGGACAACTTCCTGTACCATAGACAGATCGTCTTCCACCATCTTCTCTTCGGATGAAGAGTCAGATGGGTTGGAGATCGATCCGTCACCTGACGACCCATAGTCCTCCGGACCCACCTCCTGGGAGGAGGGTGCCGAGCTGGACAAGGGTTGGTCAGGGGTGACAGGTGTTGACCTTTTGACTCCCTCACTTGCCTCCTTCTCTTCCTTCTCCTCCTTCTTCTTCTCCAGGAACTCCGTCATTCGGCGGGCATCTCGTCGTCTGGCGGAGGGTCCCTTCTTTCTCGTCCTCTTCTTCCTGGTGGCTGTGTTGCTCCGGCGGCCTTCATCTAGCTTATCCGCATCACTAGGAGGGTGACCAGTGTAAGGGGAAATCCCCTCACGAAAGGTACTACACCTCTCCACGGACGGCGGTTCCAATTCTCTATCAAAATCCACTGTCAGGTGAATTTTACCCTTGAGCACCTGGATACTCCCGGTGGTGGCAAGGGTAGCCTTCACTCTGACAAGTGTGTCTTGAATAACAAGTGGGAGCTCCATTGTTTAGTTGTTAGCACCTCGGAGTCCAAGGTGCGAATGACCTGATGAATGTGGTGCGAATGACCTGATGAATCGATGTTAATTTTATCGGAAAGGAATGATTTCGCGCGCTGAAGGCGCGCAGGGACGGTATGGGGGACAAGCCCCTTTCGACCCTCGTTGACTGTAGGTGATTCATTCTCACATGTCTAGGCGCGTTGAAGGAGGAACTGCTTCGGGTACTCAGCCGGTGTCACCAGTTGCGTTGTGATGGTCTCTTGGCTGATGTCGGTTGAACCCTCGGGTGAGGACCAGTGTGAGAGGTTGGGTCCTCTCATAAAGGTACTACCTCTCGCCGAGGGTGCAGGCGATCTGGATTTTTCGGGCAAGTATAGTCTGCCGCTTCGAGGATGATTATGAGTGATGGGTGATGGCCATCACTGGCAAGTATAATCTGCCTCAGGCTGTCTAGGTTTGGTTGGACTTTTTGGACGAAAACAACAACGACCCCTTTCGGGTACCACCAAGAAGAAGAAGACCCAAACTTCCCTGGTTCCGGGGCAGGCCTGCATTGTAATCCTATTGGGTTGGGACAAAAAGACATCTGTGTACCTGCTAAAAAGAAGAAGGTAGAATTAGTTTTCATTAGAATATGTAAACTGTAAAGATAAAAGTAGCACCTCTTTAGTCGCGTGTCCTTGTGGTATCTGCTGTGTTTGTGGGGGAGAGTATGAAATGCACGAATCTTTACATTCGTAAGAGCAGTAACATACTCTTGTGTGGTATTGTGCTGTGTGTGTGCTTGTCGCTATGGGGGAGAGTGTGAAATGCACGAATCTTTACATTCGTAAGAGCAGTAACATACTCTCGTGCTTGGGACCCCAATCGTTCCCTATTTATTATTTAATTTTTATAACAGTATTTATTAGCTCAACTTGCCAAAGTCAAGCTGAGCTATTGCCATCACTTCTCGTCCGTCGGCGTCTGTACGTACTACGTCCGTACGTATGTTAGTACGTTAGTACGTACGTCCACAATTTCCTTTGGCACACCTCACAGGTTGCATTTATGATCAGATTACTTTGAAACTTCTTATGCTTGTTTGGGGTGACCTCTAGATGGGAGCTATCGATTTTCTTCAATTTCCGTCAAAAAATGTTGCTGCGGCCAACGTTCTTAGAACTTAGTTTAGTCAGAAGACTCAATATTTCCCTTTGGCACATCCTACAGGGTACATTTATGATCGGATTGCTTTGAAACCTGGCATGCATGTTTGGGGTGACCTCTAGATGGGAGCTATCGATTTTCTTCAATTTCTGTCAAAAAATGTTGCCGCGGCCACTGTTCTTAGAACTTAGTTTAGTCAGAAGACTCAATATTTCCCTTTGGCACATCCTACAGGGTACATTTATGATCGGATTGCTTTGAAACCTGGCATGCATGTTTGGGGTGACCTCTAGATGGGAGCTATCGATTTTCTTCAATTTCTGTCGAAAAATGTTGCCGTGGCCAACGTTCTGAGAACTTAGTTTAGTCAGAAGACTCAATATTTCCCTTTGGCACACCCTACAGGGTACATTTATGATCGGATTGCTTTGAAACCTGGCATGCATGTTTGGGGTGACCTCTAGATGGGAGCTATCGATTTTCTTCAATTTCTGTCAAAAAATGTTGCCGTGGCCAACGTTCTTAGAACTTAGTTTAGTCAAACCACAATATTTCCCTTTGGCACACCCTACAGGGTACATTTATGATTTGATTGCTTTGAAACCTGGTATGCTTATTTAGGGTGACCTCTAGATGGGAGCTATCGATTTTCTTCAATTTCCGGCAAAAAATGTTGCCACGGCCAACGTTCGTAGAACTTAGTTCAGTCAGACCTCAATATTTCCCTTTGGCACACCCTACACGGCCCATTTATGATCAGATTGCTTTGAAACCTGGTATGCTTGTTTGGGGAGACCTCTAGATGGGAGTTATCGATTTTCTTCAATTTCCATCAAAAAATGTTGCTGCGGCCAACGTTCTTAAAACTTGGTTTAGTCAGAAGACTCGATATTTCCCTTTGGCACACCCTGCAGGGCACATTTATGATCGGATTGCTTTGAAACCTTTCATGCTTGTTTGGGGTGACCTCTAGATGGGAGCTATCGATTTTCTTCAATTTCGATCAAAAAATGTTGCCGTAGCCAACATTCTTAGAACTTAGTTTAGTCAGACCACAATATTTCCCTTTGGCTCACCCTACAGGGCTCATTTATGATTAGATTGCTTTGATACCTGGTATGCTTATTTACGGTGACCTCTAGATGGGAGCTATTGATTTTCTTCGGTTTCTGTCAAAAAATGTTGCCACTGGCAAAAAACTGACATTGGTCCCAATGATCTTCAATTTTTCCATTTCATTTATAACTTACCAAGTTCAAATTTGTCAAGTTGAGCTACAGTGTCATTGACACTTTCATTCCTGATGTAACTTTTAGTTGAGTCGGTGAAGGCAGCCCTTTCTGGCAGAAGGCCACAGTTAAGCTGTTTTTCTGCCTGTTGGTTCACCTTGTCATTCCCTAGTTTTCATTCGAGCGGTTTTAGTTTTTGTTACAATTTTTGGGCTTTTGTCGGCTTTCGCAAATTGCTCTAAGTTCGGAGATTAGTTCGCTGTCGGCTAACCGGTCATGATTTTCCACGGCCAGGGTGGCTAGGCGGTCTTTAATGGTGGGGATATCGGCCCTGTCGTGGAGTGTTTTGATGGGTGTGTCCCATGGGGCACGTAAGGCAACTCTAAGCACGTGATTTTGGACCCTCTGGAGTTTTCCCATATTAGTTTGGTTGAGGTCAGTTAGTATGATTGCACCATATTCGAGTACTGGGCGCACAAAGGCTTTGTATAGTTTGAGTAGGGTGGACTGGTTGGCTCCCCATGAAGTTCCCTTAAGCATTTTCAGTAAGTTAATTCGTTTGGTAGCTTTTTTCGCCATGTCGTCGGTATGTTTGTTGAAGGACAGTTTTTGATCAATGGTGATGCCCAGAAATTTCGCTTCTTTGCATTCTGGGAGAGTGTTATCCATATATTTTAGGTCAAAATCCTGTTTAGTTGTCTTGCGAGTAAAGGTGATTCGTTGGGTTTTATTGGCGTTTAGCTTTATTCTCCATTTGGCACACCATTGTTCTATTCATCGAGAGCGCGTTGCAGGGGTTTTTGGAGCAGATTGGCCGTATTGTTAGAGTCCCAGAGGCTCTTATCATCCGCGAATTGGGAGACCTGGATGCGGTCATCAGAGAAGCTAAGGTCATTCACAAAAAAGATGTATAGGAGGGGGCTTAGGACGGAACCTTGGGGGGTGCCTGCTTCAAGGGGGACACTGTCGGACATTTCATTGTTCACTCTGACTTTAATTTCACGATCATTTAGGAAGGAGGATAGTAATCTAATCAGTTTCACGGGGAGTCTCATTTTTGATAATTTGTAGCGCATTCCATTATGCCAAACAGAGTCGAATGCTTTTTCGACGTCTAGCAGGACTGCCGCGCCTATTTGCTGATTGTTGATAGCAGTTTTCATTTGGGTCACTAGTCGGTAGACATGTTCGATGCCTTCTTTACGGTTTCTATAGGCTCTTTGCCATTTATTGAAGAAGTCGATGTCCTCAAGGTGCCCCCTGAACCGATTGGTAAGGATTCTTTCGAATGTCTTGCCAATGCAGCTGATTGGGCAGTAGCTGGCTGGATCGGAGGGGTCCTTATCGGGTTTTGGTATCATGACACCGATGGCTTTTTTCCAGCATTTGGGAAAGTAGCCATGGGTGAGGCATGCGTTGAATAGTTTAGTTAGTTTTTCGATTAGGGAGTTTGGGCTTTGTTTTAGAATTTTGTAGCTTACTTCGTCTTCGCCGGGTGAGGAGGAGTTTTTGCATTTTTAGCTCAACTTTGACGAAGTCAAATTTGAGCTATTGTCATGGCCCGTCGTCTGTCCGTCCGTCCGTCTGTCCGTACGTCAACAATTGGCTATGGCTTGGGCTAGAGGTCGTATTTATGAACCGATCTTTACGAAACTTCTTGTGTACCTTTGTTATGACCCTGGGACGGGAACGAGTGTTTTTAGGTGTGGTCCGAAATTCAAGATGGCTGCCAGTGGCCATTTTGTACCGATGATGCAAAAATCAGTTTTTTGTACAGAACTTCTGTATGAAAGTTCTGATTTGAATAAAGTTTTGTATAAATGTTTAGTACCATGGGATACATCACATATAATATGGGTTTTTTTCTCGTGCGTAAATTATGCAAATTAGACTGACTTTGATTTATTTAGTGTTACTTTCAGAGCTGTAAGTGCCAAGCTGCTATGGCTCGGGCTAGAGGCCGTATTTATGAACCGATCTTTACGAAACTTCTTGGGTACCTTTGTTATGACCGTGGGACGAGAACGAGTGTTTTTGGGTGCGGTCCAAAATTCAAGATGGCTGCCAGCCGCCATTTTACCGACGATGCAGAAATCTGTTTTTTGTACAGAACTTCCATATGAAAGCTCTGATTTGAATAATTTTTTGTATGAATGTTTAGTACCATGGGATACATCACATATAATACGGGTTTTTTTCTTGTGTGTAAATTGTGCAAATGAGACTAATTTTGATGTTTTTTGGTGTTACTTTCAGCACTGTAAGTGCAAATGCCAATACGGCTCGGGCTAGAGGCCATATTTATGAACCGATCTTTACGAAACTTCTTGGGTACCTTTGGTATCACCGTGGGATGAGAACGAATGTTTTTGGGTCTGGTCCGAAATTCAAGATGGCCGATGGCAGCCATTTTGTAGAAAATTAGGTGCAATCAGATTTTTGCACAGAACTTCCATATGAAAGCGCTGATTTGAATAATTTTTTGTGTGAATGTTTAGTACCATGGGATACATCACATATAATACGGGTTTTTTTCTCATGCAGAAATTATGCAAATTAGATGAACTTTGATTTTTTCAGTGCGACACACAGTAAGTACACATGTCAATACGGCTCAGACTAGAGTCTGTATTTATGAACTGATCTTCACAAAATGTCTTGGGTACCTTTGTTATCACCTTGGGACGAGAACGAGTGTTTCTGGGTACGGTCTAAAATTCAAGATGGCTGCCAGTGGCCATTTTGTACCGAAATTAGGTCTAATCAGGTTTTTGTACACAACTTCTATACAGCTCAGACTAGAGGCCATATTTATGAACCAATCTTTACGAAACTTCTTGGGTACCTTTGTTATCACTGTGGGATGAGAGCGAGTGTTTTTGGGTGTGATCCGAAATTCAAGATGGCCACCAGCAGCCATTTTGTACCAAAATTAGTGCAATCAGTCTTTTGTACAGAACTTCTGTATGAAAGTTCTGATTTGAATAAATTTGTGTATGAATGTTTAGTAACATGGAATACATCACATATTGTAAGGGGTTTTTTTTCGTGCAGAAATTATGCAAATTAGATGAACTTTGATTTATTCAATGCTACTTACACAATGTAAGCACACATGTCAATACGGCTCAGGGTAGAGGCTGTATTTATGAACCGATCTTCACAAAACTTCTTGGGTACCTTTGTTATCACCTTGGGATGAGAATGAGTGTTTCTGGGTACGGTCCAAAATTCAAGATGGCTGCCAGTGGCCAATTTGTACCGAAATTAGGTCCAATCAGTTTTTTGTCACAAGTTCTATACGAATCCCGGACATTTGCCCCGAGGATATTTGCCCCGCATCACTTTTTAAAGAAAACGGACATTTGCCCCGATCAGCTAATTACATAGTGGACATTTGCCCCGATCAGCTAATTACATAGTGGACATTTGCCCCGCTATAAAAATTCTCTCCTGGACATTTGCCCCGATAAAATTTTGTCGTTTAGAAAGTAAAATTAATTTTTTCCCCCAGATTTCCCCCCAGATTTCTGGACGATTCGGACCATGCTTATGGACGATATGGCAATAGAAAAACAACGCTTAAGGAGATTAAACTGACTTTTATTCAAGCCAAAATTTTACAACAACAAAAAAAACGAAGTGAAGCACATATATAAATAGCACAATTCATTGAAACAGCCTACACGCGAATCCTCAAGTCAAGATTAATTTTGAGAAACTGCCTGTTCAAAAATATTTTGAGGGTTTATTGTATAACCACTTTCCAGACATTTGTCAGACGAATGTTTGGATAGTGGTTATACAATTTATTTATGTTATTTAAAAGTAACATATAATAACATTTAAATATCTATCAGAATGTACCGTAACATTTAAGCACAATATTCTAGTAACATGGTCCGAAAACAGAACATTTCAAAGAATTCATTCAACATTCAACATTTCAGTTAACAAATATTAGAATCTAATGCAATGGCCAATGTCTTTTAGAAAGGCGCGGGTGTCTTTCTCACCAGTTGAAATTTGTGTACATAGTGTCTTAAGTTTTTTTTGCAACTTCAAAGTCTCTCGTCGAACTCGTTTTGTCAGTGGCTCTAGAACTGTGATTCTACGAATATCAGTCAGTGCAGATAGATGATCCTTTTGAATGCATGATATGGAGTGCCATACACCTGGGTTGTCATGTCCCACAAGATGACTGTATCCATTGTTCCACGATTCACACTCATTGTTCGTTCTTGAACGGTTGTTCATTGTGGCTTCATGAACACTCCAAATGGTTGGGGGGAAGCGTGGGTTGTTGGAAGATTTCAGCGTCAATTTACCATCCTTCATGCTGACTTTTGTTGGCCCACTGACATATGTGTTGTCGAAATAGTCAATAACCTCATGAAGACAATCATGTGCACTAAATCTTACTATGGCCATACCCTCTTTGAGCTTGTCGACAGGAAGAAATGCTAGTCCATCTAGCATTCCAACTGAATGTTTAACAGCATCATTGTCTTTGTATTCAACACTGAGTCCACAACTCTGAATTTTTCTCCATGTATTTTGGCACAGGTGATAAAAACATCCCTGAATGCGAACTGAAAGACCGAACATTGTCCGTATGGAGTTGTGAATAGCTGTTTCATAATCACAGCTGATAGTCGATGGATTCGGATAAAGATCTAATGACTGACACTCATTCATTATTGCAGCAAACATCTCGTCGTAGCAAATTTGCTCTTTTGATGGAAGGAATGCATAAACACATGTGACTGTCGATCCATCCTTCTTTGCACGTATGACAAACAACTGTTGGAAAACTTTTGGGGCTGCACCAAACGTTCCATCCAGGAACCACTCATCTGAATCACACAAAAATGTAAGACTATCAATTGTACCAAAAACTAGCACTCTTTTGTTATTAGAGCCATCATCTTTGTAATTGTCATAGAAAAGAAAAGGAAGATTGTCGACACCACCAGTTGTTGTGTACTCTTCGGGGATGCATTGGAGGTCGGCGAGTTGTTTTGGCTCTTTGGGAGCTGTGCCCCTTTTGTACCTTCTAACAGCACGTTTCACAGTCTCTGTTGCCCGGCAGCTACTCGAACATCAACAGGGTACTCGGATAATTTGTCCTTCACTATTTGAACAGTCTTTCCACGATTGCAAGATACTGAATCTTTTATTGATTGGCGAGCTTTCAATGCTTCAATGGCTGTTTGATCTTGGGAATGATTATGCACGGTCGAAGTAATAACTTTCGTTTTATTCAAATCAGTCAACAAACTACCATTGCATTTTGTTGTTCTTCGGGAAGAACATTCCCAACGAATACTGTCCTTGTTTGTTCTTTTCAAAGTATATGAATATCCCTCTAAACACAACTTTTCACCACCACGTGTAGTACGTATAAACTCCATATTGAATGTGATATGCATTTGCCATCCATATTCCCTTTATATACAAAAAAGCAGCAAAGCAGCCGACTTTGTTTATCCAACAACTCCAACATGAGCGTCACTCATGACCACTGAATACATTTGATCAATTGTTTTCAAGTCAGTAAATACACTTATGATATTCACTGATTGTTTTCAAGTCATTAAAAACACTCATTGATATATTAACTGCTTGTTTTCATTGACAATTCATAGACAATCAATCACCACTGAATAATTTTGACTCATTGTTTTCGAGTCAGTGAAAACACTCATTGATATATTGGCTTTCGAGTCAGTGAAAACACTCATTGATATATTGGCCGCTTGTTTTCATAGACCTTGTTGACGGGAAAATACTGTACCCGGGAAAATGAGATCGGGGCAAATATCCGCCTAAGAAAAAAGAGATCGGGGCAAATATCCGCCTAAGAAAAAAGAGATCGGGGCAAATATCCGCTTTTGTATCGGGGCAAATGTCCGCGGGGCAAATCTCCGTATCCCGTTCTATACAGCTCGTATTTATGAACTGATCTTCACAAAACTTCTTGGGTACTTTTGTTTTCACCTTGGGACAGGAACGAGTGTGTTTTGGGGTGCCTTTGTTATCACTGTGCTATGAGAACAAATATTTTGGGGTTCAGTCAGACCCACTATGGGGCTCAAAGATTTTTTTCTAGTTTAGTATCTGACTGTCACCCACCTTTACAATACTTTACCTATACATTTGTTACAGGCAACGGTCAGTATTTTTGTACAGACCGTTACAATACTTTATATGTACCTTTGTTATCAGGTCATTACCCAGATGTTTGTCATTGCTGTGTCACATAGTATCTATGTACATGACTTTGTCTTGACAAGTTCAGCTACATTGTCATTGACACTTTCATTTTATGACATTAATGATTTCGTCATTGGTGATGGGGGTGACAAGGTCATCATCATCCCCTTCTTCTGGCTCGTGATCGAAATTGGGGTCCCGGTAGATATCGGGGTGTTCATTGATGAAGTCATCAATCGCGTTGATGACGGCGTCATCATTGCCCGTGCCTTGATACGGCCGATGCGTTTTTCTTAGGAGGTCGGCAAAGGTGTCAGCCTTCTCTTTGTCGGTGCGAGTGAAAGAGCCGTCTTCTTTCTTAAGAGGTTTTGCTGCGGCTTTGCCGCCCTTGTTTTTTTGCCCAGTAAGAATTTTGAAAGAGTCCCAGAATTTTTTAGCATCTTGGGTCCCGCTTAGGTTGGCTGTTGCCTTTTCCCAGCTGGCTTGTTTTTCAGTTTTGAGGGCTTGTTTGACTTCGCCATGAAGGCGGTTGTATGTTTTTTTTTAGTTCGGCTTTCTTGCTGGGGTCAGTTTCTTTTTTGAGAGAGCGAAGAGCTTTCCCGTTTAGATTTGATGAGTGACAGGGTCTCGCCCGAGATAGTGTTTCTCCAGGGGCGAACTTCCTCTTTTGGGCATATTTCGTTTAAGGTTGAGTTGGTGATTATCTCAATGCTCTCGCATTGGGTTTCTAGTTCCGCTGCATTGGATGGGGAGGAGTGATGTCACGGTAGAGGTTCCAATTGATTTTCCTGAAGTTTCTGCGGAGAGTGGGTGGGTACCTGAGTGGGCCACTACCTAACTGCAGGGAGGCATGGACCGGGAGGTATTTTATCGAAAGGAAATGATTTTGCGCGCCGAAGGCGCGCATGGACGATATGGGGGACAAGCCCCTTTCAACCCTCGGTATTTTATCATCATCTTAACAGTCATATATACCCATTTTTGCTCAATCTCCAGAATTATAACAAAAACACAGGCAAATTTATGAAACCTGGCCAGTAAAATTAGAATCCCGGAAAAAACCCCTACCGGAAAAAACCCCTACCGGAAAAAAGCCCTCAGGAAAAAACCCCTACTGGAAAAAAACCCCTACCAAAAATAACAGGGGTAGGAAAAAACCCCTACCTTTTTGGATAGATAATTAAAACAATGAATTTTCAATGAATCTGATCAATTTATTCCATGTAACCCTTTCCACTGCAGTAACCCAATAACACAATGTATGAAATAAGTGATGCATAAGTAATAAATACTATAATAGCACAACAAATAGCACAAAAAGATAAAACAAACAAGATAAGTATACACAAAAGACTGAGAACAGGTGAAAATGAGTTTCAACAAATAGCACAAAAATCGTATACTATACAAGAAAAAAAATGGAGGATCTGGACACTGGTGTTAACCCTTTACCTAATTTAACTAACTGTAACTAATTTAACTGTTTTTGAGAATTTCATAATTTAAGGACGATTGTATTCATATTTTTCAATAAAGCCATGGAGATATCGATAACATTGGAACTGGCTCCATGAGCCGGTTACAATGGCATCCATATTTCCATGGTTTTATTGAAAACTTCTGGTTGTTTTTTGCCGGTAAAGGGTAAAGACATGTTTACATGTAGACCTACAATCTGATATTAAAACCAACACCTTTCAAAAAGTCATGTAAATTCTTATTTCCATCTTTGTATTCCACACAAAGTCTTTTCAATCTATCATTCAACATTTTCGGGTTTTTTCGAATTCTTTTTGGTAGTTTCTCACCAATGAGGTTTGCATGTAGCAAATCTCGCACTATGGCATTGTCTTGTTGCATGGCCATAATAACCTTCCATATGGAAGGGTGGTCGTGTCCTAGCAAATGCTGAAAACCATTATTCCAGCTTTCACATAAGTTGTTTGTTCTGGCACCATCATTAAGCGTAGCACTGTTGACATTCCAAATGTCTGGAGCATATAAGGGTGGAAGCTTTCGAAGTCGTACACTTGGAATGTCACCCTCATTGTTGTTTCTGCTAATTACTTTCCTGTATCCACCAGATACATACGTTGAATCAAAGTAAGTAACTAAGTCACATAACTCCTCTGGGGCATTATCCTTCACCCATTCCATGCCCACAGGCACATCCTCTATGGGCAAAAATGCCAAGGCATTTAGAATGCCACACCAATGTTTGATATGTTCGTTGTCCTTGTACAAGGCTACCAGACCCAAACTCTGTATTTTTCTATGTGTAGATTGGCTCAAGTGGTAAAAACAACCCTGCCTTCTTACCGATTCGCCAAATGTAACATGTATGGCATTTAACACAGCTTGCTCAAAGTCAGTTACAATTACTTGCGGGTCCTGGAAATAACCATACTCCTCTGACTTGTTCAAAACAGCACTGAAAATTTCTTCATATGACGATTGTTGTTTATTCCTCACTAAGGCATACACACACGTTATGGCTGACTCACCAATAGGGCACGTATCACATATACCTGAGTAAATATGCTTGGAGCAGATGAGAACGTACCGTCCATGAACCATACACTTGAGTTGGATAAATGTTCTAAACAATCTTTGGTGCCAAAAACAACTACACGATTTGACGAGTCTGGACCAGAGTCATAAATGAGGAATTGTTCTTTATCATCTCCTTCCGTCAAACACCAATCACCCTCGATGATACACTTGCCAACAGTCTTAGGGTTTGGAGGCAAACTTTTATTCTGGTTGTTTCGTATTGTCCGCTTGACAGACTCCTTTTTGCCCAGTGCCACTCTAACCTCTGTTGAAGCACCAACCAGTGTGTCAGCCAGCAGCTGTACAGGTTTGCTTCTAGAAAGTTTGGCCTTATCTTTCAGTGATGATTTCAGTTTTGCTGCTTCCACACTGGAGTTGTTAGATGGGTGACTGTGAGGTGTTGTCATAGAACATGTTGTCATCTGAAAACAAAACAAAACATTAGATTAGATGTATACATATACCAAATCAGTTTGATATATTTATAAATATGGTTTGTATAAAAGGCATATTTGCTCATAAAACTTCTAAAAG
Organism: Pictodentalium vernedei; assembly: GCA_031216915.1. Classification (NCBI taxonomy): domain Eukaryota; kingdom Metazoa; phylum Mollusca; class Scaphopoda; order Dentaliida; family Dentaliidae; genus Pictodentalium; species Pictodentalium vernedei. Next base: position 151,062,585 of record CM062297.1, on the reverse strand, counting down.
TGGGGAGAGGATTGGTGATTGCATTGGCCTGAACTGATTTCTCTTCTGTCACGATATGACCTTACTTGTTGAAAGTGACATTAAACCTAAATAAATAAAGGGTTTATATGTATCTCTCCACATTGATTCGAGGTGGGAACTCTGCACTGGGGTGAAGCTACGGGCTACTCTATGTTAATGGGTTGAGCCATACTCCCCACTTTATACACAAATCTACTTTTGTGGCCCTAGATCCATACGCTTTAACTAGCCGTCGAGCTACGGACCGCCGTCAGGTTAGTGAGTTGAGCTGCACTCCCCATAAAAGGCATATTTGTTCAGCAAATTTATTTTAAAAAAAAAGAAGCTTTATATTCTTACCTCTAAATTGGTCTTTAATTTCCCAACACAAGCAAATGAACCACGGTTGCTACATTCCCACTGAATTGAATTTTTCAAAGTTCTCTTTTTGGTATACAAATAACCATCGAATGCTACCTTATGTCCACCTTTGTTATTAGGTATTAACTCCATGTTGGCTGTTTGATAACTGAATTTAAAGCTTTAAAATCCTCATTTTATATCTTTTGAACAGTGTTGTTATAATATTAAAAAAACAGAAAGTCTTTGAAATTAGGAATGAGTGGCTTCTGTGTAAGCAAATGTGATAAGTGATCATTAAAGTTTACTGATGTAGCTATGCTTCTCTAAAACATATCAAGTACTAGTCTATAGGTTGTTTTGATTGTTAAATCTGAATTCATAATTAACAATGATCAATAGATAACACATTTTCAGACACATTATAACAACATTAAAAAAATATACTGCAGTGGAAAGGGTTACATGGAATAAATTGATTGATCAAATTCATTGAAAATTCATTGTTTTAATTATCTATCCAAAAAGGTAGGGGTTTTTTCCTACCCCCATCATTTTGGGTAGGGGTTTTTTTTGGTAGGGGTTTTTTCTTGAGGGTTTTTTTCCAGTAGGGGTTTTTTCCGGTAGGGGTTTTTTCTGGATCCCGTAAAATTATTATAAGGATTAGACTGTCAAGATTGTCTTTGCTCAATCTCCATAATTATAATAAAAACACAGGCTAATTTATGAAACCCACAGCAATAAGAGATAAATATGAGGATTAGAAGCTGCATGAATTATGGTTAAGTCAATTAATTTCATGACAGTCTTCACTAATTCATTTTGAACCTTATTTGCACATACGCATGTGTCACAAATAAATAATTCTGAAAAGTCCATGATATATATAGTCAAAAATGAATAAAATACATTATAGTAAAATGAAATTTATTTATTATTTATATTTCATATAAAATATATATATATATTTTGACTTTTTTTCCTATGACTTTTTACCCAGACTTTTTTTCCTTGTCTTTTTCCTGTTACCTATTGTTATGCCATACAGCACACTGTGTGTGACAGATCAACTAGCTTACTGTTTGTACAGTAATTCAACCTATTTTATTTTTATTTAGTACTTTGAAAATAGTGTGACATTAAATTGAACAAATTCTTTCTTTTTCTTGTAACAAAATCTTGAAATTAAATTTTTTTTAGTTTGGGGAACATGTCTTCTCTTTTCTTCCTAACTGGGGGAAAATGTCCACCCTCTCATTTGAAATTAGGGGAAAATGTCCTAGGTGACACTTTTTTAGGGGAAAATGTCCAAGGGGAAAATGTCCGGAACCTGTTTATTAGTGACAGCGCATCTTACATTTATTGCCCCAAATTGCAAATTGAATCAAATTGCTCTCTGCCACAGGCACTCGACGTATCATCACAGTTTATCAATTTTAATAAAATTAAAATTGATAAAATCTGATAATGCGTCGAGTGCCTGTGCTCTCTGCAGACCTCTTGATAGATACAGGGGGAGGGGTCCATCAGCTGAAATTTAGGTATTTTGTTCTTTCTACTCATAATAATAATAATAACTCTTTGGCCAGCCGCTGATTTGTCGCGGTCCTCATAAGAGAAGGCCATCATTCCCCCTGCACCCCACCCCCTCTTCCCCTCCTCTCCTCCCAGCATTCAGATATAAACTGCTTAATAGTGTCCCTCACTTCCTCTTTTTCAATTTCTTCAATAAGCATTCCTACCCTCTCCCTCGTGTCCCCCTTCAGCCATCTATCCTTTGTTTCTTCACCCCACTTCTGCATTATTCTTCCAGTAAATTTTATTCTATGAGGTATATACTGTGGGCATTCCAAGAGAAAATGTTCCAGGGTCTCCACTACTCCAGAGTGGCACATTTGGCATCCCTTTTCCCCATCTCTCCCAATTTTTCCCCGAAGCTCCAGTGATCTTGATCTCCGTTTGAATAGCAGTGACCCTCCAAAGGTGCCATCTAGGTACTTCTCAAAAGCTGGCTTTTCTTTATATTGTAACCCCTGCAGTGATCTTTTCACGCTAACCCCTGCTCGCCAGTTTCGATTGCAATCTTCCATGACTCTCTCTCTTTTACAAACCTTTTGCCTTCTTTCATTCCTACTTCTATGTTTGTGACCTCTATAGAGTAATTGTCCATTAGTTCCCTCACATGTTTTCACCACCCTGTTTCTATATTAGAATTCCAAATGGCATCGAGCATCAATTTGCACCACCGGTTGTCAGGCAGGTTTCTCAAGTAGTTAAAGTAACACAGTTTTCCCAAATCTACCCTGTCCTTGATTTTCATCCAACCAAGCTCCCCCCTAACTGCTTCCAAAGCTGCAGCATTACTCGACCCTGTTATCCATCTGCCGGCATCATTCTGAGTACTTTCCAACTTCTTAATAACGGTTTGGTTTAATGGAATCACGTCCGTGCCATATGTTATACTTGGTAAACCCACCCTCTCCCACAGTGTTTTCCCCACAAAGACCTTGTTGAAACTATTTTTCCCTAAAAGTTTTAGTTGGTTCAGAATTCTTTTCCCCTTCAGAATCAGTTTGGCTGAGTAATTTCTGTACACCCCTCTTCCCGTTATATTTATGCTTACCCCTAGATACTCATACTCTCCCTTTTCTCCTACAGTGATTTGTTTGTTTTCCCCTTCGGGGATTGAGAACTCCCCCACTCTCCATCTCTTCGTCATATCTACCTTGCGTCCAACGGGTATTACCTTGCTTTTATTTTCATTTAGTTCGAGCTGCCAAGTGTTCCCATAACTACCAACAATTTCCAGCAATTTCTCTAGCCCCTGTTCAGTTCTAGACATTAACACCATGTCGTCCGCAAAGAATAAGCGTGGTATCTTTATGTCTCCAACATTTACCCCCTCCGCACTCTGAATTAGTTCGTCCCCTAAATCTTTAACATACAATGCAAACAAAATCGGTGAAAAGATACACCCCTGCTTGAGGCCTATATCCATAGGGACTCGTTTTGTAGTGATACTCCCTAGACTGAGTTGGCTTTGCACATCTGTATACAGTGCTTTCATGATTCTCACAAAGTCACCCCCCAGTCCGATGCCCTCGAGCTTTCGCCACATACCTTCCCTCCACACTCGGTCTTACGCTTTTTTCACATCTAGAAATGCCAGAAACATCTTTTTCTTTTCAGCCTTTGTTGATTCTATCAGTTGGGTGAGTGTAAATAGGTGATCAGTGACTCTTCGACCTTTCCTGAAACCATTTTGAATTTCTCCTAAAAAACCTTTCTCTTCAATAACTTCCTCTAGTCTACCGTATATGACCTTACAGAATACTTTTCCGATGTTACTACTAACTGATATCCCCCTATAGTTATCTAGAACTTCCTTATCCCCCTTTTTGTGTATGAACGACACCTTACTTTCCCTCCACTCTCTGGGGACCTCTTGCTTTTGCAGAGCCAGGTTGAAAAGGTTTGTCAGGACTTCAATAAGTGTCTCCCCTCCATTTTTGAGGAATTCGTTCGGAATTTCATCAGTCCCTCCCGCTTTACCATTTTTTAATTTCGAGACCACGTTCCGCACTTCTGCCGTTATTTCGCTACATACACGATTGGATAGGTTCTCCTCCACCAGTGTATTTCTTTTTAGTGGGGACCCACTGCCCCATCGCCTATCGTTTATCTTTTCCCAGTGCTTGACTAACTCTGAAGCGATACGGCCTTTATCTTCTGTACTTTCCCCATCCACTTTGATACTCTGCACACTACTTTTCCCCCGTTTATTTACCCAGTTCCAAAATACGTTTGAGCTCGAACCCCCCGTTTTCTTTATTGTTCTGGCAAGACTGCAATTGCGCTCCTTTCTATTATTATTCTTTATCTCATTCACCTTTTTCCGTGCCAGTTCATATTCTCCTTTCATTAGTCTCATGTCATTGTTATCCACCCCTTTAAGCTTCCTACTTCTTCTTTAAGCAGCGCATTTTACTTTCCTTTCTTTTATAGCCTTTTTCAGTCCCTCGTTAACCCTGTATCCAAGCTCGCTCGTTGGGACCCTCACCCTTCCTATACAATCCTTCCCTGCCTCTGTTAGGCTATTTACTATGCCATCTGAAATACTCTGGACATTTGCATCCCTAGGTATACATTCAAGACTTGGTTTTAGTTTTTCCCGAAACTGCTTCCAGTCGGCTCCTTGTTTTAGTCCCCAAACTTCCTTGAAGGTATTTCTGTCTCTATTCGTCTTTTTGCCCATAATCTTAACTGTTATCAGGTTGTGATCACTACCCAAGTCATTTTTTCCCTCGTCATCTATTTCTACATCTATAACCTCCCTCCATACGCTAATATCAGTGAGTATATAATCAATTATTGTTTTCTTATCGATCCTCTCCCAGGTCCATTTACCCTTACATTTCGCATCCCTGTTCAAGATCTTTAAACCAAGCTCTTTTGATAGGTCCAACATCTTCCTCCCATTCGTGTTAATTTTCCTATCACCTCCCTGTATGCCCTCCTCCTTATCCCCGATGTGCCCATTGAAGTCCCCCATTAGGACAGTACTGAACCCTCTGCTTTCAAGCTCTGTGATATTCGATCTAAGAGTTGTATATATTGAATCATTCCACTCGGACTTACTTCCCTCCACTACTAAGTATACAACACCAACGGCAACACTCCTGCTTCCTAACTTGATTTTTGCCCAGACTATTTCGTTGGATACTGGAATCTGAGTCCTTGCTTCTGTGAGATCTGTAATCAATGAGGGCTGTAATTCCTCTTTAGCGTAGATGCCAACACCCCCACCCCGTTTCTGACCCTCAGTTCGCCCAGCTCCTATCCACACGCAACCCTTCATCTGATCAACCCGCTCATCCCGTCGTATCCACGTCTCACTTAGACCCATTATATCGAAGTCTCCTTTGTCCATCATTGTTGATATTTCGCTTACTTTCTTGTGCAGACCCTGGATGTTGCAGTACCCAAACTTAATGAATCTTTGTTTCTTTGTCATCACTGGCACATTATTATAACCCTGGTATGTCCCTGTGTTGTGCATGTTTGTTGTTCTTCCTATGTTCCCAGCATTTGTGCCCCTCTGGGTTATCGGCTGTGGTCCCCTACCCCCCTTTTCTCCAAAAAAGGCCCAGCCACCTGTAAAATTTTTTGGCCCAACAGGTCTGTACCCATCCTACTTAAATGCAATCCGTCTCGCCCATACAACTCTCCTTGTCCCCAGAATGAATCCCAGTGGTCAATGAAATGTATTCCCAAGTCTTTGCAGTGCTCTTCCAGCTCCTCGTTTAGTGCCATAATCCGCGAGTTCCTCTCATTCCCACAACCCATAACGGGGAGCACCCCTGAAACGATGGTCCGAGCATTCCTGCTAAGTAGCTTACTAATTAGGTCCTTGTATGTGTCCACCAAACGAACTGATTTCCTCTCCCTGATGTTATTGGACCCCACATGTAATACCACTACCGGATCAGGCCCCGACCCAGCTACAATACCGTCCACTCTATCCCTCAGGTCCTCCACTTTAGCCCCCGGAAAGCACAGAACTGTTCTATTTTTACTCTCCGGACCACAGACAACCTTGTCGATCCCCCGAACTATGCTACTTCCCGCAACCACCAACTTACTTTTGGCCCTCGCCCTATTTATCTCCTCTAGTCTCCTATTGTTTACAGCGTCCTCTTCCAACAGCCCCACTCGGAATCAATATCGGTATCGGTATCTTTGACCTAGGATTACTCCTATCCTTGTCCCTTCGTCTCCTTCCAGGTCCTGAACTACCTGGACTACTCCCTTGGTCTTCTCCCGGATCCCTCCTCCTTTTTCCTGGCCTAGACCCCAAGCTACTATCTGTTGCAACTACCTCCATCTCCTCCTCTGACTCTCTGACTCTTCCGAATCGAGCACATCAAATCTGTTTCTGGTGCTGCACTCCCCACTGCCTTTGGACTTTACACCCCTATCTACCTGCTTCTCTGGCCCCCCTTTCCTACCACTTTTGATAGTCCACGCCAAACGCTTTACAGCATTGCTCCGGCCTGGGCCCCCTCATCTGTCCTACGTATTTTCTAGCAGCCCCCACCTCATCACCTACCTCATTCACATCAAAAGTTCTACCCCCATGTTTCCTCTTGGAACCACCGACAACCACCCATCCTTCTCGGAAAGCTACTTTCACAGGCGTAACTCCAGACCGCCCCGCCCTACCAAGTTTTCCCTTCAGCTCAGCAATCTCCCCCTCAAACTTAACAATTGTCTCAAGTAGGCGGAGGATTTCCTGACAGTTTGCACATACCTCTCCATAGCCCATCGAACGACAGTCCCCATACATCATAGAACACTGTTTACAGACTTCAAGCCCAATATCGCCATCGGTGGCCCCACCAACCCGGCTCTGACCGACACCCCCAGTGACCTCTGTCTGCACGCCAATACTTACCCCGTTGGCACCGTTGACCTGGACCGCGATATTACACGTATTTACCTCCATACTTACCTCCGTCTGAACAGACTTGCTCGCCATCATCAAGACAAAATTACGCGATCGGACAGGGAAAACTGTAAACACGCGACAAAAGGCAACACGACGAACCGTTCGACAACTTGGCGCTCACAGTTTTATTTAAGACCTCCTAACTTTGTCCCAGTTACTATACTAAACTAACTCCCCACAAAGTTGAATAAAATAACCTGAAAATGAAATATATATGATTAGTAAACAATAAAAATACTTAATTTCGATTCGTAACCAAGGAGACTTCTTCTGTATACTTGCGGATGAATGAAATATCATACAATGTCGAGACTTAGGTTCTTTGAGAAAATTCACTCCTTCAGTGTTTAGATAATATTCAATAAACCCTTTGCCAGATGTTTCAAACTGAATTGTTCACTTTCCTTCAGATTGTCGATGCACAGTGGTCAGCTTAAACACATGAAATCTTAGTTCTTCTGCAGATATGATGAAGTCTCCTGGGTCATTAAAATTCACATTGGGTACCGGTCACAGCTGGAAGAAATCTCTACATAAAATCACCTGAATACCTCAAAAAGCATTTCGGTGATTCCCTCTTATCTCCTTACAAATTGTGTCTATTTGTCGAAAAAGTTTCAGGGAAAGCATAGATACTTCGTCAGTAATAATCACATCTGCTGACAACATCCTCTCTTTTACATCATGATAATTGTCATCAAACTTGATTTTCTGTATTAAAGATGCGTCTGAAAATCTCCCGTCCGCCAAAACAAAAAATCTGTGAACAGTCGTTGAACTGCGAGGCAAATTTGTGCTTCCTTACCTGTTGTACCCAGTGTATAAACGTTTTTGTTCATATGTGTCAGTCCAATGTTGATCTTATTCAGGTAAAATGTTTTTCCCCACACCAGCCTGTCCAGTTATTATAATATTGCGGCCTTTTTCAGCAGCAATTGCAATTTCTGAAAGCGACATATTCGAAAGAACTTCAGTATAAAATGAGCATGTTTTCATTGTTGACTAGGAGTTATATTTAGAGTGAGAAATAATGTGTTGAATTTTATATTGACCAATGAATGCGTGGCGTTGCATTCATTGCTTCAATTTGCTTGTGTACCGGATAAGAGAAGTCGTGGATAGACATCTCTGTCGTTTCAATCAATAAAAAGTTAAATAAATGCGAATAAAAGTCAAATTTCATCAATCTTGGGCTTGAAATCTGAGTGGTTCCGCGAATTACATGACATTTTGTCGTTTATTTGAGCGAGATCGACAAGGTATTCGCTATTTGAGAGATTGTTTTTTTAGTATTGATAATATAATATATATTTTATTAAAATTGATAAAATTTGTTAATACGTTGAGTGCCTGTGGCCGCTCCAGAACGGAAGCTGTGCCCTGAATTACTGCTGGCAGGAAAACTACATAGAAGGAGCACGGTGCGCGGAAAAAAAGTAACAGGAAAAAAAGAAATGGAAAAAAGTAACAATTTTTGCTAGGAAAAAAAGTAACAGGAAAAAAAGAAACACTTTTATATTTATTTTTCAATATAATTCACCAAGTAAGAACAATGACAAACATATACTAAAGAACAATGACAAACAGTAAGTAATGTAATGTAATGTAATGTAATAACTTTATTTGCAAAAGACATTATAATACATGTTTATAACATAATTGCCCAAGACACAACAAATAGTAATAATAATATATCACATCTAGGATTTATGAAGCTACATATTTGTCTTCTGCAGGGAGGTGACATAGCCAGCTGGCTGTATTACTGTCACCCACCTCAGGGAAAGGGAAAATGTAGAGTATGTGAAGACAAAAAAGTGGGAGATAAAAAAGCAACGAATGAGGGAAAAAAATGAAGAGAGAGAGAGAGAGAGAGAGGAGAATCGGCTGCAACTGAAAATAACATGTGCAGTAGAAAAAATGAAGTAAAATATATATATGTAGGGAATGAACTCTGCAGTCCTGGTGATAAGTGGAATTTGGTTTCATTCTTGCACTGAGAAGGGGGGCATACATGGGAATGTGATATTTTGCCCAGAGCCAGCTGAGAGATTTGAGTTCCTCGTTGGCAGTTTGTGTTCTGGAGTTTTCTGGAACCAACCCTAATTAATAAGGACTTTTCGGACTTATTCAGTGAGTATGTAGTGTCGCGGGAGTCGGTACTTCCCGACATTCGTGGCATGATCTGTTACTACATTTGACAGAGGCTTCATACGAACCTAGAAACGTGTTGGTCATCTTTTTTTTAAACTGTGCTCGTGGTAAATTTCGAACCAGTGGGTCAATGTCATTCCACTTTTTTGGAAATGTGTGTAAGGGGAGATTTGCCGTGAACTGTGTTCGGGGCTTGAGTTGTTTAATCTCACCTCTGTGTCTGGTAATCCTGTCGGTTTCGATCTTGTTAAGATTATATAGATTATATAACGATAGTGGTAAGTTGTTGTGGATCCAATCATGCATAAATAATAGGATATTTAGCTTATATAGATCGTCCAGTTTCAGGATTTTATTTTTCTTGAATAGGGGCTCAGTATGTGTGTTGTACTTTTTATTGTTTATTATTCGAATGGCACGTTTTTGAAGGATACTTAATTTCTTTATAGCCGGCACATGTCCCCAGATGTGTATCGCATACATCAAATGACTTTGCACTAGCGTAAAATACAGAATTTTCAGGGTATCGAATGGTAAAAACTTTTTTACTCTATTAATAGCCCAGATGGATTTGGCTATCTTTGAGCTCAGATGAGAGATGTGGTGCTTGAAATTTAAGTTTTCGTCTAAATCAACACCGAGGAATTTTACTGTTTGGACTTCGTTTTTGTTCCCTACTTGTATTACATGTTTATTGTTTATAGTTATGGGAGTGGCAACTAAGTCCCATGTGTCATGTGGGGGATGTAGTAGCATGCATCTTGTTTTGGTGGCATTGAGTGACAGTTTATTCGCGGAGCACCAGTCTGCAATTTTGTCAAGTTCCTTATTTGTTGTTTCTGTCAATATGTCAAGGTTGTTGTCGGCCGTTGATATCGTGGTGTCGTCGGCAAAAGACAAAAGGTTTAGAAGTGTTGATTTACTGATGTCATTGACATATATCAGAAAGAGAAGTGGCCCCAGGATTGAGCCCTGGGGAACTCCACATGATATATTTTCAAAAGTCGATGAACACTCTTTATACTGTACATACTGTTTTCGACCTGACAAATAACTTCTAAACCATGAATTAGGTATCCCCCTTATTCCATAGTATTCGAGTTTATGTAAGAGTATAGAATGGTCTATAGTATCAAAAGCTTTAGAAAAGTCAAGGAAAACTGATAAAGTTCGGTCCTTTGTAGGCTTGTCATTGTTCAGGGCAACGTTGTGGATGAGTTGTAATATAGCATGTATTGTAGAGTGTTTTTTTCTGAATCCAAACTGGAACTGATATAAACTATCATGAACTGATAAAAAATTTAACAGGCGATTATACATTATCTTTTCCATAACTTTTGAGAATGCTGGAAGTATGCTGATTGGCCTGTAGTTGTTAAAAATACTGGAATCTCCCCCTTTGTGGATAGGAATCACCTTCGCTATTTTCAGTCCGTCGGGTATTACACCAGATGAAAATGTAAGATTTATTATGTGTGTTAGAGGTCCAGCTATCTCTGATATAGTTTCTTTAAGTAACTTTGTGGATATATTAGTGCAATCTTTACTTGTTTTAGTACGGAAATTCTTTACTGTTGAGATAACTTCCTGTAGATCTGTTGGATAGGCGAAAAAGGACGACGAATTATTATTATTATTATTATTATTATCATTATAATTATTATTATTAATATTATTATCATTGTTATTGTTATTATTATTATTATTGTCGTTGTTATTGTCGCCGTGAGAATTATTGTCACTATGGATATTGTTGTTGTTGTTAGTTAGGTTGGCGTTGTTAGTGTTATTATCCTTCAAGAAGTCCATAAAGTGTTTGGTTGAGGGAGGTATCAGTTCACTAGTGACTTTACCGATGTTGGAGAAGAATGAATTAAATTTATTTGCAATTGATTTGTTATCGGTTAACTGGTTATCGCCGTCAATGAAAGATGATGGTGCACAAGGTACACGTTTTGGATTGTTAATAGCACACTTTATAATCTCCCATGTTTTTTTTATGTCATATATATTCTGTGTTAAAGCTGTATTATAGTAATTGACTTTACATGTTCTTTTTAGCTTATTAAACTCTCGACAGTAGGATTTATATATTCTGACATTGTCGTCTGTCGGAGACCGGAGTTTCTTCATATATAATTTGTGTTTCTGGAGTGATGAATTCAGAAGTCCTGTTGTCATCCAGGGTTCTCTCCTAATTTTTTTCTTGCTAGTGTTAATGATTATGAGGGGGAACGCTTCTTCAAACGCTCTTTGATAAATGGTCTGAAGATTCGAATATGCAACAATGGGCGATGTTTCATTTACCACGCTAGAAAAATCGGAGTCTGAAAGCAATCTTTTAAAGTGATTAACATTTACAGTTTTGAAGGACCTTGTTGGATGGTGGGGCAATGTGGAACTGGGTAACATCCTATTTTCATCGATCAGAAAAGTAGCAAAGTGATCGCTTATATCTGTGATTATAATCCCCGATTGTAATACTTTTCCAGTAGTATTGCATAAAATGTGATCTATTAGCGTGGCCGAATGGTCTGTTACTCTCGTCGGTTTTGTGATTACCGGGAGAAATCCTGCACTGAATACACTATTAACGTACTGGTTAGTTTTGGGGTGGTTATGGAAGTTTAATAAATCAAGGTTAAAGTCACCCATCAGGTAAGTTGATTTATGTTCGTTGTTAATCTTACCAAGTAAATCGGACAAGTTATTCAAAAAGGAATCTATATCTGCTTTCGGGGCTGTGTTCGGCCGATAAATTACACCAACCAAGATTTGTTTATTTAATTGGAGTTCAATAAAAACGGATTCGAAGACATGTGGGATAAAAATTGATAGGTCACTGCGAATGTTGAACGGTAATGTTTCCTTTATGAATAAGCCTACACCGCCCCTCCCGTCGTCATTACCAGGTCGTGTTCGTGCAACTAATGGGTGGTATCTCTCTAATTTGAATGAGATGTTTTCATTAACGGTAAAAGTTTCTGTCAGGCTTATTATGTCAAACTGATTGGAGTCACTTTGTAGGTTGCACAAGAGATCCTTTAGAGGTTCCCAATGTGCATTTAAACTGCGACAGTTTAAATTAAAGAGTGAGAAGGTTTTATGCTTTAATGTAGCGATCGCCTTAAAGTCTTGTGGTGTGTAATAATTACAATTGTGGGCAGTTATGTTGAAGGGTGAATCAAACTCATATTCGGGGTCACTCGCGGTATGTTCATTGAGAAGCTTTGGGAAGTTATACCTATTTTGTCTCTGGATCTCATTTAGTGTGAGTTTGTTAGCCATGGGTAATAGTAATTGAAGAGATCTCTAGAATGTGCAAGAACATAAGTATAATCCATGTTTTAGAACTCATAAACTGTACGTTGCAAGTCGGGTATATTTTCAGTTGCGAGAAAAGAGATATTACAGAGATGTGGAGAAAGATAAGTGAGAAAGAAAAAAGTAATATAAAGTGTGTAGGGACCATATACATCGGTCAGGAAATCCTGTGAGAGGGTAATAGATCATAAATCATGACTGTATAACCAGTTTCGCTCAGGTTTCGACTAGGATATGTCGGTAAGAGCGTATGAGGTAATGTACAATACATGGGACTCGTGGGCATCGATCCAGACTAGGAATCACAACTAAGAAGAACAATAGGCTGGACGGCTTCGATTGAAATACTATCGATATGTGTAAAAATGAACAACACGTATATACCTATATACACATAGAAGTTGAAGGTTATATACAACACCGAGAAGTCAAGTGGCAACGTAGATCTACTCAATTCTATTACAAATGATTGAAGACTGAGGAGAGGACAAATGATGATGTAGTTATGTGCAAGTAGATTTGTTCTGTCATAAATTGTTGAAGATCACTCACAAGTTCATAACAAAACAATCTTTTTGCACAGAATTCAAGCTTGCAAAAGAAAAAAAAAATCTACCACTCTGGGGAGAGGACAAATGACAATGTACCTATCTTCAAGTAGATCTGCTCCATCGTAAGTCATTGGAGACTATCCGTAGGCGATAGTGTAGTTATGTGCCAACATATCTGTGCTACCATAAATTATCCGGGACTACTCATAGACATTCCCCACCAGTTCACAACAGGACAGTCATTTTAAGCACTCTTAAGGCACTCTCTCAAATTCAGAGTTCCAAAAAGTTACCACGCTGAGGAAAGGACAAATGACAATGTACTTATATGCAATTGGATCTACTCTATCATAAATCGTTGGGGACAACTCATAGACGTTCCCCAGCAATTTATAATAAAGTAATCCTTTCAAACAAATTCAGACTTCCAAGAAATAATCTACCACGCTGAGAAAAGGACAAGTGCAATGCAGCTATTACAGATAGACCTGTTCTATTATAACTTAGTGTAGACAACCTACAGGCACTCCCCACCAGTTCATAACAAAACAGTCCTTCAGGACAAATTCAAACTATTAAGAAATAACCTGCCACGCTGAAGGACGGTCGAATATCAGTGTACTTATGTGCAAATAAATATGATCGGTTATAAATTATTGGAGAGTACCCATAGGCACTCTCCAACAATTCAGAACAAGACAATCCTTGAGAACAAAATTCAGACTTCCAAAGGAATAATCTACCACGCTGTGGGAAGGACAAGTGCAATTAGATACATTCTGACATAACCCAACGAGGACTACCCATGGGCACACTCTCCAATTATGAGTTCCAAAATTGTACTTATATGGAAATGGATCTACTCCATCATAAATTGTTGGAGACAACCCATAGGCGTTCCCCAACAATTCATAATAAAGCAATCCTTTCAAACAAAATCAGACTTCCAAGAAATAATCTACCGCGCTGAGAAAAGGACAAATTGCAATGTAGCTATGTGCAAATAGACCTGTTCTATCATAACTCAGTGGAGACAACCCACAAGCATCCCCAGCAGTATATAACAAGACAGTCCTTCAGAACCAATTCAAACTTTCAAAGAAGTAATAATCTGCCACGCAGAAGGACGGACGAATGACAATGTGATTATTTTCAACTAAATCTGCTCGGTTATAATTTGATGGAGAGTACCCATAGGCACTCTCCGACAATTCACAACAAAACAATCTTTTTGAACCAATTTCTGACTTCCAAAAAAATGATCTACCACTTTGAGGAAAGGACAAGTCACAATGTTCTTGTATGCATATAGATCTGCTCCATCATAAATTGTCGGGGACAACCCACAGGTGTTCTCCAACAATTCATATTAAATCAATCCTTTCGAGCAAAGTCAGACTTCCAAGAAATAATCTACCATAGCCATGTACAAATAGACCTGTTCAATCATAACCCATAGGTGCTCTTCATCAATTCATAATAGAGCAATCCTTTCGAACAAATTCAGACTTCCAGGATATAATCTACCACACTGGGAAAAGGACAAGTGGCAATGTAGCTATATACAAATAGACCTGTACTATCATGACTTAATGAAGAAAAAATAAACCATCATACTGAAGAAGGACAGACTTCCAAGACAATGGAGCAGTTCTATTTGTAGTTATATACAAATAGATCTCCTCCATTATGAACCGTTGGAAATAATCTGCCACGCCCAGAAAAGGACAAATGACAGTGTAGTTGTGTTCAAATAGATCCGTCCCGTCATAAGTTATTGGAGACTTCCCCTTGCCACTCTCCAACAATTCATTACAAAACAATCCCTAGGAATAAAATTCCAAAATATAATCTACCACGCTGGAAGAGGACAAATGACAGGATACTTATGTGCGAATATATCTGCTCCATCCTAAGTTGCTGTAGAGGGCTGTCCGTAGATCTGTTCTGTCACAAACCATCGAGGACTACCAAGAGGCACTCTATCAGATTCGGAGTTCCCAAATTACCACGCTGAGAAAAGGACAAATGACAATGTACTTATATGCAAATAGATCCACTCTACCATAAACTGTTGGGGACAACCCATGGGCGTTCCCCAACAATTCGTTATTAAGCAATCCAATCGAGGAAATTCAGACTTCCAAGAAATTATCTTCCACGCTGAGAAAAGGACGAGTGGCAATGTTGCTGTGTACAAATAGACCCGTTCTATCATAAGTTATTGGGCACTCTCTCAAATTCAGAGTTCCCAAATTTACCACGCTGAGGAAAGGACAAATGACAATGCACTTATATGCAAATGGATCTACTCCATCATAAATTGTTGGGGGCAATGTTGCTATGTACAAATAGACCCGTTCTATCATAAGTTATTGGGCACTCTCTCAAATTCAGAGTTCCCAAATTTACCACGCTGAGGAAAGGACAAATGACAATGTACTTATATGCAAATGGATCTACATTAGTTATATACTAAAGCACTACACACATTTACATTAAGCACAAATTATCACTTCGCACATATTATTACTATTCTTAAATGTTTTTATTAAGTCTAATGTTCTGGCCGACTCCAGTGAGAAAATTAGAGATGGAAAGGCTGCCATCTCTGTACTGTTTGCACAGAATGTTGAGTCTCTGTTGAAGGGCCTCCATTCCCTTCTTTTTTCTTGCTTTTGGCAACACTCCCATGGCAGCTTGTTGCTTTGTGGTGCGTGTCAGACTTTGGTCTTTCTGAAACCACTGGATTGTCTTCCAAACCGATAGATGTTGCTGGCCAACTAGGTTATAAAATTTGTTATTCCAGCCTTCACAAGCGTTATTAGTCCTAGACTCTCCAAGTATTGTAGCTTGATGAACATTCCAAGTTGCTGGAGGGTAGACCGGTGGAGTCAATCTGAGACTAAGGAGCTGCAGGGAACCAGAAGCTGTTTGTGGGCGTTGTCTGTATTTGCCAGTCACATAGTTCTCATCAAAGTAGCTGAGTAACTCTTCAGCCTCTTCAGGGACAATGTCCTTAAGATGGTTCATTCCATCTCTCACATCTTCTATGGGCAGAAAAGCTACGCCATCAAGTTTGCCACAGAACAATCTGAAGTCCTCATTTTCACGATAAGTCTGAACCAAGCCAAGACTCTGAACCTTTCTCCAAGTACTCTGTATTAAGTGATAAAAACAACCTTTACTCTGTACATGTCTACCAAACACAGCATTTACAGCACGCAGCACAGCATCTTCAAAATCCGTAACAACAATCTGAACATTCAAATCTGAATTTAACTCAACCAACTTATCTACAATGGCTTGAAACAATATCTCATAAGAAGTACGTGTTTTTCTCTGCTAGATGGCATATACACAAGACATGAAAGTGTCATGGAACTTGACCCTAACAACATAAATTTGTTGAAACAATGGAGGAGACATAGCAAAGTTTCCATCCATGAATACAGTTGTAGCATTACTCAGTTCATTTAGTTCATCTCTAGTAGCAAAAGCAATCACACGTTCACTGGCTTCTGGACCATTGTCAAATAGCAGGAATGACTCAGCACCATCGGCTGTTTTGGAAAAATCTTTTGGTATTGTCAGCTCGCTGAGAGTCTTTGGTGCGGGTGGAGTTCTCCTATGGTTCCTGAGACTGCGCTTGGTGTTTTCTGTATCTTATTCTTCCTTTTGCTAGCAACAGTGTACATGTGTCCATCAAAACAGACCTTCTTTCCTCTCTTGTTGCTTTCTATTACTTCCATACTGAAACTGAACATGTGATGAACATAAACCTAACCTGCCCCTTTATATATTAAATTGGGTGAAGCCAAACTTGGTGAACGTATCAAGATGTTATTCCAACTGATACTATTCAACAAAGAAATATGAGATAAACCAGTTCATTTGTTTTTATAATTTAACTGATTAAAGGTGAAAAGTACAAAAGACAGTTAATTTTGATTGATCCAGAAATCAAGATCAATCACCTTGAGATGAACATATTGATTTGTTTTCATAAGTAAACTGATCAAAGGTGTTATAAGTAAACTGATCAAAGGTGAAACCTACAATAAACAGATACACTTATTATTAAATATTAATTATTAATATTAAACAAGTGTTTCTTTTTTTCCTGTTATTTTTTTCTGAGACTTTTTTTCCTGTTTCTTTTTTTCCTGTTACTTTTTTTCCTACATTCAAGGAGCACAGAGCGTAATTTTGAAATAAAATAGGCCTGGCTAAGAGGAAGGGAGTGTTCAGTAAGAAAGAGTGGGTGGTGTGACTGGACCCCCAGTTGTTTCCTTGGGGAAATGTTCTGCTCGAGGAAAGACACTGGGCACAGGAAGTGCCCAGTGCCAAAGAGGGGTCAGTTTGGGATGATGGCAAGTAAAGAATAACCATATTGCGATCTGGTGAAAATGACACGTTACCCAGGGTGAGAATTGTTGAGTCAAAATTGTTAGAGGCAGTTGTAAACTCACCACATCGTGAGAACCCAAAGAAAGCAGTCACGAAGGAGGTATGGAGTAGCAGATTGGTATATGAGGAAAATGGTCCATTCTGGAGAGCGTGGACCAAACGGTACAGTAATAATAACTCTTTGGCCAGCCGCTGATTTGTCGCGGTCCTCATAAGAGAAGGCCATCATTCCCCCTGCACCCCACCCCCTCTTCCCCTCCTCTCCTCCCAGCATTCAGATATAAACTGCTTAATAGTGTCCCTCACTTCCTCTTTTTCAATTTCTTCAATAAGCATTCCTACCCTCTCCCTCGTGTCCCCCTTCAGCCATCTATCCTTTGTTTCTTCACCCCACTTCTGCATTATTCTTCCAGTAAATTTTATTCTATGAGGTATATGCTGTGGGCATTCCAAGAGAAAATGTTCCAGGGTCTCCACTACCCCAGAGTGGCACATTTGGGATCCCTTTTCTCCATCTCTCCCAATTTTTCCCCGAAGCTCCAGTGATCTTGATCTCAGTTTGAACAGCAGTGACCCTCCAAAGGTGCCATCTAGGTACTTCTCAAAAGCTGACTTTTTAGCTCACCTGAGCGAAGCTCAAGGGGAGCTTTACTAATCACTTTCTGTCCGTCGTCCGGCGTCCGTCGTCGTCCGTCCGGCGTTAACTTTACATTATCGACTTCTCCTCCTAAACCACTAGCCCAATTTTATTCAAATGTTGGCTAAATGTTTATTACCTAATGCCAATTCAGATTTGTTCAAATGAAGTTGCCCCTCCTCCTGGGTGGTGCCACGCCCCCAAGGGGCACCAAAATCTTTGTAAATCTTCTTCTCATGAACCAGCAGTAGCAGAGACTTGGTATTTGGTGTGCAGCTTCCTTTTGAGGTGTAGACTCAGATTTGTTCAAGAGAAGTTTGTGGGGCTATACTTGGCGTCGTTATGGGAGGGGCAAAATTTTTTGCCCCGCCCAAAATTTCTATTTTCCAAACCGAGAGGCTGATTTGAACCAAATTTTATGTGAGGGCTTATTGGGTCATGAGTACTTGATTTATGCAAAAAAAAAATTTCCCGCAGCCCCGTGGGAACCGCAGGAGCTAAAAATAGAAAAAATTTAAAACGCCCATATCTCCAAAACTGCACGGCATTGAGAATTTTTATTTGGTGTGCAGCTTCCTTAGGACCAACAGAAAGGACTGGTAAAAAAAAATTGCCATCGGTTTTATCATAGGGTACAGTTTCGGGACTTTGAAAAAGTGCTGAGTCAGCACTTTTTAACACTGCAGGCAATGGGAAAAACATTAAAAAATCTTCTTCTCCAGATCCAGCAGGCAGAATCTTTTGATATTTGGTATGCAACATTGTAGGGTGGATCTGATTCAAGTTTCTTCAAATCGGCCCCCTGGGTTCATATTTGGGCTCAGTATAGGAGCCCGATTTCGAACTTAGTGCATTTCAGGCAAATTTCTTAAAAAATCTTCTTCTCCAGATCCAGCAGGCAGAATCTTTTGATATTTGGTATGCAACATTGTGGGGTGGATCTGATTCAAGTTTGTTCAAATCGGCCCCCTGGGTTTATATTTGGGCTCAGTATAGGAGCCCAAATTTGAACTTACTGCATTTCAGGCAAATTTCTTTGAAAATCTTCTTCTCCAGATCCAGCAGGCAGAATCTTTTGATATTTGGCATGCAACATTGTAGGGTGGATCTGATTCAAGTTTGTTCAAATCGGCTCCCTAGATTCATATTTGGGCTCACTGTAGGAGCTCAAATTCGAACTTAGTGCATTTCAGGCAAATTTCTTCAAAAATCTTCTTCTCCAGATCCAGCAGGCAGAATCTATTGATATTTGGTAAGCAACGTTGCGGGATAGATCTGATTCAAGTTTGTTCAAATCGGCCCCCTGGATTTATATTTGGGCTCACTATAGAAGCCTGAATTCGAACTTAGTGCATTTCAGGCAAATTTCTTCAAAAATCTTCTTCTCCAGATCCAGCAGGCAGAATCTTTTGATATTTGGTATGCAACATTGTAGGGTGGATCTGATTCAAGTTTCTTCAAATCGGCCCCCTGGGTTCATATTTGGGCCCAGTATAGGAGCCCGATTTCGAACTTCGTGCATTTCAGGCAAATTTCTTAAAAAATCTTCTTCTCCAGATCCAGCAGGCAGAATCTTTTGATATTTGGTATGCAACATTGTGGGGTGGATCTGATTCAAGTTTGTTCAAATCGGCCCCCTGGGTTTATATTTGGGCTCAGTATAGGAGCCCAAATTTGAACTTACTGCATTTCAGGCAAATTTCTTTGAAAATCTTCTTCTCCAGATCCAGCAGGCAGAATCTTTTGATATTTGGCATGCAACATTGTAGGGTGGATCTGATTCAAGTTTGTTCAAATCGGCTCCCTACATTCATATTTGGGCTCACTATAGGAGCTCGAATTCGAACTTAGTGCATTTCAGGCAAATTTCTTCAAAAATCTTCTTCTCCAGATCCAGCAGGCAGAATCTTTTGATATTTGGTATGCAACGTTGCGGGGTAGATCTGATTCAAGTTTGTTCAAATCGGCCCCCTGGATTCATATTTAGGCTTACTATAGAAGCCCGAATTCGAACTTAGTGCATTTCGGGCAAATTTATTAAAAAATCTTCTTCTCCAGATCCAGCAGGCAGAATCTTTTGATATTTGGTATGCAACATTGTGGGGTGGATCTGATTCAAGTTTGTTCAAATCGGCTTCCTAGTTTCATATTTGGGCTCACTATAGAAGCTCGAATTCGAACTTAGTGCATTTCAGGCAAATTTCTTAAAAAATCTTCTTCTCCAGATCCAGCTTCAGAATCTTTTGATATTTGGTAAGCAACATTGTGGGGTGGATCTGATTCAAGTTTGTTCAAATCGGCCCCCTGGGTTTATATTTGGGCTCCGTATAGGAGCCCAAATTTTAACTTAGTGCATTTCAGGCATATTTCTTAAAAAATCTTCTTCTCCAGATCCAGCAGGCAGAATCTTTTGATATTTGGTATGCAACATTGTGGGGTGGATCTGATTGTGATTCATGAACGTATTTATTTGTAAAGTTGATAGAATCTTAGACAAAATTTGCAGAAAAGATCTACTATAGAAGGGGTGGTGTCCAGGGTGAACCGTTTACCCAAATCTAGCAGTACTAATGCATTATTCACACAAATCTCCGTTCAAATTTTATGACCCCTCATTGGAACACACGCATTCAGCTCATTCCAACAAAGGTCATATGCCATGTTTTCGAGACAAAAGAATAAAATTTTAGTTATTCATGAAATTTTTAGGCAACTGTTGTCTGTTATTCACATTGCTTCATGAAATTTCAGTACTTTTAGAAGTTACCTCAGTAATCAAGGGTTAATTCACCTTAATTAAATGTCGCCTCTAAAAAACAACCACTTTGTATATCTTACCTTTTTACCAGCATAACTGCCAAAACTTGTCAGCATTCTTCGCAAAAATCGCTATTCAAATTTTAATTTTTGTCTCTTAAACATACATGTACTTATCGCTTGTAAATACCCCATTGGAATGAGCTTTTTGAGCTCATCCCATTGAGAGGTCGCACACCATGCTTTTTGAGTCAAAAAAGCAATTTTTTAGTTATTCCAGAATTTCATACGTAAAACACAGCTTTATGACTTCACATTAAAATGAGCTCTCTAAGCTTGTTCCAATCAACATTCACGCACTATGTCTTTCACACAAAAAATAAAATTTTCCATTTATTCTTATTCAGGAATTTTGTTTGCAAGAATACTCTTAACCCCCCCCCCCCCCCCCCCCCCCCCCCCCCCCCCCACACACACACACACACACACACACACAAACACAGACACACACATCTAAAAGTTCGTCAGCAAAAAAACAGTTACTTCAGTTTTTAAATGCATTATAGGAACAACTTGCCTAATCAAATTTAAATACTTTTGCATCATTCTGTATCTAGAACAAACCATTTACCATATCTTTACGCAAAATTCTCCAGCATCATTCACAAAAAAACACCATTATTTATATATTCACATTTCTGTCTCAAAAATATACCTGATCTTCCCATACCCCTATTGGAATAAGCTGTTTGAGCTTGTTCCAATGATGATAAAAATACTAATATTTTGGAAAATTTGTGAAAATTTTTGTTTTCTTGCATGCAAATATATACATGTAGCTCATGGAAGATATCCACAGTTGGGGAGAGATGTCCAAGGCTATCTCTTCACATTCCTTTTTTGTGCTTCATGCTAAACCAGTTTGTCTGCAGAGATAAATTTGCTTTATTAAAAATCATTGGAGATTGGCCACACACCAATGATTTTAAATAAAACTAATTTTAGGTAACAAATGTTGAACTTCAAACAAAATCTATCACTCAACCAGTTAATGTTGATGAGGCATGACATGGTGAAGGTGACCTAAAATACTTCTTAGAGTCACTTTGTCAGGTGAGCGATTAAGGCCACTTGGGGCCTCTTGTCTTTATATTGTAACCCCTGCAGTGATCTTTTCACGCTAACCCCTGCTCGCCAGTTTCGATTGCAATCTTCCATGACTCTCTCTTTGACAAACCTTTTGCCTTCTTTCATTCCTACTTCTATGTTTGTGACGTTTATAGAGTAATTGTCCATTAGTTCCCTCACATGTTTTGACCACCCCGTATCTATATTAGAATTCCAAATGGTATCGAGCATCAATTTGCTCCACCGGTTGTCAGGCAGGTTTCTCAAGTAGTTAAAGTAACACAGTTTTCCCAAATCTACCCTGTCCTTGATTTTCATCCACCCAAGCTCCCCCCTTACTGCTTCCAAAGCTGCAGCATTACTCGACCCTGTTATCCATCTGCCGGCATCATTCTGAGTACTTTCCAACTTCTTAATAACGGTTTGGTTTAATGGAATCACGTCCGTGCCATACGTTATACTTGGTAAACCCACCCTCTCCCACAGTGTTTTCCCCACAAAGACCTTGTTGAAACTATTTTTCCCTAAAAGTTTTAGTTGGTTCAGAATTCTTTTCCCCTTCAGAATCAGTTTGGCTGAGTAATTTCTGTACACCCCTCTTCCCGTTATATTTATGCTTACCCCTAGATACTCATACTCTCCCGTTTCTCCTACAGTGATTTGTTTGCTTTCCCCTTCGGGGATTGAGAACTCCCCCACTCTCCATCTCTTCGTCATATCTACCTTGCGTCCAACGGGTATTAACTTGCTTTTATTTTCATTTAGTTCGAGCCGCCAAGTGTTCCCATATCTACCAACAATTTCCAGCAATTTCTCTAGCCCCTGTTCAGTTCTAGACATTAACACCATGTCGTCCGCAAAGAATAAGCCTGGTACCTTTATGTCTCCAACATTTACCCCCTCCGCACTCTGAATTAGTTAGTCCCCTAAATCTTTAACATACAATGCAAACAAAATCGGTGAAAAGATACACCCCTGCTTGAGGCCTATATCCATAGGGACTCGTTTTGTAGTGATACTCCCTAGACTGAGTTGGCTTTGCACATCTGTATACAGTGCTTTCGTGATTCCCACAAAGTCACCCCCCAGTCCGATGCCCTCGAGCTTTCGCCACATACCTTCCCTCCACACTCGGTCGTACGCTTTTTTCACATCTAGAAATGCCAGAAACATCTTTTTCTTTTCAGCCTTTGTTGATTCTATCACTTGGGTGAGTGTAAATAGGTGATCAGTGACTCTTCGACCTTTCCTGAAACCATTTTGAATTTCTCCTAAAAAACCTTTCTCTTCAATAACTTCCTCAAGTCTACCGTATATGACCTTACAGAATACTTTTCCGATGTTACTACTAACTGATATCCCCCTATAGTTATCTAGAACTTCCTTATCCCCCTTTTTGTGTATGAACGACACCTTACTTTCCCTCCACTCTCTGGGGACCTTTTGCTTTCGCAGAGCCAGGTTGAAAAGGTTTGTCAGGACTTCAACAAGTGCCTCCCCTCCATTTTTGAGGAATTCGTTCGGAATTTCATCAGTCCCTCCCGCTTTACCATTTTTTAATTTCGAGACCACGTTCCGCACTTCTTCTGCCGTTATTTCGCTACATACACGATTGGATAGGTTCTCCTCCACCAGTGTATTTCTTTTTGGTGGGGACCCACTGCCCCATCACCTATCGTTTATCTTTTCCCAGTGCTTGACTAACTCTGAAGCGATACGGCCTTTATCTTCTGTACTTTCCCCATCCACTTTGATACTCTGCACACTACTTTTCCCCCGTTTATTTACCCAGTTCCAAAATACGTTTGAGCTCGAACCCCCCGTTTTCTTTATTGTTCTGGCAAGACTGCAATTGTGCTCCTTCCTATTATTATTCTTTATCTCATTCACCTTTTTCCGTGCCAGTTCATATTCTCCTTTCATTAGTCTCGTGTCATTGTTATCCACCCCCTTTAAGCTTCCTACTTCTTCTGTAAGCAGCGCATTTTACCTTCCTTACTTTTATAGCCTTTTTCAGTCCCTCGTTAACCCTGTATCCGAGCTCTCTCGTTGGGACCCTCACCCTTCCTATACAATCCTTCCCTGCCTCTGTTAGGCTATTTACTATGCCATCTGAAATACTCTGGACATTTGCATCCCTAGGTATACATTCAAGACTTGGTTTTAGTTTTTCCCGAAACTGCTTCCAGTCGGCTCCTTGTTTTAGTCCCCAAACTTCCTTGAAGGTATTTCTGTCTCTATTCGTCTTTTTGCCCATAATCTTAACTGTTATCAGGTTGTGATCACTACCCAAGTCATTTTTTCCCTCGTCATCTATTTCTACATCTATAACCTCCCTCCATACGCTAACGTCAGTGAGTATATAATCAATTATTGTTTTCTTATCGTTCCTCTCCCAGGTCCATTTACCCTTACATTTCGCATCCCTGTTCAGAATCTTTAAACCAAGCTCTTTTGATAGGTCCAACATCTTCCTCCCATTCGTGTTAATTTTCCTATCACCTCCCTGTATGCCCTCCTCCTTATCCCTGATGTGCCCATTGAAGTCCCCCATTAGGACAATACTGAACCCTCTGCTTTCAAGCTCTGTGATATTCGATCTAAGAGTTGTATATATTGAATCATTCCACTCGGGCTTACTTCCCTCCACTGCTAGGTATACAACACCAACGGCAACACTCCTGCTTCCTAGCCTGATTTTTGCCCAGACTATTTCGTTGGATACTGGAATCTGAGTCCTTGCTTCTGTGAGATCTGTAATCAATGAGGGCTGTAATTCCTCTTTAGCGTAGATGCCAACACCCCCACCCCGTTTCTGACCCTCAGTTCACCCAGCTCCTATCCACACGCAACCCTTCATCTGATCAACCCGCTCATCCCGTCGTATCCACGTCTCACTTAGACCCATTATATCGAAGTCTCCTTCGTCCATCATTGTTGATATTTTGCTTACTTTCTTGTGCAGACCCTGGATGTTGCAGTACCCAAACTTAATGAATCTTTGTTTTTTTGTCATCACTGGCACATTATTATACCCCTTGTATGTCCCTGTGTTGTGCATGTTTGTTGTTTTTCCTATGTTCCCAGCATTTGTGCCCCTCTGGGTTATCGGCTGTGGTCCCCTACCCCCCTTTTCTCCAAAAAAGGCCCAGCCACCTGTAAAATTTTTTGGCCCAACAGGTCTGTACCCATCCTACTTAAATGCAATCCGTCTCGCCCATACAACTCTCCTTGTCCCCAGAATGAATCCCAGTGGTCAATGAAATGTATTCCCAAGTCTTTGCAGTGCTCTTCCAGCTCCTCGTTTAATGTCATAATCCGCGAGTTACTCTCATTCCCACCACCCATAACGGGGAGCACCCCTGAAACGATGATCCGAGCATTCCTGGTAAGTAGCTTACTAATTAGGTCCTTGTATGTGTCCACCAAACGAACTGATTTCCTCTCCCTGATGTTATTGGACCCCACATGTAATACCACTACTGGATCAGGCCCCGACCCAGCTACAATACCGTCCACTCTATCCCTCAGGTCCTCCACTTTAGCCCCCGGAAAGCACAGAACAGTTCTATTTTTACCACAGACAACCTTGTCGATCCCCCGAACTATGCTACTTCCCGCAACCACCAACTTACTTTTGGCCCTCGCCCTATTTATCTCCTCTAGTCTCCTATTGTTTACAGCGTCCTCTTCCTCTCCAACAGCCCCACTCGGAATCACTATCGGTATCGGTATCTTTGACCTAGGATTACTCCTATCCTTGTCCCTCCATCTCTTTCCAGGCCCAGAACTACCTGGACTACTCCCCTGGTCTTCTCCCGGATCCCTCCTCCTTTTTCCTGGCCTAGACCCCAAGCTACTATCTGTTGCAACTACCTCCATCCCCTCCTCTGACTCTTCCGAATCGAGCACATCAAATCTGTTTCTGGTGCTGCACTCCCCACTGCCTTTGGGCTTTACACCCCTATCTACCTGCTTCTCTGGCCCCCCTTTCCTACCACTTTTGATAGTCCACGCCAAACGCTTTACAGCATTGCTGCGGCCTGGGCCCCCCTCATCTGTCCTACGTACTTTTCTAGCAGCCCCCACCTCGTCACCTACCTCATTCACATCAAAGGTTCTACCCCCATGTTTCCTCTTGGAACCACCGACAACCATCCATCCTTCTCGGAAAGCTACTTTCACAGGCGTAACTCCAGACAGCCCCGCCCTACCAAGTTTTCCCTTCAGCTCAGCAATCTCCCCCTCAAACTTAACAATTGTCTCAAGTAGGCGGAGGATTTCCTGACAGTTTGCACATACCTCTCCATATCCCATCGAACGACAGTCCCCATACATCATAGAACACTGTTTACAAACTTCAAGCCCAATATCGCCATCGGTGGCCCCACCAACCCGGCTCTGACCGACACCCCCAGTGACCTCTGTCTGCACACCAATACTTACCCCGTTGGCACCGTTGACCTGGACCGCGATATTACACGTATTCACCTCCATACTTACCTCCGTCTGAACAGACTTGCTCGCCATCATCAAAACAAAATTACGCGATCGGACAGGGAAAACTGTAAACACGCGACAAAAGGCAACACGACGAACCGTTCACAGTATGTCAGATGTAATGGGTAGGCAAACCCTTGATGAAAGATGTTGCTGTTTTTTAATTGATTTGAGAATAGAGGTAGCTGCTCCCAGGGTAAACCACATGGGGAGATGAGGGGGATTATCAAGACCGAATGCCAAATAAACATACCTCAAACCCGCGAGGTATAATTTAATTGTGCTGAGAGCAAGATGTAAATTACCATGGCAAAAGGTGACAAACTGCAATATTTTTTGTTCACTGGTAGGTGGTAGCTGAGTGAATGAGTAGGGTAAAATTGAAGGGAAAATTGTGTGAATAAGTTTAGTCCATGGTAATATGCTCTCCTGGTGGTGTCAGAAACTGCTGTATGCCACAGTGAATCAACTAATCTGTTTAATCCAACAGAACTTTGGAGACTGGTGGGTACAAATATGGAATTGGATCTGCCACTGGAGCAAGAAATCCTGTGAAAATTGAGACAGAGAATCAGCAACAGAATTTTTGTAACCAGGAATATGGCGAGAAAAAATTGTGAAATTAAATTGTAAGGAGCAATAAGTGATATGGTGCATAAGTTGCATAATGGGAATAACTGGTGATCTGCCTTTAATTAAGCCGGTACAAGTGTTTCACTTGACATCAAAACAAGGAATTTTGCAATTACACACATGATTGAGCCATCCAATGAACTGCGGGAACACAATTCGAACAATAACCTTCACACTCACACTTGTTATCATTGGGTTCTTTTACGTCTGTATTTGTAAACGGGATTCCCAAGGTATAACCCAAATATTCATGGATGCGTCTTCCGAATATAAAGGGTAAGTATGCATGTATGCGTATGCCGAATGCAAAGAGTTAATGTAATGTTAGACTTTTTTGTCAGTGTGGACTTAGAAAATTTCTGGCCTGTTTTACTGTACATGAGTTGAGACTACCACCGATATGCTGTGGCTTTCATATTTCATATGTGTGCTAAATGCATCAATATAAGATGATATTAACCCTTGGCGGGACTTTTTTGGAGATTTTGGACTTTTCTAATGCAATGTTAGACTTTTTTGTCAGTGTGGAAAATTTCTGACCTGTTTTGCTATGCATTATCATGACCTGACATTTTTGCAGATTTGTAATAAGCCTAGGTTTATTGCATGCCATGTGTTGGTGAGGGGATGGACACACCCTTCTTGTTTCATATATTTTGGGCGCACAGGTTAACAGTGTGTCCGTTTCCAAAATGAAGTTCTAAATCATTTTGATCAGTTCTTTTGCCTCCATTTCTGACAGGTTTTCTTCAACTGTTTCTTCATTTTGCACTCTGGATATGAAAGTTCTTTTTGATGGTGGTATGGGGAAGTTGAAGTGGCAATTAGTACCTTTTTTTTTGTAAGACTTAGAATGTTTTTTACCAGGCTGCTGCACATTTGTAACAATATTGAAGAGTTCTGGATCGCCTGTTTCAGATGGCATTTTACAAGGAACATATTTACCAATGAATTCATTGAAAGCATCATCTGCATTGAATTTGGGCGTCTTATTAACCCAAAACAAACAATGGTAATGTGGTGAACCACGTAGTTGAAATTCTAGTCTATACACATAATCTGCTACTTTGCCAATACATTGTGCATCAGATAAAATAACTTTTTTCACAAATGTGTGAAATCTGGGATCAAATACTCTAGCAGCAGTTGTTACCAGGTTATATTTTAGAATATTGCATTTATCATTCTAGTTCCAAAGCAATCAACTCTCTAGGATCATTCTGCTGTACTAAAATAGTGTCTATAACGTTATGCCATCTTGTGTCTGCTGATGAAAATTTGCCAGTAAGACGGAGTTCCTCGTATTGGTGTTAAGAATTTGTAGATCTGGTCAGATTTAAAAAGTTCCTGAAGAGTATTTTATCTTTTAACATTTCCAGTTATATTTTAGCACCATTTGATGCTTTTCCACTGCTTTTTCAGAATGCAATTGATGCAGAAGAAATTACATGTTCTGATTCTGACAAATATTGGCTGTAAAATGTATATCCTGTGTCTTCAGCAAATCTCAATTCAGCATTCATGAGTCTTGAATTTAAATATCTTAATAAAGTAAGTCTTTCATCAAGCTGATCACTGAATGTTCCACGTCCAGATGGAAAAGTGTTGGGAATGTTTTGGCTTCATTACCATTTTTTCTCAAAATATTGATTGGATTATTTCCCTTAGCAGGAGCTAAATTAACTGTCTCATCATAATATTGGTCCAATATATACTGTCCGATATCATCAGGTTGTAAGCAACAATCTAGTTGTATACCATGTAATGTTTCTTCAGTTTCATTTTGAATTGACTCTTCAGTTTCTAAAGTTTTTTCATCATGGAATGATTCGCCTTCTGTGTTTTCATTCACACCATCACTTCCTCTATCATTATTAGTTTCAGGAACTGGATTGGACCATGTTTTGTTAATGACAACATCTGAATACCATCCATTGTTTTTGAATCCGCCAGTCTCATTCAGGTTTTCTCTTATATGAATCATTTCCTCTGTATTTTAATTTACCAGCTTCTTTTAAATTTTCTGTGTGTGCATTGTTTGCACTGCATGTTG
This sequence comes from Pictodentalium vernedei, assembly GCA_031216915.1. NCBI lineage: Eukaryota > Metazoa > Mollusca > Scaphopoda > Dentaliida > Dentaliidae > Pictodentalium > Pictodentalium vernedei. The sequence goes on along the minus strand of CM062297.1, from coordinate 151,033,570 downwards.
ATTTACCAGTCTCATTTTGGTTTTCTCTGTATGCATCATTTGTTCTATACTTTCTTTTACGTCTCATTTGGGAGCACAGTAGCTCAGTAGTAGACTGTTGGACTTCTATGCTAGAGGTCCAGAGTTCAATCCTCCTTCGGGACGACCCGTGTTGTGTCCTTGGGCAAGGCACTTTATCCTGATTGCCTACATGGGGGCACGATAATGTAGTGTACAAAGGCGTACTGCACGTCGATGGTGTGCATGCCTTCAACCGCTGTAACCCTGCTTGAGCAGAGCTTGAACAGAGTTAGAATGTTGAGGAGCTGTCAGTTGCTCGGTGGTTCTCTCCTGGTACTCCGGCTTCTTCCACCCGTAAAACTGTGCATAAGTATGTGACCCTAAACCCCAATAAATAAATACCAGTCTCATTTAGGTTTTCTCCATATGCATCATTTCTGTGTTAAATTGAATTTTCCAGTCGATTGCTCTGTATTTTAATTTACCAGTCTCATTTAGGTTTTTCTCTGTATGCATCATTTGTTCTATACTTTCTTTTACCAGTCTTAAGGCCTGTTCATGTGGCGAGATTTACTTACGTGAGTAAATTTGCATATATGCAAATTTACTCACGTATGCAAATGTAAATTTGCTTTGCGTTCACGTGACAAAAACAGCACCTACGTAAATTTTGTCGTATCATAACTTTTAGCATCATTATTGTCATTCACGATGGACAGACAGCTACGGTTAAGGCGACAGTTACCTTATGTCATTAGTGCTGGACTTGTTCTGGGCCTCACAAAACAAAAGACTGTGCTTTCAAGACCAAAATCAAGAGTTTGGTGGCATGACATCGCAAAAACAACATTCAATGATGACCAATGGATTGTGAATTTTCGAATGCGGAAAGAAACATTTAAGTTTTTGTGCAGTCAGTTGGAGCCATCACTAAAACATCAATCCGAAAAACATGTGATACAACCTTTAGATGTTGACCACAAAGTGGCCATTGCAGTATACTGGCTTGCATCCTCAGCAAAATACCGCACAGTGGGCAATCTATTTGGTGTTGCCAAATCCACCGTATGCAACTGTGTACATGAAGTGTGTTCGGCCATAGCAGAACATTTGACTGAGAAATTTGTTAAGTTTCCTGGCAGAGAAGATCTCAAAGATGTACTGAATGGATATGAGGAGAGATGGGGGTTCCCAAATTGTGCCGGCGCAATAGACGGGACACAGATACCGATAATAGCACCAACCGAGGCCCACTGAGATTACATCAACCGAAAAGGCTATTATTCTTTAATAATGCAGGGAGTGTGTGACCATAGGTACATTTTCACTGATATCAACATAGGATGGCCAGGGAGAGTGCACGATGCAAGAGTCTTTGCCCAGTCGGAAATATATCACACAGCTGAAACCAACGAATTATTCCCACAATGGATGAAGAAAATTATTTTGCCAGATAAGGAGTTTTACATGCCCATAGTTCTTTTGGGCGATCCTGCCTATCCGATAAAGAATTGGCTTTTGAAACCTTTTACGCAAAGAACTCATTTGACGGACGAGCAGCGTACTTTCAATTACAGACTCAGCAGGGCCCGTATGACTATAGAGAACTCATTTGGGAGGCTAAAGGGAAGGTGGAGATGTTTACAGAAGCGCATGTATGTACACGTTGATTTTGCCTGTACTGTAATTGCAGCGTGTGTAGTATTGCACAATATTTGTGAGATACATGGAAATGAATACCGCGGAGAATATGAAGGCAGTAATGAAGATGATGATGCTGATGTTGAGGAGGGGGAACCTCGGCAAGGAAATACTTTGATACGTGACAATCTGGCTGCGTATTTTTCTTCTGACAAATAAAATCGGACTTTATTGTTTTACGATTGTAAATTTAAGCACTAAATTTGCAAGAACAAAAAGTTTCAGCTTCATTGAAATACAATATTGCTCAATTTTGTTTTATTTCAACAACACAAAAAGAATAATTATATGACCGAAAAGTTAACTGATTAGTTGCATGTTACATATAAGTTGCAACTGTCCCTAAGTTTGAGCCTTCAATGAACATGTCGGTTAAATGGCAACCAGTTAACATTTATTTTATTAAAGCTTACATAATTTCAAATATTTGAATATCTGTCAATAAAATCATACAAATATGCATATCATTAGTAACGTGGTTTTGCTGCACAGGTGTGAGAAACGGTGTCCTAAAATGACCACACAATGGCCCAAAAATTTTGAAAATCTCTTGAGAACACTGTACAATAGGGATAATATTAGAACATGCTCAGGTAGCTTTCCCATAATGATATCCATATACGCACCTTTGGATGTTACTGAAATTTTTGGATATATAGGTCTGAAGGTCTACATGAGTTTATAACATAAAATATAGTTTAATACTATTAATCGGCTTATGGAACCATATTCTGGTTATTTCTGATAATATACAAAACAAACTCTCACTGTGCTGGGACTCTCTGAAATACATAGTTGTGAATATTACTAGAATCTTCTTGTACAGTGTAGAATGGGTTCAAATAACATACTCAGTTGTATAGTATCAATAAAATTTGTTTATTTATTCATGAAAATTTTAAGATAGTTTAACAAAATTCATGTTTTGCCTGTGACAGTATGACGGATGAAGAATGTTTTTCTCCCTGTGTACTCCAACATTCTACGTCCGTAACACTGCATAACAGGGGACATTTGTAACTGTGTGTTGAAGTGTCGTAAATGCCAATAAATAAATAAACAATTTTCAGCAATACTACACAATAGTAAATGTGATTTGGGACCAATTCTATCAGACAATTTAGAAACTTACACACCATAATTCCGTCCGCCACTTCTTTCTTTTGATAACCTGTACCATCATCTTGGGGCACACCTTGTCACACAACATTAGCGTAACGCTCGTGAGGCATGATAGAATATGTTGCTTTGAGATACAATGCATATATATCCCTGGTTATCCTGACCCCACACGATATGGCCTCAGGAATTCAAGTTTCGTAAAAAACAAGTCGATCAATCAGTTAACCCCCTGTACTCTAATATCGTATTTTCTCAACTCTAGAACCATAATTATGCATAATTATCTCCCCCGGAGTTGTCAAAATTTCAACAATTTATATTTTTATTGACAGAGCTGGTACAGCATTGTCAGTCAAAACATAAATTAGTCCAATTTTGAGAACACCCTGGCAGACAAACAAAGATGAGGGTCAGTCCCTTACTACGGAGTGAAGGAAGTTCATGATAATGTTAAACCAGTTTATATACCCCTTGATAATGGTATCGATCAAGGTTTGAACCTGTAATACTGACAGTCTCCAATGGTTTTGCGCCTGTCATTGCACATTTGGTGTCTGTTTCCACATAACCATATACATCAGTTGCATAGGTATATATAATCAATGTCTAAAACATACATTCACATGCTTTTATTGTGAAATATTTCAGATACTGCAATCTTTTGCATGTTACTCAACCCACCTGTACTCTGATGTCGACAATACTCGACATCCATGATTTGTCATCCATGGTTATCTACGCCTGTGTTGTCAGAAATACTGAAATTTAGTTTTTGGATGGCAGAAATCCATTGGAGCTCTGTCAACCAAAATCTAAATTTCTGAATTTCTGACAACAAAATGTAAATATTTCTGACAAGAGGAGATAATCATGGATGACAAACTTGAGGTTTGGACATCAGAGTGCAGAGGGGTAATTGTGAAAGAAATTAAATTACAACAAAAGAGCCAGTCGTCTTCTACTTAAAAGTGCATACTTTGCACAAGGTGGTCCGAGCATTTCAAGCTTTTCAAATTTAAAACAGTTTGTTTGTTCTGGCTGATATGAATAAATGCAATGTCAGTAGTTTTTCAATTATTTACAAATTGCAAAAGGAGTTCCCAGATTCGTCAAATGAAATGTCTCCTTGCCTGTCCTGTTGATGTGGAAAATGTGCGGGAACCTGGGTTGGGTTATACGTATTTCCAGTTTGCAAATGGTTTTGAAATGCGGTGTTCGGTTGAGTACAGTTTATCCTTCCCATAATTAACTGCATCATTCTAAACTGGTGCTCGCGGTCCTCTCGCTTTTGTCGCTCTTCCATCTCCAACCTCTGCTTTTCTATGTCCAGCCGCTTCATTTCAACATCTGCTTTTATTTTCTCAACTTCTATATGTTGTCTGTCTAGTTTCTCGTTACTTTCTGTAAAAGACTTCATTACAGTTCCCAATGCAATCTCCAGTCTCGTTTTCTTTTGTCGCTTCGGTGGTTTCTTTCTTTCCCCACACGGTTGTAGATTGGGTGTGCTCGTTTGTCCTATGCTTCTTTGGGTACTTTCTTGCACTTCGTCTTCTAATTCTTCCTTATCTGACTGTTCATGGCCTCTGTCCTCAGAATCTTCTCTCTCTTTCTCGGTATTACTTTCTATTTCGTCTATACCACTAATGTTACTCTCTGCTTCACTATCCCTAGTTTCATCAGAACCGTTTCTTTTTCTTTTTCCCATACTCTCAATTATCTTTCGGGGAGAAGAAGCCGGACGACAACCCAAAATTTCATTAAGCTCGTGATAAAACTTACACAATTTTCTACCTTTACTGCTGGTTTTTAGCTCACCTGAGCGAAGCTCAAGGGGAGCTTAACTAATCACTTTCTGTCCGTCGTCCGTCGTCCGTCGTCCGGCGTCCGGCGTCCGTCGTCCGTCGTCCGTCGTCGTCCGTCCGGCGTTAACTTTACATTAACGACTTCTCCTCCTAAACCACTAGCCCAATTTTATTCAAATGTTGGCTAAATGTTTATTACCTAATGCCAATTCAGATTTGTTCAAATGAAGTTGCCCCTCCTCCTGGGTGGTGCCACACCCCCATGGGGCACCAAAATCTTTGTAAATCTTCTTCTCATGAACCAGCAGTAGCAGAGACTTGATATTTGGTGTGCAGCTTCCTTTTGAGGTGTAGACTCAGATTTGTTCAAGAGAAGTTTGTGGGGCTATACTTGACGTTGTTATGAGAGGGGCAAAATTTTTTGCCCCGCCCAAAATTTCTATTTTCCAAACCGAGAGGCTGATTTGAACCAAATTTTATGTGAGGGCTTATTGGGTCATGAGTACTTGATTTATGCAAAAAAAAATTTTCCCGCAGCCCCGTGGGAACCACAGGAGCTAAAAATAGAAAAAATTTAAAACGCCCATATCTCCAAAACTGCACGGCACTGAGAATTTTTATTTGGTGTGCAGCTTCCTTAGGACCAACAGAAAGGATTGGTAAAAAAAAATTGCCATCGGTTTTATCATAGGGTACAGTTTCGGGACTTTGAAAAAGTGCTGAGTCAGCACTTTTTAACACTGTAGGCAATGGGAAAAACATTAAAAAATCTTCTTCTCCAGATCCAGCAGGCAGAATCTTTTGATATTTGGTATGCAACATTGTAGGGTGGATCTGATTCAAGTTTGTTCAAATCGGCCCCCTGGGTTCATATTTGGGCTCAGTATAGGAGCCCGATTTCGAACTTAGTGCATTTCAGGCAAATTTCTTAAAAAATCTTCTTCTCCAGATCCAGCAGGCAGAATCTTTTGATATTTGGTATGCAACATTGTGGGGTGGATCTGATTCAAGTTTGTTCAAATCGGCCCCCTGGGTTTATATTTGGGTTCAGTATAGGAGCCCAAATTTGAACTTACTGCATTTCAGGCAAATTTCTTTGAAAATCTTCTTCTCCAGATCCAGCAGGCAGAATCTTTTGATATTTGGTATGCAACATTGTAGGGTGGATCTGATTCAAGTTTGTTCAAATCGGCTCCCTAGATTCATATTTGGGCTCACTATAGGAGCTCGAATTCGAATTTAGTGCATTTCAGGCAAATTTCTTCAAAAATCTTCTTCTCCAGATCCAGCAGGCAGAATCTTTTGATATTTGGTATGCAATGTTGCGGGGTAGATCTGAATCAAGTTTGTTCAAATCGGCCCCCTGGATACATATTTGGGCTTACTATAGAAGCCCGAATTCGAACTTAGTGCATTTCAGGCAAATTTCTTAAAAAATCTTCTTCTCCAGATCCAGCAGGCAGAATCTTTTGATATTTGGTATGCAACATTGTAGGGTGGATCTGATTCAAGTTTGTTCAAATCGGCCCACTGGGTTCATATTTGGGCTCAGTATAGGAGCCCGATTTCGAACTTAGTGCATTTAGGCAAATTTCTTAAAAAATCTTCTTCTCCAGATCCAGAAGGCAGAATCTTTTGATATTTGGTATGCAACATTGTGGGGTGGATCTGATTCAAGTTTGTTCAAATCGGCTTCCTAGATTCATATTTGGGCTCACTATAGAAGCTCGAATTTGAACTTAGTGCATTTCATGCAAATTTCTTAAAAAATCTTCTTCTCCAGATCCAGCAGGCAGAATCTTTTCATATTTGGTAAGCAACATTGTGGGGTGGATCTGATTCAAGTTTGTTCAAATCGGCCCCCTGGGTTTATATTTGGGCTCAGTATAGGAGCCCAAATTTGAACTTAGTGCATTTCAAGCAAATTTATTAAAAAATCTTCTTCTCCAGATCCAGCAGGCAGAATCTTTTGATATTTGGTATGCAACATTGTGGGGTGGATCTGATTCAAGTTTGTTCAAATCGGCTTCCTAGATTCATATTTGGGCTCACTATAGAAGCTCGAATTCGAACTTAGTGCATTTCAGGCAAATTTCTTAAAAAATCATCTTCTCCAGATCCAGCAGGCAGAATCTTTTGATATTTGGTATGCAACATTGCGGGGTGGATCTGATTCAAGTTTGTTCAAATCAGCCACCTGGATTCATATTTGGGCTCACTATAGAAGCTCAAATTCAAACTTAGTGCATTTCGGGCAAATTTCTTCAAAAATCTTCTTCTCCAGATCCAGCAGGCAGAATCTTTTGATATTTGGTATGCAACATTGCGGGGTGGATCTGATTCAAGTTTGTTCAAATCGGCCCCCTGGATTCATATTTGGGCTTAATATAGAAGCCCGAATTCGCACTTAGTGCATTTCAGGCAAATTTCTTCAAAAATCTTCTTCTCCAGATCCAGCAGGCAGAATCTTTTGATATTTGGTATGCAACATTGCGGGGTGGATCTGATTCAAGTTTGTTCAAATCGGCCCCCTGGATTCATATTTGGGCTTAATATAGAAGCCCGAATTCGCACTTAGTGCATTTCGGGCAAATTTATTAAAAAATCTTCTTCTCCAGATCCAGCAGGCAGAATCTTTTGATATTTGGTATGCAACATTGTGGGGTGGATCTGATTCAAGTTTGTTCAAATCGGCTTCCTAGTTTCATATTTGGGCTCACTATAGAAGCTTGAATTCGAACTTAGTGCATTTCAGGCAAATTTCTTAAAAAATCTTCTTCTCCAGATCCAGCTTCAGAATCTTTTCATATTTGGTAAGCAACATTGTGGGGTGGATCTGATTCAAGTTTGTTCAAATCGGCCCCCTGGGTTTATATTTGGGCTCCGTATAGGAGCCCAAATTTTAACTTAGTGCGTTTCAGGCATATTTCTTAAAAAATCTTCTTCTCCAGATCCAGCAGGCAGAATCTTTTGATATTTGGTATGCAACATTGTAGGGTGGATCTGATTGTGATTCATGAACGTATTTATTTGTAAAGTTGATAGAATCTTAGACAAAATTTGCAGAAAAGATCTACTATAGAAGGGGTGGTATCCAGGGTGAACCGTTTACCCAAATCTAGCAGTACTAATGCATTATTCACACAAATCTTCGTTCAAATTTTATGACCCCTCATTGGAACACACGCATTCAGCTCATTCCAACAAAGGTCATATGCCATGTTTTCGAGACAAAGGAATAAAAATTTTAGTTATTCATGAAATTTTTAGGCAACTGTTGTCTGTTATTCACATTGCTTCATGAAATTTCAGTACTTTTAGAAGTTACCTCAGTAATCAAGGGTTAATTCCCCTTAATTAAATGTCGCCTCTAAAAAACAACCACTTTGCATATCTTACCTTTTTACCAGCATAACTGCCAAAACTTGTCAGCATTCTTCGCAAAAATCGCTATTCAAATTTTAATTTTTGTCTCTTAAACATACATGTACTTATCGCTTGTAAATACCCCATTGGAATGAGCTTTTTGAGCTCATTCCAATGAGAGGTCGCACACCATGCTTTTTGAGTCAAAAAAGCAATTTTTTTAGTTATTCCAGAATTTCGTACGTAAAACACAGCTTTATGACTTCACATTAAAATGAGCTCTCTAAGCTTGTTCCAATCAACATTCACGCACTATGTCTTTCACACAAAAAATAAAATTTTCCATTTATTCAGGAATTTTGTTTGCAAGAACACTCTTACCCCCCCCCCCCCCCCACAAACACACACACACAAACACACACACACACACACAAACACAGACACACACATCTAAAAGTTCGTCAGCAAAAAAACAGTTACTTCAATTTTTAAATGCATTATAGGAACAACTTGCCTAATCAAATTTAAATACTTTTGCATCATTCTGTATCTAGAACAAACCATTTACCATATCTTTACGCAAAATTCTCCAGCATCATTCACAAAAAAACACCATTATTTATATATTCACATTTCTGTCTCAAAAATATACCTGATCTTCCCATACCCCTATTGGAATAAGCTGTTTGAGCTTGCTCCAATGATGATAAAAAAAAATAAAATTTGTGAAAATTTTTGTTTTCTTGCATGCAAATATATACATGTAGCACATGGAAGATATCCACAGTTGGGGAGAGATGTCCAAGGCTATCTCTTCACATTCCTTGTTTGTGCTTCATGCTAAACCAGTTTGTCTGCAGAGATAAATTTGCTTTATTAAAAATCATTGGAGATTGGCCACACACCAATGATTTTAAATAAAACTAATTTTAGGTAACAAATGTTGAACTTCAAACAAAATCTATCACTCAACCAGTTAATGTTGATGAGGCATGACATGGTGAAGGTGACCTAAAATACTTCTTAGAGTCACTTTGTCAGGTGAGCGATTAAGGCCACGTGGGGCCTCTTGTTTGATTAGTCTTGCATTGTCTATAAGACCTTTTCAGTGTATGCATGCGTATTTTGCACTGTTCACGGCTTTTGTCATGTCCATACTTTTCCATTTCTGTTGATAACGCTTTGTATATGTCCCCCTTTTTAGTTTTAGGATCATCTAGCTGATCTTCTATGTTCATTTCGCCCCATAGGTCAATTAAGGTCACTGTTTCTACATCAAGCCAGCTAGCTCCACGTCCTCGTACCTTTGCCATCTTGCAGTAAAGTAACACATCAGTGTATTATTAGTTACACTTGGAGCTCCAAGGTCATCTATTTTTTATGCTGATGCAATATCCTGTCCTAAAGTCACCTACTTCGACACTGGTCATTTACTTTTACACACAGGAGTAAAGTTGATTTGCATTCATATGCCACGTTTGCATAGCATGCAAATTTACACGCTATGTAAATATACTTTTACATTACCTCCAGAGTCGGTGCAAATTTGCTCCATACGCAAATTTACTTAGGTGTGTAAATGCGTTCATGTGGCGCATTTACTCACGGGAGTATATATACTCACGTGTGTATTTATACTCACGTGTGTAAATCTCGCCACATGAATGGGGCTTTATTTAGATTTTCTCTGCATGCATCATTTCCTCTGTATTAAATTTAATTTACCAGTCTCATTCAGGTTTTCTCTATATGCATTATTTGCACTGTTTTTAATTTACCAGTCTCATTTAGGTTTTCTCTATATGCATCCTTTGCTGTGTATTTTAATATACCAGTCTCATTTATTTTTTCTCTTTGTTTGGAAGCACATTAACTTTCTGCTTCTCGTGTTTACACTGTAGAGATGAATGTTGAGCTTTACAGTGCAAACACACAAAGGACATCTTGGACTGTTGCATCCACTTTTCCCATTGTAATTATTGCAAATTTCTTTGCCAAAATGAAAAATGCACATGCGACCTTGACTGTCCGTTCGCTTTGACTGAGAGGAGGTGGCAGTGGGATGACCAAGTGACATCTGGGAAGGATTACGCCCAGAATGCCAAACTAACACCTTTATTGAACAGTCATCTATTTTAATGATGTTATGACATATCATGTTCCTGGATGGAAAAAGGGCCACTCAGGTTCAAAGGGTTAAGGTTTCTGGTGTTTGGTGATAGTGTTCCCTCAAAAATTCCTAAACTAACATTTTACGGGTGCAAATTACTCTTGTTTCTGATTTCGCGGGAGCTTAAAACTGCACCTGTCAATTTTGTTCATTTCCAGCACTGCTTATATGCATTAACTCTTTGTCCTGTACTGCTGGAAGATTTTCTTGCTCAGTACAAAAATACCCTGTGATTGCAGTCCAGTTTTTGGGATGGGTAGAGTTCGCAGAAGTTTGTAGTCTACTGAATTTTTAGGAAACAATCTTTTAGAAGAACTCTCATGGCACCAGCATCTTTTAATTGTTTAAGAATGAAGTCCAAGGAATGAGGTGTTTGGAATAAACTTGGAACTTTCGGAACCAGAAGTCATACCAACAGACAATTTGTTCATAAGACTGATAAGAGGCTCTGTGAAGTACTATCTGAGTTATCAATGTCTGGGTCACGACTGAAATGCTGACAGAAGCTGCGATGGGGTCCGGTTTACTTTGTACAACTGAACAAGAACACCTTTTCTTTAGAAATTCGAAGCCTGAATAAAAAGATAATACAGTTCTGAATGGAACATTTTGACAGAGAATTTTGCAGGATTTTGGCATTGTAGTTTTCCTGCACTGTCCGTCCTGAATTCTGAATCTTATGAATTTTTCAAGTTTTGGTGCAATTTGCATTTTTCCTTTTTGTCCTACTCCTCAAATGTCGGGAATATGATCAGAGTCCGCTTCCAAATCGTCATCAGAATCATACAAAATGTCAACAGCCGATGGGGCCCTGGGTTGGTGAGAAACACTTGTTATGAACTGGTAGAGTGCTGGAAGCCCATATTTGGGGTTTACTAAATACCACAGACTGTGACTATAACATCTGCACCCTTCTGATGGTGGTTTCACAGGGACCGATCAGGACTACATGTATTTAAAATATGCGCTAGCCTCGGAGCCTATTTTTTCAATTCATGCGCCAGATTTCAATTTACGGAGTCACACTGCTGTTTGTAACACACACTGCAAGTATGTAATAGCTCTCATCATTTTCATTTAGTACACTATAGCAAACATTAATCTTCACTGTGGTTTCTGATCAAGTCTTGGCTGCCTATTTAGGCAGCCAAGACTTGATCAGAAACCACAGTGAAGATTAATGCTTGGTAATTAAGACCCGAAGTATTAGCTTTAGCACTCTACAACAATGATAAATGATAATCATATATATGATACATGTAAGAGTGTCTCTCTCGATTATCCATCGGAAGAATATCAAAATATGATCTGAGAAGTTACGCGCCAACTGAGAAGCCTATTTCTGAGATTTAAGAGCCAGGTCCTGATGTTTCAGAACCAAATACGCACTGGCGCATGCCCAGGTCGGTCCCTGGTTTCAGATTAACCCAGGCAAGAATCAAATTTTGTTGTTGACGCCTTGCTCTGTTACATTTGATTAGATAGTGCCTCTTGACAGTATCCAATCAAATGTGACAGTGCAATATATGGTGAAAGGAAATCTATGATAAAGAAAAATGGAGCACTCTACCAGTTAACCCTTTGGCTAATGAATCGGCCACATAAAATATTATTTTTCAAAACGTTTCAATGAAGCCATATCATGTGACCCTTGTTGAGCTCGATCCAATGAGGTGTCACTTATGTTGTTTTTTTTTTAAACATTTGAAAACATGATATTTAAAATAATAGTGTTGAAACAGTTAGTCATATAACCGGTTTGCAACCGGTTATCGGCATAACCAGTTGGAAAAGCTGTTAATCGGATAACCGCTATATCTATAGTTTGCGGGATAGCGTCAGGGGAAAAAAAATAGTATTTGACCGTGAGACGTTAGAATTCTTTTGCTGACTCAAGCACTGTCAAAGCTATCAAACATTTGTCGATTTACAATGATGTGTACTCGATGTAACATGAAAGGGTTATGGTGTTGGAATATTGAATGAACAGTTATTTCGGTTGCTTGGGCTGTCAATCCGCGGATAAATGTTTGTTACTTTGTATCCAACAGTCAAGTGCACTGCTGTTACTTTGTATCCAACAGTCAAGTGCACTGCAGGTTGTTTTCTGCATGGGCAGCAGTGAGCATGTGCCTGTCATTATAACATTGTCTTCTACAGACAAATTTGACATTCTTCTCTGTGATGAGGTGTTGTTAATTGCAGATTATAATGCTGAAAAAATCCCTCGGTGTGAGAAATGGTGCTTTCAGGAAAAATTGACTGTTTCAGAAAAACCATGTTTTGATTTTATTGAACTGTTTAAAAGTATGAATGTATGACATAAAAAAAACCTATTTAAGCTGATAAGAAGATACCTCGGCTGTTATCTTAGCCGATAGGAAACAAGGAACAACCTGTAAATTAATCTTATTTGACCGAGTTCTATTCTTTAAATTGGGTGGTGTTTGAATTGTGAAAGGGTTTCACCATTTGCATCCTTACAATGAACCGCAAAGAAAGTTCAGATATACCAAGGTTATTCCTTATTGAAGTTAACTAACTGTATTACCAACACAGATTGAGAATGATTTTGTATTGTCTGTTATCTTTATTATGCTGTGATTTCTTATTCACAATCTGTCTCCGTGATTGATTGAAGAGCCACAGTTGATCATTCATCTGACAACCCCAAAGGTTTATCTGGAAACAATTTTAATAAATTTTCTATATAAATTGTCTTATTTAATGATAACTTTTGAATATAGATAAGTTTCTGATCAACAAGGGAATAAATTTTACTGAGTATGATTTATGTAATATAACATTGTTGGAGATCAGTTGGAGGTTTCAATGGTTCAGCAGAAATCAAAAAGTCTGGTAAGGCAATAATCCTATGTCACTGAAAATAGTTTATGTACTATTATAAACTGAACGATGGTTTCACTGAGGCTGTGGTAAACAAGTTCCATCACACTGGTAAAATAGGACCCAGTCACCAATGCTTGGGGTGGAGGTCCTCTAAAATGGGCAACATGGGTACAAACGATTTACAAAACTCCACTTTATCTCCATGTTGTGGTCACGATTAGCGATTGTGCAAAAATATGTGACCTTGAACACCAATAAGTAAGTAAGTGGGAGAATCCATTTGCATTCTCTCGAAATTGGTTGCAAGAATCCATACCTGCTGTATTTATTTATTTATTTATTGGTGTTTAAGGTCACATACTTATGCACAATGGCTAATCATAACCGTGACAGTTTTACTGGTGGAGGAAGCCGGAGAACCCGGAGAGAACCACCGAGCAACGATGAGCAACTGCCAGCTCCCCAATATCGTAACTCTACACAGGCAGGGTTAGATTGGTTGAAGACATGCGCACCATCGACGTGCAGTACGCCTTAGTACGCGGCGTCATCATGCCCCCATGTGGACAATCAGGGTTAAGTGCCTTGCCCAAGGACACAACACGGGAGTCTGAATCGATTGCCGAGGATTAACCGGGCTCGACGTTGCTTAACTTCAGTGATCTGACGAGAACCGATTATCGCAACGCCACTGCGCCCCCCATACCTGCTGTAAGTGTCCCAGTATCCCCATGAGGCCACTATGGTTGAACCCCTGTTGTATACTAACACATGTTTAACCAACACAGCTTTTTAACTAAAGTCGGTTGGCACATAGTGATTGAAGTGTGCGTGTGTCCATGCGTGTGTGTGTGTGGGTGTCCGAGCCAATAACTTGAAAACTGTTAGGGCCACAGTCATCAAACTTCACACAACTATAAAGGACCATAGGAGGATATGTCACATACCATAGCCGGGTTCGTACCTTCAAGGTCAAGGTCACATTTCAAGGTCACACAAAAAATCGGTCAATATTCGTGTCTCAGCCATAACTCAGAAACGAATCATAGTACAATTGTTAACCTTTTTACTAATGTTAAGGACAGTCAGAAGGTGTGTCGTGTATAATAGTTTCCGCCGCATCTGCAAGGTGAAGGTCACAATTGCCCTTCATATGTTCAGGGTCACAAATCGTGTCTCAAGCATAACTCCAAAACTATTAGGGCTATAATCATCTAACTTCGCTCAATTATAAAGGACAACGGGTGGATGTGTCACACACCACAGCCAGGTCCGTAAGGTCAAGGTGGGGGGGGGGGATGTGTTACCTTAGTAACATTTTTCTTGTTAATTTTTAAAACCTAAACTGAATTTGATAATTTTTATGCCCCTGAACAAATTTTTGGAGGGCATATAGAGTTTACCATTTCTGTCTGTCCGCCCTTCAAGAAGATTTTCATGTCTGCGCCATAAATGTGGGATGTTTCGTTGGATTTTGTTGACACTTGGCATACATGTTGCTTATGGGGAGACAATGTATCATGCACAAAATTATTTTTTGGTTTGATGGGGGTCAGGATCACAGATCAAGGTCATAGTTCAGGGGCATCCGTGGCCGTGCGATCACTGTTGGTCTTGTTTAAAAAATACATAATAATTACCAATAAAACCTTACAAATATGGATGTCATTGGAACCGGCTCATTGAGCTGGTTCCAATTACAGCTATATTTGTACAATTTTATTGACAAAGTGTCGGGATATTTCGGGTCAAAGAAGCCTTGTATTGGTTAATTTGCTGCTGCTATGTTGGGTCAAGGCTTGAATTAACTCCATTCTTTTCACCCAAATCCTAGCAAAGGTGCACCACGAATATATATGGATTCTGGCTGGTTTTGTTGGGAGAACCTTTGAGTGAATCAATTCTCGGATTCTTGTCAAAATATAAGCCTTGGTTTCACCTACCAGCATCACATGTTTTTTGAAAGAATTTATTTTTGTCTCCTTGAACCTGAAGTATGTATAAAATTAAAAAATTAAACAACATTTTATACCATGGAGGTGCCATAGGGAAGGTTGAATAGGGATAAGTTTAAAAGACGATTGAGCCATGAGAGAGTGCCCAAGTCCTGAATCACCCTAATGGCATGGCCAGTAATCACATAGGACATGGAATAGTCCGGTCAATAAGAGAATTGATAGAGCGGTGAGCATTGTGGGGCAGAAAGGTCAACGATAAGATGTGTTTTTTTTTTTTAAAAATTGCCTCTTCACGGGACCAATAGGATTGATATGAAAGGTGGGAAAAGGTGTAACATTGAAAGGGCCTAGGAGAAAACCAGCTGCTATCTCTGAAGCTAAGAGCCGAACGAAGGTTGGGAAGTTCCAAAGAGTCCCCGGGCAGGGTCTGGATACCGGTGTGGAAACTGTGAGTGAGACCTGTGATCAGCAAGGTGGTGAATGCCCGGTCAGGGTGGTGCTCGAGTGCCAAAGCCAAGTGGGTGATGTCGATGGGAGTGGTGGCCCCAGTAGAAGGTAGGTGAGTAGTGGGATTCGGTTTTGGCAGTCATTTAGATGATTTGCTAGCAGGAGGCAGCCAAAAAAAATTTTTGGGGCACAGCAATTGAGGGTGTGGCAAATGACCGATTGCACAGAGATGAGCTTATTTTCAAGTGGCTCCAAATGAACAACCTCATGAAGAATTGAACTTAACAGATCATAGACGTGGAAGAAGGTGTGAGCCCAGAGTTGAGTTGAGCAAGAGCAGGGGGTGGAAAGACAGGATGGCTAGCAGTAGAGCATGGCAATGTCCCCAGAGGGCAGAATTTTGACAAATGGTCTGCACCTTGGCAGAAAAACAGGTTTGGGTCTTTTGGCCCTCAAAAACGGAGCAAAATATATGGTAGTCCCGAGCAGCCCAGCTGACCTTTTCGTTTATCTGCACCCAGGCAGATGCCTTAGCAGAGAAGGCCAAATGATACCCGCAGAACAAATCACCATATTGAGCAGCCATGGCGATCATATCTGACTGGTGTGCGTCAAGTTCAGCTCGAAGGCCCGAGAAAACTTCGCAAATTACATTTTCATATTTATTGAAAGTGTTAATAAATTCAGGCAGTGTTAGTGGCTTGAATAAGCAAGGGTCATGTTTAATTTCGGCTGAGCACCGAGAGCTCATGGAGTCCAAAGTGGGCATGATCAAACAGGCTAAATTTATGTCCTTGCCAGTCAAAATATCCCAGCGAAGGCTGAGAGTGATGTCCACATCAATATCTATCAAGGTTGAAAGCAGCACGCATGGAGAATTGAGGAGTGTGAAGCAGGGTCAATGGAGTGGAAATCCAAAGTACCTGGGATTGGCAGAATAGTGCTGTCAAATAGAGTTGATGAAGTACATGTATCTTGGTTGAAAGTCTCCGATCCTGACACTGTTGGGACACAGTGCGGTGTGGACCCTTGTATCAAGCATGCAGATTTCAGAAATGCAGGGAACCTTAAAACCGGTTATGTGTATTTGATGTCAGGGAACCCCACAGAACCTACTTTTGGGTTCCAATATGACAATAAGGGCCATCAGAGGACCTATTTTTATTTCTTATTGATTCTGTACCCATTTTCTTATCCTGATTTCCAGTTTACAAATGTTTTAAGAAGAACCTAGAATATGAAGTGGATTGTAAAAGATAGCAGGGTGAATACATTTGATGGGAGAAAAATTAAAAAGTGAGACAAATTATCTGTGTTTTCATTTGTGTCTTTTGTGCCCTTGAACACTCAATTTAAATGCTCAATTGCAGCAAATGAGCTGATGCAATGATGACTCACATGAGTGTGCACAAGCAAGTGTAGTATATTTTCCTACAATATATCAATCACCCAATATAATAGTACCTGTGAAGACTCCCGACACCAATCAGCCGCGGCTGATTTCTCTCGTCTCAGATTATGTTATTACCAGGCAGGTCTCTTCTTCACAGATCAAATTCTTCTTTCTTCTTCCGGTACAGCAGTTCTTATAGGGCAGGAGGGATGCACTCGATTACCCGAACAGAACCGGGTAACTAAGGGCATGTCATAATATTAAGGGCGAACTACACTATATTCCCCCCAGTTTTCTCAAAAGGCCCTATAAATATTTCCCAAAAAGTGGGGGGCTGTCATTGGGAAGGAGATTCCCACACCTCTAGGAACTGTTGTAGCAAAAGGGAAAGAAGTTAAAATTAATTTACCCCAACCCAAACCAAATTTAATATGCAACCCTAATTTTCTACATGGGTTGGGGTGGAAACCCAAAATACATCCCACGGTTATACCGGGGCAAGGTTGACTTTTAAACTTTCCTTGATTTCAATTTATAAATCAGAGGGAAGGGTTAGAGACCGTATGAATGATAAAATGATTAAATCAATCATCTAGAAGGAAGGGGTTCTCTTCACCTTCCTCAGCAAACTATAGATGAGGTATTTCCTTTTGAGTTATGAGCAGGGAGGTAACTCCTCCACAGTTTCATCAATATGAAATACATGGATAAGAATGGTTTTAAGGGAAAGAATTTCCCTACTGACCATTCTACACTGCAGAAATACACCCAATCCAGTTATATATATGGATATATATATATATATGTATACATATAGATCTATTCATTTCTTAATATGTATCCTTGACTATTGAATTAAAAATGGTTTTAAGGGAAAGAGTCTCCCTACCAACCATTCCATTCACTAAAAGGGGATACTACAATCAAGTTATATGTGTGGATATATATACATATATATATACATATATATATATATGGACATACCAATACATACTACATCCTTACCAGCATACGCCTATATAGCGTTAATCCATACAATTTCATCTTGCCTAGCACTGCTCACAGAGCACTGACAGGGAAGACATAACTGTTTTTAAATTCGTAAAATATTAACCCATCCCAAGCGCCGAAAAGACGTGATGGCAGTATTATTTTAAATGATAATAAGCAAAAATGCTGATTATTTTTTCTCAGTGAGACTGTAGTAAAATACCATGTCTACCATTAAGCCACCGCCTCCAACCGGCACACGAGAATTGGGCCTGCTGACAGGTTGACCGGGTATAATAATCTGTTCAAATACATATCTGTAACAGGGAAAGGAAATTTCCCGAATTATATAAGTGGGCATATATCTTACAGGGAAAGGGGATTTCCCTCAGTATCAGTTGGGCAAGTTGGTATATATACACCACTGCTTACAGGAAAGAGAGAAACCCATAGAGCCGCTCTGTATTGTCCTTAGTCATTTTCAAGAGCGGACCTAGGGGCATCCCCCTCCTCCCAGCAATGGTGCGTGCCACCTCCCCCAAGAACAGCGGCGAACCAATGGTGGCTCCCGACTGCTTCCCAAAGTACGGGCAATCGGATTCCACCATGAGCCTGTCCAGCGGAATTTGCTGGACGCCTCCCCACTGCTGCTCGGAGAATGTATGGCACAGGGGGCCTATGCTAAAATAGGTGTTGGGGAATTGCGCCAGCCAACGCCTGACAGTTTCCCCATCACCCGTAAAGCAGTGCACATGTATGCACTGGCCCCGGCTTACAGTCTCTTGAAGTATAGAGAGGGCCTTACAGTGGACATCACTGCCCACTGAGTCCTTAGAAGACCCTCTCAAATGTAGGACCATGGGCTTCTGACTGCAAGCCAATTGGGCTAGACGGCGGAAAACCTGGTCCTGCATTGACCAGGCTTCCTGAGGTTCCGTCCTATCTAGCCCAATTTCCCCCAAGGCTGAAGCATGAGGTAGCAGAGTGGCCACCCTACCCACAGCTTCGCCTAACTCCATGGGGGAAGCATCCCTAACATGGCGAGGGTGGTAACCAACGGCCACCTTTACCGTCGGTTCATAACCCTCCAGTTGGGCCAAGGTAGGGTACGTTGGAGGATCGCAATACACTGCTACTCCTCCACGTACAGGAATGGGAACTCCCGCCGGCCTTCCCGCCTCCAATTGGAAAATCTCCCTAGCTGGGAGGTGAGGACTTCCCAGCATAGCACGGGTTCTGTCCAAATGGAGATGGGAGTCCAACAGGTAAGGACCCCTACCCAATGGTTGCCTTTCCCGGTCTTCATTCACAGATTTGAAGACCGGGGCAGGAACTGCTTCCGCCGGACTACACCTTGGCCCGGCAGACATTAACCCAGCTGATTGGGGTGAGGTTGCACCCCGCATAGTTAATGGGACAAACGCAGGTGGCGGAGAAGTGACAAATAATGGGCGAGATGCCACCTGGGTTGAATGAGGAGCCAGACTAACAGAGGTAATCTTCTGGCTACTCATTACAGGTTTTGCAACACTTTGTGTAGGACAAAGTGTCGACACAGGAAAAGCTGGCCTAGGCAAGGCTGGAAATTCCTCTGGAGAGGCTGATGTGGCTAATGCAATAGAAGGGGTACCCCTATTCTTCCCTTCTATTAAAATTAAAAACCACATCAGAACTCTCCAATGGACAAGACTGGCCGGGGTAACCAGACACTGGAGTTGAGTGCTGTGTGGGGTTAATGGTAAATACCCTAGGTGGACCTCGATGGATCTAATACGATCCACGAGGTTGTTGGAAACAGCCAACGGAAACCTATTAGTTTCTAAAAACTCCCGGTTGGCCATATCCTTCAACTCCCCCAAGGACTTCCCCAGAGGAGCCACCATTTCCTCCAGTGCAGCCACTATCTGCCCTGGGGTGAACTGTGAATCCACTGGCCATTCTTCCCTCATTGCGAGAGGTAAATGCTGTTTCTCGCAATGTTTCCTCAGTTGCCGGGTACTACCACGGCAACTGGGGAGCGGGCAGGTTGAGTCCAGGCCCTTCCGTTTGGATGGCCTGTCCAAAGCCTCTAAATTTAATCCAGGGGGAACTTTTTGATCTCCCCCTGGTGTGGAATGCAGAGACATAGTTATAAGGGAGGGGATCTCCCTTGACTCTTGACTAGTTTGAATTCCCGAAGAACGGGAACTCTGGGCAGTTACAATGCGAGTCCCAAGCTTGGGACTCACCTTAACTTTAAGGGGTGAGGATGACCTCCTCGACTGTGTCCCTCTATTCGAGGCACAGGCAGTTTTGGGGGTCTTAGGCCTAGCACCCTTGCCAGGCTTGGGAGTAGCTGCACTGCCTAGAGTGCTACTCCCAGAGTTCTTGGACTGAGTTCCCACAGTGTGGGAGCTCTTGAACTCTTCAATCTTTTTATCCCCAATGAAGCGGACCCTTTGCAAGTTAGGGTCCGTCTTCAATCTCACATCTGTGGATATGGAAAGCGGGGATGGGTCATCCCCAGCTTTCCAGGCTCTTTCAGGACTTCTGTCCTCTGAACTAGTACCTCCATTAGATGACATATCTACAAAAATAAAACAATTATAAGGACAGGTTGCATTCTAAAGAATTTCCCACCTGGCACTATTATATTTACAATTATACATATTTTTTACAATCACAACTATAATTTTTATTTTTCTTTCTGTTTTTTTTTTTTTTTTTTTTTTAAAAGTTTTTTTTTTTTTTATTCAGGCTGAGCAATTTTACAATACGGACAAGCAAATTTGTCTATGGATTGTGCTTCTGTACTGTCAATTTTTACACACTTTCCATGAAACCAGTCCAAACAATAGTCACACTGAATCATGAAAGAACCGTCATTTGGTTTTCTGCACAAACAATATAAGGGAACTGGAGAGCCCCTACTTTGCGAAAGAGTTTTATGACGTTCAATCCAAGGGGGAAGAACTCTATCTCGGCATAATTTAATTCTATCATGATTCACCGTGACCGTTTTGTTAAGTAGTTGGACTCGAAACAAATAAGAGGAAATGCATTGACTGACAATACCTGGTCCTTTCCAAATGGGATTCAATTTTTTAGTTTGACCCACTTTACTACTGGAATCAAGGATATAAACAATATCCCCTTCCTTGTATTTGTGAACTTTCATTTTAGAATCATATTGTTTCTTCATTACTTTTTGCTGAGATTTTAATTTATTTCGAGCCAGCTCATGAGCTGTCCTCATTGAATCTTCTAACTTTGTGATATATTCTGATTCCGACTGACATGGTTCTTTTGGTGGAGGCCCATACAATAAATCGGTTGGCTGTATCACTTCCCTTCCCAACATTAATTTGTTTGGTGTGAAGCCTGTCTGACGATTAACGGCAGACCGCAAAGCTCCCGCTAGTTGGGGTATATATAGGTCCCAAGAGGATTATTTTTTCCCCACAAAACACCGGAGGGCATCCATCAGGGTTCGATTCACCCGTTCCACTTGTCCATTGGAAGAAGGTCGATAAGCCGTTGTACGGGCCTTATGAATTTGTAATAATTCACAAACTGACTGAAAAAGTTGACTTTCAAAGTTGGAGCCTCTGTCCGTATAAATTTCAAGCGGACATCCGAACCTTGAAAATAATTCATTAATAACAGCGGTAGCTGTTTCTTCCGCTGATTGTGAGGCAAGGGGAATGCATTCAATCCATTTGGTAAATTGGTCAACCATTACCAAAATATACTCATTCCCCCTTGAAGTTTTTGCTAAGGGGCCCAAAAAATCTAAATGTACTCTTTCCATTGGGCCACCTGCTTGGTAACACACCATCTGATGTTTAGCATGACGTGTAGGCTTTTTCTGTCTATTACATTTTGGACAAGATTTAACAAATGTTTCAACATCCACTGACAATCTCGGCCAGTAATAACGTGATTTAATTCGTTCTATAGTTCGGTTGATACCCTGATGTCCCGCAGTCGGCACATCATGATTAACTGTCATGACCTCCTTTCTGAGGGCAAAGGGCACCACTAATACATTTTCATTGTTTTTTTTTTTCTTATACAAGAGTTCACCTTGCAAGAAAAATTTGTCTTTATTGTTCCAAAATAATTTTGCATCTGGACTCGCCAGAAAGAGTTCATCTGGTGAAGGGGATTCCCCCTTTTTAAGTCACTTAAATAAGAATTGTAGTGAACTTTGTTTTTGCTGTTCTTCTAACACTTTTTCATATTGCTGTCCCTGGGCTAAAGGACTGGTTTTATCAGAGACAGGTGGACAAAAATCTATAGCAGGTATATCAACTGAGGTAGGAAAAAGATTTCCCTCCTCTTCCTCACCAGTAACATCCCAGTTAATTTCAATTCCTGTTTCCCCGTCCCAGTCCGATAACCCAAAATGGGCTTGGGCAAAAAGAGAGGCAAGTGATCTATCTAAGGCCTCACCCATGGCTTCACATTCTGGGCCAACTTCAGGGTTATCTCAGTAAATGGAAAAGAAGCAACTACTTTTGGGTTATTCAATTCGGTCTTATGAGGTAAAGGAACAGCATCATCGACCTCTTCAAAGAATTCACTCCAATTGTGATGTATTCTAGTGCAGTACTTGCAACCCCCGCAAGGAAGTTTGTCAAGGGGCACTTGGGCCTTAAATTGACCACAATTATCTTCCACTGGTATTCGTGAAAGGGCATCTGCATTTGTATGCAATACCCCTCGTCTATGTTCTATTTTAAAATCAAACTGACTTAACTCCTCAATCCAACGGGCAATTTGGCCCTCAGGCTTTTTGAAATTGAGAAGCCAAGTCAGGCTATTGTGATCAGTTC
Source organism: Pictodentalium vernedei (assembly GCA_031216915.1). NCBI lineage: Eukaryota > Metazoa > Mollusca > Scaphopoda > Dentaliida > Dentaliidae > Pictodentalium > Pictodentalium vernedei. The sequence continues at coordinate 151,010,954 of CM062297.1, read as the reverse complement.
GAATTGTGAAATGTCTGCCAAGTAACCAATGCCTGAACTGTCTAGTAAATCTTACTACTGCCAAAAGTTCCTTGCGGGTTGCACAATACTTCCGCTGTTCAGGGCTAAGCCCTAGGCTCCCATAAGCTATCACCTTTTCCTGATTATTCTGAATTTGAATTAATTCGGCCCCAATGGCTAAATTAGACCCATCCGTGTCCAATATAAAGGGGTCTTTTTTGTTGGCAAATGTGAGAACTGGTGGGGACCGGAGGGCAATTTTGATTTGATCGAATGCTTCTTGCTCCTCTTTTCCCCATCCAAATTTATTTTTTCCTGTTCTGGCATACAAAGGGGCTGCCATCTTTGCAAATGATTTTATAAAGGCTCGATGATAGTTTGCCAAGCCTAAAAATCTTTCTATTTCTTTAGTATTTTGTGGTGTTGGCCAATCAGCAATTACTTGTGAAGCAGAGTTACCTATTTCCATACCTTCTGATGTAACAATTCTACCCAAAAATTCCATTTTTTCTTGGAAAAGAACACACTTTTTGGGCTTTAATTTTAATTGGTATTGTTGAAGTCGTTTTAGCACGTTTTCAAGGTTTTCAAAATGGTTTTGGACATCCTTGCCTAGCACACAAATATCATCTAAGAAAGCTAGAGCAATCTCCCAGTTCAGTCCCCTTAAAACCAAATTCATTACCCTCGAAAAACAACTTGGAGCTCCACACAAACCAAAACTCATCTTTAAAAATTCATATTGTCCATATTTTGTTATGAAAGCTGTCTTATGCCTATCCTCTTTTGCTATTGGTATCTGGAAATAAGCTTGATTCCCGTCGAAACGGCTAAAAAACTTATTTCCAGCTAATGTATCCAAACAATCTTCAATAAGAGGTAACGGGAAAGTGTCCTTTTCCGTTATGGCATTAAGGCCTCTAAAATCAAGGCACCACCGGACAGATCCACATCTCTTTCTGATTAATACAGGGGCCGAAGCCCACTCAGAAATAGATGGCTGTATAACTCCTGATTTTAACATGTCTTGTAAAAGTTTATGCTCCTCTTCAACAAAACAAGCGGGAGTACGTCTCATTCTACATTTTACTGGATTGGAATCTCCGGTTTTAATATGGTGTTCCAAGGCAGTAAAATTACCTAAATCATAGTCATGTTTGGCAAATACTTTTTGGTATTTAACCAAAAGTTGTTTTAACTGTTGTTTTTCTTCCCCATTTAATATAGACTTTGATCTTTCAAATAAGTCTTCCAAATGTTCAGGTAACTCTAATTCAGAATTTTGTTCTACAAATTCTGCCACCGTGTCATTTACTACTTCAATTTCAACTTTTTCTGATATAATTGCAATTGGAGATCCCTCGATTGCTTCCCCTATTTTGTAGCCTTCTTTCAAAATTATTTCATGATCTTGTACAGTAATTAAAGTGACTACAGGGTCAGCTCCATCTGTATGAAATGTACGAGGGATCAGCAGATTTCTATTTGGGTTTGGTTCGATTACATATTCAGGTAATTCAGGTAAAGGCCCTTGTAATTTACATTTAATTTGTTTAACTGAATTTGGAGGAATCAAAATTTTCTTGGCAACTGTTACTCTGTTAGCTTTAGGAACACTGGAAGTTAACAAATCCAGCAATATTTTTTCATTGTCCAAATACATAATGCCATTTTTCAGATCTAAACGGGCATTATACTCCCGTAAAAAATCTAATCCAAGAATCATGGGAGTATTAATGGGGGCCACATAAAGTGTTCTAATGTAATTGGATTTTCCAATTTTCATTGATACTGGGCCAATTATTTTTCCAGAAATTGTGTCTAAATCACGACCTACAGATCTCACCTTAATCTCCTTTACCACTGTAGGGGGTGTTTTAAAACTTTCCATTATTTTGTCTGAAATAATTGTAATTTGGGCCCCTGTATCAATTAAGGCATCTAATTTAATATTTTCTAAAGTAACTGGTACTGTAAAGGATAACTTATCTACCAATTGATTTATTGTAATAGAATCAGGGAAAATCTCTGACTCAATGAGATTCTCCCCTATTTCATTACTAGAATCTAAGGTCTTTGAAGTCTTCCGGCCTAAATCTTGTGGGGCCGGCTCTAGGCCTGTTCGTCCGACCCGCTTTCGTTTAAATCCTCGACTTCCTCATCAAATGTGACTGAAGCTTGAGGTCTACTTGTAGGTGTACTGGGTGAATCAGTTTGTGGAGTGTCCGAACTCTTAGCAGCTGGACGATTTGTACTATTTCTAGAAGGGCATTCCTGAGCCAGATGGGTTGGCGACCCACACTGAAAGCAAGTTCGGCGACGGGGTGAGGGAGAGCGATTTTGGAAACGGCCATATCCCACACCACGGTCCAAACCCTGTGATAATTTTAACGTTAATTTTGCAACTGATTCAGACAAAGTTATTAGTGAATCTTGCATGGTTTTCATTCCATCAGTCATTGATTTTGCAAATCCACCAAAATCAGACATAAATTTTTTCATTTCTTTGGTATTTGTTTCTGAAACTGGTTGAGGAGTCGATGTATTATTTTTTCTAGTAAAATGAATTTTAGCAAAGCTTTCTTGTGTGTCTTCTTCAAAATTAGTATGAACTGGCTCTCTTCGGGAAGGTACATCCCGATTATCTTGTCCATACACTGCCATGGAGGTATGCTGATACCATTTAACTTTATCAATGGCATCTTCAATTGATTTTGGCCTTTGATTTGCAGCGAAGAGCCCTGCATCCTTATTCAAGACTCCGTGGCAAAATCTCATAATAGCTTGGTTAAACATATGATCCTCAGGTAAATGACCATATGCTTTTACTGAAAGGGTTAACACATGGTCAGCCCATTCCTCTAAGGTCATGCTGGTTGTTTGACGCGCTTGACCTAACTGTATTTGAGCAGTTTCGGGAAGTTCGTACATGCCGAAACGTTTCTCTAGTTTATGAATAATATCCCAAAATTGCAACAAGGGATCTTGTCTATTTATGGTAGCATAATATTCACTTGCTTTACCCATTAAGCACCAACATAAGTTGTTTTTACACTGTTTGGATGTCCAATTTTGCATCTCTGCAAAATTCATGAATTTTAATTTGAAAGAGTGCCAATCACTATTACCATAATATTCTAAGCCTTTAGGCAGCTTCGGTACTGCCGGTGGCACATATTGTCTGTTTTGTCTATGATACTGGACATCACCTCCACCCTGATTCTGTTGGATGTTTTGATGAGGTCCGAAATTTTGCCTTTGACCACCAAAATTATCACCCCTATATCTTTGGCTATTTAATTGGTTATAGGGTTCACTTTGCCCTTGCCCACCAAAATTATTACCTCTATGTCCTCGGTAATCTACTTGGTCGTCAGGATCATTCTGTCTCTGACCACCAAAACTATTACCTCTATATCCTCGGTAATCTAGTTGGTCATCAAGGTTATTTTGTCCCCTACTACCAAAATTATTACCTCTATATCTTCGGTAATCTACCTGGTCGTCAGGATTCGTTAAATTAGGATCCTGTTGTCTGAGAGTGGAGGGAATTTCATTTCTGATATTGGCATTTTTGTCCCGTTTCTTCTGCAATTTGTCTACAATTCGGGACAATCTCTCAATATCGGAAGGATGTGTTGAAAAATCATCCTGATTTAAAGGATGTGAATCATCTGCTGTGTCATCATATCTATTAGAATGGGGTCTTATATCTGTTTGTAGAAGATTTGGGATATTGCATCCCGGTCTTAATTTGACCGTATTTTCATCTTGATCAAACCTTTGAGCTGATATATCAGTTTGATCATAATTATTGTCAATAGAATCTGATGTTTTATTTCTATTAACCATATTTTGTCTATCCAAATTACGCTCCGCTAACTGTGCAAGTTGTAGACAAACTGGACAGTTATTACGGGCATTATCATTCCCAGGAATATGTGGTGTAAAATCAATCATGCTTAACATTTTCCTAGTAAAAATAATTTCAGGAATTTTTTTTATATTTTCTGGTGTAAAATTGCCCCATTCTATTCTTTGGAGAGCCAATATTTTTGCCTTTTCATAATTTATAGAAGGAATTATCAAAAAGCTATCAAAATCACAGGTATTAATTTGCAATCCATGGGACGAATCGTCCCGAAGCAATTCTACATTATTTGGGTGTTTTGACGCCATGACGAAAAACACGTTTCTACTTTCTGTTTCAATGTTTTTATGCAATTTGATTGGACAATTGCTTATCAAAAAATCGAATCATCTTGTTCATTTCCAATATAAACATTTGTCATAAAATCGAAAAATAATGGAATGTAATAACAAAAATTTGAAAAATAATATCCAAAACATTCGTTTATTGCATTATGAGTTAGAAAAAACAAATTTAATTGATGGATGGCCATGAGAAATTAAGAAATTTGAATGGATTTCGAAAACTCCGGGAAATTTTTCCCGAGACACGCCATCAATAATTTTTCAATTTTCCTTTCAATTATCTTGCAAAGGTTCTTTTAATTTACTGCAGCGCCAATTTGTAGTATATTTTCCTACAATATATCAATCACCCAATATAATAGTACCTGTGAAGACTCCCGACACCAATCAGCCGCGGCTGATTTCTCTCGTCTCAGATTATGTTATTACCAGGCAGGTCTCTTCTTCACAGATCAAATTCTTCTTTCTTCTTCGGGTACAGCAGTGCTTATAGGGCAGGAGGGATGAAATCGATTACCCGAACAGAACCGGGTAACTAAGGGCATGTCGTAATATTAAGGGCGAACTACACTATACAAGTGAAAAAGGTAACAAAAAAACAGTGATAACTGCTGGACAATGAAATAATTATTTTGGTTTTTCCTTTAAAACAAGTAAAAAAATAATTAAAAATTCTTCACGTATTCTGATTAGGGAGGGGAGAATCATCCAGGGCAAAACATCTCGTTCAGGAAGATAACTGTATTGAATTGATTGGGACGCAATGTCTGTAAAATGTGATTACAAATAAAGCACGAACATACTTATTTTCCTTGGTTTTGCACAAAGCACTGTAAAATTGGAAGAACATATCTTGCATTTTAGCAAAGATTTGTTATTGCTTTCAATGATAGCTTCATGTGTTTGGCTTCACCTGGTTTTGTTGTGAAACACGCTGAAATTGGGTGCATTCGATTTTGTAATAAAGAACCAGAAACTTCGGAAACACACATGCTCAACAATCTGGATGGAGAACTTCCATGGAAACCGAACGATCGTTTCCCTGAAATCTGCATGCCTGTGTTTAGTGTTCAGAGATGCCTGAATGGAAGCCCAAGTCAGTTCAATAGAGTTAATCTGTTTTTGTTGGTGACTAAGTTGATTGTGCACAGCACTAATGTCCAGAGAATCACGGGTGGTGTGCACTCGAGTGAAGTCGTCGGGGACAGTGGAAAAAGCTGGTGTAGGTTGAGTCCTGTCCACTGAAGAAAAGCCATGTCCTTGCAAAAAATCCCAAGAGGAGTCGGCGGACAGCACTGAGGTGGAATGTTCATTGTAAGGTGCAGTAAAAGTACATCGAGAGCGCTGAATCTCTCTAATGGGGGAGGCAATCTTTGATTGTGTCCCACAGAAGGTGGGCAAAGGCCCACTAAGAAGTGAAGGGTTACTGAGCGGTCTGTCATACACATTCAGTTCTCTGCTAAATTGCTGCCGGTAAAGCACAGGGCACTTGGAGGTGTTAATCTATCCATACCATATCCTCTTTGTTAAAACCATGCAGTTTACTTCTAACACCATGTCGTATTCATGTGATAGAATGTGTGAGAGAATTTGAAAAGGTCGGTTCTCTTACTAATACATTTTAATACTGTCATGAAAAGTGATGCAGGGTGGAATTGGTTGAGGTCCGGTTTGCACGTATGCCAGACTGAGAAGCAGAAGAATTTGCACTGGTAGTACTGGTCATTGAAAACAATGGAGTAGAAGATTGGAATCTGAGAAGCCAGTGGTGGTAATGCCCATCCCCGGCACTGATGTGGAAAGGTCCCAAGGGCGACTGAACAGTTCTGCCTGGAACAAAGCCCTGAGTGGATTGCTGCTTAACAACACAGAAGAGTCGGAGGTAACACTTTCAATAGCCATAGCGTCAGTATCGCAGCTGGTGCCGATGTTATCTGTATATAACTGTACGAGAAGTGTCTTTTTGGTGGATGGATGCGTCCAAATTCCTGTGTGTTGAAGCTCCACACGCAAGCGGGCTGTGTCCAATTGCATGGGTCATTCAGCTCCAGATTATTTCGCTGTGTACGAATGGTCCTGAATCGCACCATACTTGCTGCACTTGGTGTTGTGACAGAAGTGTTCATCACTGTAGAAATGTGAGGCATTGACAACAGCACACACTACTTGTGCACTGTCGTATTGTAGGTAACACATGCTGAAGCCGACAAGTCACTAGACATGGTCGCAGTTGTGAAATCCGCGTAATCCATGTTAATGCAAGTCAAATTGGCATATAAAGAATGAAAACAAGTACTCAGTTGTTGCAAAAATAGCACTTGCAGAGACAGCAAGTGTCACAATCTATGGCACGTGCGAACAGCGGATATTGTTCATGTGACATATATTGCAGAAACCTGGAAAATTCTGTGACACTGAGTTCAAAGCTGTATGGAATGTCAAAGAAGTCTTTAACCACACGTTGTACAGTTAAAACTAGAAGTCCTGTTACGAAAAGTGCACTTATCTAGGCTTAATTGCATGTTGAAATTGCGTGCAATTGCCATATCGAATGGCATCCAAAGCACGGTAAGTTCTCCTGGTTACTCACAGCAAACACATGCAAAGGTTTCTGCCAATGGACCTCCGGGTTACCCGGAGGTCCATTGGCTGAAACATTGCTTGTGCACAGGCCATGTGAACAGAATTTGATAGCTTTACTATGGCCATAACGCGTACATTGACGCGCAGATCAACGTGCTATTTGTGCGCTTTTCATGACAGGACTTCTAGTTTTAACTGTAATAATGTCAATCCAGGTGGAATAGAATCCATGATGAACAATAATCTGGTTAATAAAACAAATTGTAGTTTTTGTTTGATTGTAGAATGATACAATAAATGAAATGACAGGTGAAATAGAACACAATAAGAAGATGACAACTTGACAATGCAATAGTTGAAGCGAAACTGACTGAACAATGGGTGAAACTGTGGGGTGCGAAATGAGTCATGTAAACCACTGTCTTTTAATTGGTTGGGACTGTAGATTAAGATTCCTCATATTGCACTAAGTTGAAATTCAGGCTCCCATGGAGAGCCCAAATATTAACCCAGGGACTCGATTTGAACAAACTTGAATCTGATTCCCCAAGAGATGCTGTATACCAAATATGACCTCCACCCACAGGCATTAGTTTCCTGGTTCTATTTTACCAGTAAAACAGAGCTTGTTTACCAAGGTAAACAAGCACTGCTTCATTTTACGGCGACTGAAAATAAGGTAAAGTTTAAGACGGTGCTTAAGGTCTAGAGGAACTGGCGAATTTTCCCAAATAGACAAAAACAAATGGTTCCAAAACATGATAATTAAACAAGTTTCATACAAGCAATGACAGGCAATGGTACTGTTTTGATCTAAAGAATATTTGGAGTGCTGAAGTTTCAAACTAAAAAGGGATTTTATTGTTGAAAATCAACTTTTAAATTGCACTAACAACAGAACTAAAAATTCACATTTGGAACACTTAATTTACTGAAACCAAAATTAATCTGAACCATGTATCTACAGCACTTTACCGTCAAATGAACTTTGAGGTGCTTTTTGAATTATTTGAAACAGATTTTTAATCTCCACTCTGAAAGATTTTTTTAGTATCAATATTAAGATGTGTAACCTTAGAGATGCATGCTTAGGATTCACTGGAGCTTCACACTTTTCATTAGTTATGTTTACCATCAACTGAACAATGATTGTCCATCTAGTCTCAGAGACAAAATAATTAGTGTATTTATCCTTGACCAGTCAGCTGTATCATGTATTGCCATTTCATAAGAAGGTTCAACATTGTACAACTCTGTCAGTGTTAGATGTTTGGATTTAGCAATCAATGTCAACAAACATTCATGCATATCTGTACCAAATACATCAGCCAAGGTGTTATGTACACCTTGCACGTGCCATTTGTGTCTTAAGGTGTCACGTCTTGGTGTCATTACTGAAAACATATTTTGGAATGGACATTAAGTAGGGACCTGCGAATATCAAATTTTGTCTCGAATCGAATCTCGAATCGAATGTTAACGAGGATTTCGAATCGAATATCAAATAGTGGTCGTGTATATGCTGACAATTGTTGTTTCGGGTGCCATAGGATCGTTGGCATTTTTGGATAATAGACCGGCGGTGATAACTGGCGGGAAACGGAAACATACTTGGTCATTTTTCTAGGTAGCCGTATAAACAATTTCCATTTTAAAAATTAAATAGGGCATGGACGAAAAATTTGTCATAAGATTTGCGACATATAAGTCACAAATTGAAATAAAGGACGTAATTATGCTCACGATGGCGATCGCGATGCTCATTGGTTGATAACAAAGTAATAGCCTGTTAGTCCGGACAGGGGACCCTGTGCATTGCTTTACTTGATTTGGTAACGTCCATGTGACCATTCGACACCAAACATAAACGTGTTAGAAACCAATCTGGATTTGTTTCACTGGAACTTAACGTCACTTTCAACAACCAAGGCTATATCGGGATGCTGTTTGTCCTATTCAGAAGAAGACAGGAATTCATGTTATTGAAGCAATAATGGGTGCATATTCATAACATTCTTTTAATTTTAGCATGTAACAATTTTTCTTTAAAACACATGAACACTGCAACAGCTATTTGAATTTTGAAAAACTAAAGAGCCATTTCCTGGCACTTGATCGCGTCCATACTTGGAGCACAAAGAACTAAATCGTGTTAATGTTTACATCATCAGGATAGAACTTGCAATACTATAGCATCAGTTTTTAGCTTCAAAAGTAGGGCACTAAAGACCAATAGTCCAATATCATGGCAATATGTCAAAAGTTTGAGTCACAAATTCATAACACACTGAGGACCCTATCGTAATTATTTCGTGCCCAAATCAAGGTTTCAGCATTGTAGTTAGACAGGTTGTGGCATCTGTCTGTGATCAGATTGCTGCCAGTCGAGTTAACCCGTTCGGAGGAACAGTTGGTCGCCTGTATAGCAAGGATGTCCCGGGCAGCAGTGGATAGCAGCGGATAGAACTGAGCATTTGTTCTCCAGAACGACAGGGGACATTCGTCTTTGCGCAGCTTGGGTAAATGTGCATAATTGTCCATTTCCGAAATCAAGTGACTGTGCATTGATTTATCATTGTCATGGTCCTGTCGTTCAACAGCATCCGCTTCATCATCAATAGCATCCATGAGCCTTTGCTCTTGGCTGCTTGATGCAGTTTCAGAAGTATGCTCATCGGGCGTCTGCACGGGCTCGGATGAAGATTTCTCGTTGTTTGAGATTTTGTCAAGTCCATGCCACTTAAGGTCATCTTCGATGAAATTACAAACAGACCCAATGTGTCTGTCAGCTTTCACTACGATAGATTTATACCTCGGATCCAAGTAAGTACTAGCTTGAAGATGTGGTTGACTGAGCTTGAATCTGTTGTCTAACTAGTGCATCCCTGAAAGTTTTAACGCCTTTCGAAGGTTTTGACAGCAATTGCTTTCGCAGGGTTTGTATGCATGGCATCACGATTGATACTGTGACACTGCGATCAGCACTTAGAATTGACGTAGCCTCAGCTGTTGGTTTCAATATGGGGGTAACCGATTCCAGGATGCCTGTTAAGGCGCCACTAAGAGGTCAAGGCGGGCTTGATGCACATTTTTTCCGTGTCTGACACTCCACAAGTGCAAGGGATATTGGAGCGTTGTTTTTCTGTACCCAGTGCAGCAATTGGTAAGTGCTATTAAATCTAGTTGAGACGTCAAGTGGAGGGTCAGATTCGGTAAGAAATTTGGTATCATCGGCTGGATCCTTGTTACAAATTTGAAATTTGTGGAGAGCAGCAAGTCCAACGGTAGAAGAGTTAAAAAATCCAGCAATGCGGTGAACAGAAGAGATGAGCATTTTGATCATTTGCTGTGCGTCAAGTGCAGCGTTTATGCAGAGTTGCAAAATATGAGCAGAGCATCCCATCCATGGTATGTCCAGCTTAGTCGCTGTGCTTGGCATGACATTGGTGGTGTCTGTTGTACAAAAACTTATGGAGTTTTTGGCGATTTCGAAGTGTTCCAGTTGTTCCCGTACCACAATTGCAGTCGCTTCCGTGGTATGGTCCTTATCTTGGTCTTCCAAGTTAACAACAGAAAGACAGCGAGTTGCAAATTTCCATTCTTCGCTGATGTAGTGCAGAGTGAGGACCAAAAAATTTGAATTGTTGTCGGACTTCCAATGATCAAAGGTGACTGCAGGTCTTGATGAACCTTTATCCTTATGAATGTGATCTCGAACATTCTGTTCCATTGACATGCGAATATCTCCTAATTTCCTGGAGAGCGTAGTTGGGTGAGGTGGTTCATAAGACTTATCATCGGTCAAGGCAGCACACATATTTTTAAACCCTTTACCAGCTGCAACCTTGAAGAGCCTACCATCAGTTACTATGAACCCCAGGATACTATTGTCATATTTTTTCTTAACGTCAGCTCTGATACTGATAGCAGGTTTCTTTCGTCCGAAATCTGTCATGCTACATTGCTTTTTCCGATCTGGTTCAGAGTCGCCTCCACCTTGACCTTGTGTACGTCGCTTGGTTGATTTTGCCTTAGCTGCAGCATGTAACTCAATATGCTTAAGTTGTAGATGGGCCCACAGATGGGACGTTGTACCAGTTTTCTGTACACTTAAGATGGTTGAACAGGCATTACAGTGGAACTTGTCATCCACTAGTTTGAAATAAGATTTTATCATTTCCGCCATACTGAACTTTTGTAAACACACGTCACGCGCGAATTAAAATATCGAAAATTCGAAAGCTAAATGAAACCATTCAAACTAAACGAAACGCAATTCTGCCGCCTGGTATATCATATAAGTTAGCTTGTTCTGGTACGTTCATTCAACTTCATTGGGTCATCACATGTATCGACAATAACTGCTGTTACCAACTTCCCCTGATCTTTAATCACGAGTGATTCACGACGCATATAAACGCACATTGACCTCTCCGTTTTATATACATTCCGTGTCGGCGTCTTTATGTAAACGCGTGACCGCTTCATTGCAAATTGCAATGTAAGGGGGGTAATTCTATTATACTGCACTTTACTGTAAAACATGCTGGTTTCGTCGAACTCCCGTAACACGCAGTGGTGTGCATAATGCATATACGATGCGATCAAGCGAGCATGCCGATTGAAGACCAAGTTGCGAGGTTATATTATAACGGGAATGTTACCGGATGGGGGTGGGTGGGGGTGCTACTCCGATGCACGCGCCTAACTAACTGATAAACGAACGTGATTGCAAGCCTATTATCGGAGCAGAAACACACGTATCGTCACAGTGGCGTGAAAAAAGTTTTCCCGACCTTGTCAGACGAGATTCGAAAATTTCGAACCCATGACACCAGCATCGAATCGAATCGAATAGCTGCAAGGATTCGAAATCGAATCGAATAATCGAAGGTTCGCAGGTCCCTAACATTAAGGGGATGTCCAACCTAACTCTGGTCAAATTTCATGTAATTTTCTTTCAAGTCTAAAAAAGTCCCAAAATGAATAACCCCAATAAATTATATACCAAAATGCTTGGAATGAAACATAGAACATGTGGAAACTGAAATTTGCCATGGAACTGCTGCCATGCTGTGGCATAAGAGAACAAAATTTTTACAATAAAATACCTCAAAATAAAATAACAGCTGTATTCCATAAACATTTAAGTACATACTCCAAGAATTTTTATAAGTAGAGTGCTCACTGATTGATGGCAGACATTTTCTTTTGTTTATGTTTTGATTTGGGGAGTTCAACAAAGGTCAACTTGAAGGAGTCCAGCAGAAGAAGTGTGGAAGGACAAAAGAGTGTCTCCCAATATAAAGATGTATGTGTTACTGTGGTAGTTTGGAAAGAAACTATGATATTCTCCTATGTAGAATGCACTGCAAAGTCATACATTGTAGTTGAATAAATATATTTACAAACCCCTTGCACTGTAACACCTTTTATCCCATGCATCAATTTGATAGTGATTAAATTGTTAAATTTGTCTGGTTTATCAATAAGTATAATAGCTTTGTTTAACTCTTGGACACCAATACACTCATGATATCTGTTGGAGAAGAAATGAGGGTAACTGTAACCTGTCACAGCAATAACCCATCTAATGTACTTAAAAGTACATTGTTATTCAAAACACATCAAATCAACCTTTCATAACCATTATTGCATGTACTTTCCCCAAGGAGGCTTATTGGCATATTGAGATCAGAAGGGCACATCCAGAGGGTCTCGCATATTTTTTTCAAGAACGCAGTACACAAAGCAATCCCCAAAAGGTAACAAGTGAGCTCCATTTGACACAAAACATTTCTGGGGGGGGGGGGGGGGGGGGGGGGGGGGGGGGGGGCTCTCTTCCTTGTATGACTCTACCTCCGGCACATGCCTTTTTTCTCAAAGTTTAACTCTTTTTTTCTTTTTGAAGATCCTGGCCACACATGTTCCAAACACTATCAGACAGGTAACCCTCAAAATAAGTGTATCTGCAAAAATCATGTTACATTGCAAAACATTCTTTTTAGACTTTTAATTCTGGACCTTTCATGCTTCTTACTTCCAACTATAACACTTAATTTATCGATTAATGGGTGAATAGAAAAGTCCTGCCATAATCAACATTTTGAGTTCCATAAGCCTTCAAAACAGCTCCGATAAAAGTGTCAAACATCAGATTGGTGGCTTTATATAGAATATTAATTAGGTTGTTGCTTGATAAGTAATAGGAACAAAATCTTCACAAGAAAATTCTGTAGCAATACAATTGAGGGTATTAGCAGGCACTTTGCAACAAATTGTAACAAATCAATTAGTTATAAACAAAATTTTCTAACTCAAAAGAGTGAAAAAGTACCACAACTCTGAAAAAATGTGGGAAGAAACACATGCTACAGCAGCGACACAGGCATTGTTTCCCCATGATGCTCGATCACAACACCAAATATCCTTCAAATTGGAGTAGCAATGGTTGAGATACAAGGGAGAATGTTGGTACATGTAATGATGAATGGGTAAGACTAAGATTAAGAGGACAGGGGTCACCACTGCACGGCCCTAGATGCACCTTTGATTTTCTCAACTTCCAGGTCTGGGGCATAATAATCACAACACACCCACCTTATCAGTTCATAATTTCAGTAAAATAAAAGAAATTATCAATGTGAATTAATTAATAGATGATGGAAAATATTTGGGTTCCTTCGCCTTCTCATACTATTTAATCACCACAAACAATATCAGTTTGATGCCGACAAACGAAACTGAACGCATGTGGTCTGATTAAAAAGTAACTCGGCATGAATAATGAAGAAATTGCGAATATTTCGTGTATTTCATTTGTTTAAAAGCCAATTGCAGCTAATATTGACCGTGCATTCGATAATTCGTTTTGGTTTTGACCACACGGCCACGCTGACACTCAGTGACAACGGTTATGTTTATTGTGATATGCAAATTGGGGGATGGTTTCCGGTGAAGGAGATTTGTCACATTTGTCAGTGTAAAACGATCACAAAAGACACTGATTGACGCTTGTGTTAGTATGGTTGGTTGCAAGAAAAAACTAAATTCTCAGCATCGTCCAAGCGCACCTTATTTAAAAGCACGAATGCATCATTTTCAACCCATCTTCAATCGGTGCTTTGCAGATATCAAACATACCCGCCTGAAATTCCATGGTTACTAGGAAGTAAATAACTTCACAACATATGGGGGAAATCAACACGCTCAATACAGTTCCAGGTCACTTGGAATATACTTCGTGAAAAAGTGACTTCTGAAGCATTCTGCTTACTTTGTTATGAATATTGCCTTATTTTATGTGTATCATCCCGATTTTATAAACTTGGTTATTTTTTTACAAGTGGTTCATGTTGTCTTTCTAGTGCGCAATAATTCAGATTTTTTGTCAACAAAAAAGTTCAGATGGCCTGTAAACACGAGAGGGAATTTCGAACCATATTTTGCAGTTATGACATTAACAGCTCAAGTATTTGCTGTCACCTGTTTGCAAATCCGCTCATATATTGTCTCGAACAAATAAAGGGCGTGATCACGTCCTTGCATTCTTATGATTGCCCCAATTGAGTGTTTCTGCAAGAACCACATCGTAATCACTTGACCGGAATAAACATCATTGAAACATATCCACATCTGGAACATCCAAAATTTATATTGGTGTTATTACATTCAAACATCAAAACCCACCAGAGCGTGTGTCAAATAAATGCTTTCTCCGAGTCTGTAGTATGTTATCATTATATTGAGGACAAGGCTTTCGAATTACCGATTATTTTGTGGTTTTACCGGTTCGTTACTTATGCCATTGGCAAATTAATCTTCTTCAAAATCATAAAATTCACTTTTTTTCCTGAAAAATATTATATGTACCTTTTCTATGCACTTTACTCATTATTTTGATATAAAATTTGCCTTTCCTTACTTCTCAGATCTGTTTCTGAGGCATTGGGAAAAATGTAAAAAATTGACCAAAGTTAGGTTGGACGACCCCTTAAAAACAAGTTTTAATTAATTTTAAAATCACCTCAGAGTTCATTTCTCGGTAATGTGCTGTAGATATGTGTTTTGGATTAATTTTGGTTTCATTAATTTAAGAGTTGAGTGTGTGAATTTTCTGTTCTGTTGTTAGTGCGATCTACATTTTAAAAGTTGATTTTCAACAATAAAATTATTTTTAGTTTACAACTTCAGCAAACAAAATATTCTTTAGATCAAAGCAGTATCATTGCTTGTCACCGTTTGTACGAAAATCATTTAATTTAGTTGTCTTAGAACTCTTTTCTTTTTGACCATTTGGGGAAATTCGTCGGTTCCTATAGACCTTAAGTTATCTACATACCATTCATACCAATATCTTCCAAGTGTTTTCCACGAAAGTTCTTGGCATGGTCTTTATCAATAGCCATTTGAAGACGACTAACTTTTGTAATTTTAACTGTTGAATCATGCAGGTGGTAAAAATGTTTATGAATACTGACTTCGTGGCCTATGTGGTTGACTAACCATTCCAATTCACTGGTGTGTAAATCAAACAACTGTAAAACATTTCATTTATCATAACACCTTATGACAAACTTTTGTGCTCTCACAAGAGTGAAAATATGAATCCCCAATATAACAGATGTTGACAAATATCATTCTGACCACCTACTAATAAAATTACTAGTCATGTCTGCAAACAAGCTGTTCATCAACCCAAACACCCTTCTTCGTATCAGTTCATTCATCATCAGTGTCATCCTGGCAGGTTCTCCTCCTCTCCTGGTATTAAAAAACGTCAGTCTGGATACAAGAAGTGCTCTCATTTCAGTGAAACAATGAACAATCCATTTGAGGTATACATCCACAAGCTTATTTATTCTGTCCATGATATGTATTTTTAAACAATGGATATCACCTTCTAAAGGGAGTTGCCTGGGTCTATGGAGAATGGAATCATGTCTGTTTTCAACATTCACTTGACTTTTGTAGAAAAGAATATCCCAGTTGTACTCAAAGTTACAGTTAAAACTAGATGTCCTGTCACAAACTGCTTAAATGCACATATGAATTGCGTGCAATTGCCATATCTAATGGCATCCACAGCAAGGCAAGTTCTCCTGGTCACTCATCGCAAACACAGGCAATGTTTCTGCCAATGGACCTCCGGGTCACCCCGGAGGTCCATTGGCTGATACATTGCTTGTGCACAGGCCATATGTATAGAATAAATTGATAGCCTTAGTATGGTCATAACGCGTAGATTAACACGCAGATCGACGTGCTATTTGTGCGCATTTCATGACAGGACTTCTAGTTTTAACTGTAGACAATGCTACTTCCATTTCATAAGACTCCTCCTTCTTTCCCTCAACACAATACATATTTTTCAACTGTTTTATCATCTTTTTTATCAGGTACCCCAAACTTATCCGAAGACCATCTTTTGTCTTGTCTTCTTCCTTTGTCTTTTTTTTGACTGCATCTATCTTCCAAAAATAAGAAGTTTGAAGTTGCCAACATATCAGCAGCAGTAGCTTAACTATTATTGGCTGCTTCTCAAAAGTTCTTCAGCAAACGACCCACCTGTCTTATATCTCCCATAATCACCTTTTTTAACTCACCTGGCCTAAAAGGCCATGTGAGCTTTTCTCATCACTTGGCGTCCGTCGTCTGGCATCTGTAAACTTTTCACATTTTCATCTTCTTCTCTGTAACCGCTGAGCCGGTGTGAACCAAACTTGGCAGGAATAGTCTATGGGAGGTCCTCTACAAACAATCCTCATTTTGTTCCCGTCGGATAAAAAACACGGCTTCCAGAGGCATTCTTTGATTCTGGTTGGTGGATTTTCAAAAATCTTCTCCTCTGAAACTGCCAGGCCAAATGTTTTGAAACTTCATATAAATGATGACTGTGACCCCCTCTACCAACGATCCTCATTTAATGTTGATCGGGTTGTAAACATGGCCACAATTGCAGCTTATAGTTACTATAGAAACCCTATGGGAAATCACATTTTCCTCCTCTTTGGAAAAACCGAGGCGATGTGAAAACAAACCTGGCAGGGATAGTGTATAGGAGGGCCTCTACAAACGATGCTCATTTTGTTCCTGTGGGTTGAAAAACATGGCCGCCAGAGGCATTCTTTGATTCTGATTGGTTGATTTTCAAATATCTTCTCCTCTGAAACTGCCAGGCCAAATGTTTTGATACTTCACATATATGATGACTGGGACCCCCTCTACCAAAGATCCTCATTTAATGTTGATCGGGTTGCAAACATGGCCACAATTGCGGCTTATAGTTACTATAGAAACCCTATGGGAAATCACATTTTCATCTTCTTCTCCTGAACTACTTAGCCGAAGTGAACCAAACCTGGCAGGGATGGTCTATGGGAGGTCCTCTACAAACGATCCTCATTTTGTTCCCATGGTTGAAAAACATGGCCGCCAGAGGCATTCTTTGATTCTGATAGGTGGATTTTCAAAAATCTCCTCCTCTGAAACTGCCAAGCCAAATGTTTTGATACTTCACATAAGTGATGACTGGGACCCTCTCTACCAACAACCCTCATTTAATGTTGATCGGGTTGTAAACATGGCCACAATTGCAGCTTATAGTTACTATAGAAACCCAATGGGAAATCACATTTTCATCTTCTTCTCTGGAACTACTGAGCCGACGTGAGCCAAACTTCGCAGGAATGGTCTATGAGAGGATGGAAATATGTGGCCACCAGAGGCTATATTCTAATGCTTAACCCAATGACTCTCCTGTCTGCACGAAGATCAGTACTGTCAGCAAAATACTTTTTTGAGAATTTGGTAACGGTTGGTTCCAGTTTTTTCTCCACAGAGAACTGGGACCCCCCCCCCCCCCCCACCCCCCAAATATTGTGTATACTGTACAAGTCAAAATAAGCTGTAGCATAACTGCAATAAACTAAGAAGATTGCAGCTTCTGCCCTGACAAGATCAGAATCTGACATTTTCTGGAAAAGCTATCAGTGAGAGCTTTCCAGAAAATGATGTCAGCTTCTGGTCTTATCAGTGAAGGAAGAGAAAAGATACATAGTTTATAGGATTATCCTACACAACTTATTTTGACTTGTACTGTAAACCAAGTACAACTGTAGGTTGATATCTTCAGCTGTAATCTAATTATGTTTGATAAATGTTGACAGATTGTTTAGAAAATCTGGGAAATTTGGTTTATTACCTTGCACTCATGTCAGCTCAGATGACAGTAATTATTGTATATCTTTTAGGATTCCTGTAACCCTTTACCTATCCAAAAGCTATTTTGAAAGAGAGCACTGTCTGAAAAAATTGTAATTTTCAAAATATTTTAACCCTTTTTTATGTGTACCCATACTGTATATGGTACACATAATGCCGGCTTCCGGGGTGACCATCCGTCATTCGTCCATCCTTTGTTCGTCCGTCTGTCCGTCTGGCGTCCATATCCATTTCTTTGGCATTCGATAACTTGAAAAATATTGCTTGGATTGTCAAGTTACTTTATATTTGTGTTCAGGTTACTGATGTGCCGAGCTGTATAGTTTTTGGTGTAAATCGGATAATTTGATCCTGAGATATTAACCCTTTATCCTTCCAATTGAAAATTTCTCCAATCCCTTTGGCATTCGATAACTTGAAAAATATTGCTTGGATTGTCAAGTTACTTTATATTTGTGTTCAGGTTACTGATGTGCCGAGCTGTATAGTTTTTGGTGTAAATCTGATATTTTAATCCTGAGATATTAACCCTTTATCCTTCAAATTGAAAATTCCTCCAATCCCTTTGGCATTTGATAACTTGAAAAATATTGCTTGGATTGTCAAGTTACTTTATATTTGTGTTCAGGTTACTGATGTGCCGAGGTGTATAGTTTTTGGTGTAAATCTGATATTTTAATCCTGAGATATTAACCCTTTATCCTTCAAATTGAAAATTTCTCCAATCCCTTTGGCATTCGATAACTTGAAAAATATTGCTTGGATTGTCAAGTTACTTTATATTTGTGTTCAGGTTACTGATGTGCCGAGCTGTATAGTTTTTGGTGATAATTTGATCCGGAGATATTAACCCTCTTTTGTCCTTCAAATTGAAAATTCCTCCAATCCCTTTGGCATGAGATAACTCAAAAAATATCAATCCGATTGTCATGTTTCTTTATTTATTCAGGTTACTGATGTGCTGTGCTGTATAGTTTTTTATGTAAATCTGATAATTTGTTCCAGAGATATTAACCCTTTATCCATCAAATTAGCTTTCCTCCAATCCATTTCTATATGTACCCATACCTTAAGGGTATGGTGTTCATAATGTCGGCATCCGTGGTGGCCCTCCATTATACAGCTTTCTACTAGTTGCGCGTATGGGTACACATCTGACGATTTCATCGGCCTATTTTTTACTGATTTTTTTTGTTGAAACAGAATTCATAAATGTGAACATTTTCAAGAAAATCTTTGAAACTACAAGGCCAAATGGTTTGAAAAACCTTAATGTGACTGATGACTGTAACCCCCTCTACCAAGATCCTGATTTTAATCTTCATCGGGTTGCAATTATGGCTGCAATTGTGGCTTATAGTTACTATAGAAACCCTATAGGAAATCACATTTTCATCATCTTCACTGAAAGTACTGAGCCAATGTGAACCAGACTTTGCAGGCATTGTCTATGAGAGGTTCTCTATAACTGTTACTCATTTTATTCCTGTTGGGTGAAAACACCAGAAGCATTTTTTGATTCTGATTGGTCAATTTTGAAAACTCTTCTCCTCTGAAACCACAGGGCCAAATGTTTTGAAACTTTGCATGGTTGATAACTGGGACACCCTCCACCAACCTTCCTCATTTTAATGTTGATTGTTTTTCAAACATGGCCACAATTGCAGTTTATAGTTACTTTTGCAAAAAACTATAGGAAATCACATTTTCACCTTCTCTCTGAAGCTATTGGCAAGAATGGTCTATAGGAGGCCCTCTACAAACGATCCTCTTTTTGTTCCCATTGGCTGGAAAATATGGCCACCAGAGACATTCTATGATTCTGTTTGATGGATTCAAATGTTTTAAAACTTCACGTGATTGAAGACTAGGACACCTTCTGCCAATGCTCTTCATGTAATTTTGATGTAATGTTGCAAACATGTCCACAATTGCAGCTCATAGTTACCATGGAAAGCCTATGGGAAATCACTTTTTTATATGTATTTCCAGGTGAGCAATTACAGGCTCTGTAGAGCCTCTAGTTGTCCCTTCTCACTGATTTGCACCACAGTCTCATACCAAGTGCAATTATAACTTTGTCATTGCGTCAGATGTTGCCAACATCATCATTTCTCATTTTCAGGAAAGCTGCTCTTAAACTGGGAGATATTCTGTGATCAGTAAGTTCTGTAAATGTTGATATTGGAATTGAATCCAATTTGATACTTTTTTCCCCTTGACATGATTTCTTGTGTTTCCAAATTTCTTTTCTATCATAAACTCCATGGCAACCACTACACATATTACCACTTGTTTCTGTATGGATCATTCAACATATATTTCCTTTTGCCAATTTCTTTCAGACTAGATCTATTTTCATTGTTTGATGAATATTTCTGTTTGATACTTTTTATCAGATTAGTTCTGTATTCTGTATTTGATGAATATTTCTGTTTCATTTTTAGCTCAACTTTGGCGAAGCCAAATTTGAGCTTATGCCATGGCCCATCGTCCGTCTGGCCATCAACAATTGGATACGGCTCGGCCTAGAGGCCGTATTTATGAACCGATATTTGTTTTTGGGTGCAGTCTGAAATACAAGATGGCTGCCAGCCGCCATTTTGTACCGACGATGCAGAGATCTGTTTTTTGTACAGAACTTCCATATGAAAGCTTTGATTTGAATCATTTTTTGTATGAATGTTTAGTACCATACGATTTTTTTTTCTCGTGCGTAAATTATGCAAATTAGACTAAATTTGATGTTTTTTGGTGTTACTTTCGGCACTGTAAGTGCAAATGCCAGTACGGCTCGAGCTAGAGGCCGTATTTATGAACCGATCTTTACGAAACTCCTTGGGTACCTTTGTTATCACCGTGGGATGAGAACGAGTGTTTTTGGGTCCGGTCCGAAATTCAAGATGGCTGATGGCAGCCATTTTGTACAAAATTTGGTGCGATCAGATTTTTGCACAGAACTTCCATATGAAAGCGCTGATTTGAATAATTTTTTGTGAATGTTTAGTACCATGGGATACATCACATATAATACGGGTTTTTTTCTCTTGCAGAAATTATGCAAATTAGATGAACTTTGATTTTTTCATTGCTACTTACACACAGCAAGTACACATGTCAATACGGCTCGGGCTAGAGTCTGTATTTATGAACCGATCTTCACGAAACGTCTTGGGTACCTTTGTTATCACCTTGGGACTAGAACGAGTGTTTCTGGGTGCGGTCCAAAATTCAAGATGGCTGCCAGTGGCCATTTTGTACCGAAATTAGGTCTAATCAGTTTTTTGTACACAACTTCTATACGGCTCAGGCTGGAGGCCGTATTTATGAACCGATCTTTACGAAACTTCTTGGGTACCTTTGTTATCACCGTGGGATGAGAACGAGTGTTTTGGGGTGTGGTCCGAAATTCAAGCTGGCCACCAGCAGCCATTTTGTACCAAAATTAGTGCAATCAGTCTTTTGTACAGAACTTCTGTATGAAAGTTCTGATTTGAATAAATTTTTGTATGAATGTTTAGTAACATGGAATACATCACATATAGTATGGGTTTTTTTCTCGTGCAGAAATTATGCAAATTAGATGAACTTTGATTTATTCAGTGCTACTTATACACTGTAAGTGGACATGTCAATACGCCTCGGGCTAGAGGCTGTATTTATGAACCAATCTTCACAAAACTTCTTGGGTACCTTTGTTATCCCCTTGGGACGAGAACGAGTGTTTCTGGGTGCGGTCCAAAATTCAAGATGGCTGCCAGTGGCCATTTTGTACTGAAATGAGGTCCAATCAGTTTTTTGTCACAACTTCTACACAGCTCATATTTGTGAACTGATCTTCACGAAACTTCTTGGGTACCTTTGTTTTCACCTTGGGACAGGAATGAGTGTGTTTTGGGGTGCCTTTGTTATCACTGTGCTTTGAGAACAAATATTTTGGGGTTCAGTCAGACCCACTCTGGGACTCAAAAGATTTATTTTCTAGTTTAGCATCTGACTGTCACCCACCTTTACAATACTTTGCCTATACATTTGTTACAGGCAACGGTCAGTATTTATGTACAGACCATTACAATACTTTATATGTACCTTTGTTATCAGGTCATTACCTAGATGTTTGTCATTGCTGTTTCACATACTATACATATCAATGTCTTTGTCTTGACAAGTTGAGCTACAGTGTCATTGACACTTTCATTTTTATGAGATCAATTCTATATTCTTTTTTTGATGAATATTTCTGTTTGATTCTTTTTATCAGATTAGTATTATATTCTGTATTTGATGAATATTTCTGTCTGATTCTTTTTATCAGATTAGTTCTATATTCTGTATTTGATGAATATTTCTGTTTGATTCTTTTTATCAGATGAGTATTATATTCTGTATTTGATGAATATTTCTGTTTGATTCTTTTTATCAGATTAGTTCTATATTCTGTATTTGATGAATATTTCTGTTTGATTCTTTTTATCGTATTAGTTCTATATTCTGTATTTGATGAATATTTCTGTTTGATTCTTTTTATCAGATTAGTATTATATTCTGTATTTGATGAATATTTCTGTCTGATTCTTTTTATCAGATTAGTTCTATATTCTGTATTTGATGAATATTTCTGTTTGATTCTTTTTATCGTATTAGTTCTATATTCTGTATTTGATGAATATTTCTGTTTGATTCTTTTTATCAGATGAGTATTATATTCTGTATTTGATGAATATTTCTGTTTGATTCTTTTTATCAGATTAGTTCTATATTCTGTATTTGATGAATATTTCTGTTTGATTCTTTTTATCAGATGAGTATTATATTCTGTATTTGATGAATATTTCTGTTTGATTCTTTTTATCAGATGAGTATTATATTCTGTATTTGATGAATATTTCTGTCTGATTCTTTTTATCAGATTAGTTCTATATTCTGTATTTGATGAATATTTCTGTTTGATTCTTTTTATCATATTAGTTCTATATTCTGTATTTGATGAATATTTCTGTTTGATTCTTTTTATCAGATTAGTTCTATATTCTGTATTTGATGAATATTTTCCCCACAGGAACCCGGGAAGTGAAGCAGTGCCTGTTCACTGCGGTAGACAGGCTGTGTTTTACTGGTAAAATAAGACCCAATCACCAATGCTTGTGAGGTGTAAACCCTCTCTAAAATGGGCAACATGGCTTATTAATGCCCATCCCAGGTCTTGAGTTGATTCTCATGTTGTGGTAATGATTAGCCATTGTGCAAAAATATGTGACCTTAAACGTAATAAATAATAAATAAATAATATGATGAATTTTTGTTTATTTCTGTTTGATACCTTTTATTAGATTAGTTCCATATTCTTTATTTGATGTATATTTTTGTCTACTGACATCTTGTTTAGCTTTTCTGAACTTTTCTTTTGCTGCATACATCCGTTTGTATCTACATTTTTCACCTGCTTCTTCTCTTATTTAGTGCATTCTTGATTAGCCAATGTTTTTTATACCCCCGCTTCGAAGAAGTGGGGGCTATATAGGAATCGCCCTGTACATCCGTACGTCCGTCCGTACGTCTGTCCGTACGTCTTTCCGGACATGAAATTCTTGTGTGTGCAACTCCTCCTACATTTATCAATCAATTTGGACAAAACTTTTCAGACATCATCACTACTAAGTGAACATGCGCATATTCCAAGATTTTTGATTTGCGACAATTTTAACCAGGTTATCTCCCTTTGACTTAGATTTATTATGTCTTTCCGTTCGAACAAATTCTTGTGTGCGCAACTCCTCCTACATTAATGAACCGATTTTGATGAAACCTTTCAAACATCATCTCTACTAAGTGAACATGTGCATATTCCAAACGTTTTGATCAGCGACAATTTTAACCAGCTTATCTTTCTTGAACTTTGATTTAATATGGGTTTCTGCATGAAATTCTTGTGTGCGCAACTCCTCCTACATTTATCATTCAGTTTGGACGAAAGTTTACAGACATCATCACTACTAAGTGAACATGCGCATATTCCAAAATTTTTGAGCTGTGGCAATTTTAACTAGGTTATCTCCCTTTAACTTAGATTTATTATGGGTTTCTACATGAAATTCTTGTGCGTGCAACTCCTCCTACATTTATCAATCAATTTGGACAAAACTTTTCAGACATCATCACTACTAAGTGAACATACGCATAGACCAAGATTTTTGATCTGCAACAATTTTAACCAGGTTATCTCCCTTTGACTTAGATTTATTGTGTCTTTCCATCCGAACAAATTCTTGTGTGCGCAACTCCTCCTACATTAATGAACCGATTTTGATGAAACCTTTCAAACATCATCTCTACTAAGTGAACATGTGCATATTCCAAACTTTTTAATCTACGACAATTTTAACCAGGTTATCTCTCTTGAACTTTGATTTAATATGGGTTTCTACATGAAATTCTTGTGTGCCCAACTCCTCCTACATTTATCAATCAATTTGGACAAAACTTTTCAGACATCATCACTACTAAGTGAACATGCGCATATTCCAAGATTTTTGATCTGCGACAATTTTAACCAGGTTATCTCCCTTTGACTTAGATTTATTATGTCTTTCTGTTCGAACAAATTCTTGTGTGCGCAACTCCTCCTACATTAATGAACCGATTTTGATGAAAACTTTCAAACATCATCTCTACTAAGTGAACATGTGCATATTCCAAACTTTTTGATCTGCGACAATTTTAACCAGGTTATCTCTCTTGAACTTTGATTTAATATGGGTTTCTGCATGAAATTCTTGTGTGCGCAACTCCTCCTACATTTATCATTCAGTTTGGACGAAAGTTTACAGACATCATCACTACTAAGTGAACATGCGCATATTCCAAAATTTTTGAGCTGTGGCAATTTTAACTAGGTTATCTCCCTTTAACTTAGATTTATTATGGGTTTCTATATGAAATTCTTGTGCGTGCAACTCCTCCTACATTTATCAATCAATTTTGACGAAACCTTTCAAACATTATCACAACTAAGTGAACATATGCATATTCCCAAATTTTTGATCTGCGACAATTTTAACCAGGTTATCTCCCTTTAACTTGGATTTATTATGGGTTTTCAAATGGGATTCTTGTGTGTGCAACTCCTCCTACATTAATGAACCGATTTTGAATACATGTTGCACATTGTAAATGTGTTTTTCCAAATGTAAACCATATATGTGTGGGCTCTTTAAGTATTCAGTGCTGTTCTGTGGAAGGCCACATGCAAATACAAATTTCAACAACAAAAAATGATCTTTATGTATACATTTCCTTATGGCCTTCGCCTACTTGATCAGAAGTGCATTCCTCTAAAAACCCAAAGCGGGGGTATTAATCACCTTCAGTGATAGTTCTAGTTTTTTTTACAATATGTAACTTTGTACAGATAGGGACAGGGGAAACTCATTAAACTAAAGAATAAATTTGTTTGAGTAGGGCTACCCGCCCATTTTATTGACATCAAGTAATTAATGCAGAGTAACCAAGAATATGAATCAAATTATTAAACCATTTAACATATAAAAGGTTCATATGGAATAAAATTATTAAACCCTTTAACATATAAAACATTCCAAGAACAATAAAAGCTGCAAAGCAGCCTCCTTCAACATGATATCCAGGTGCGGGTAAAAATGCCAGGCGACCTCCTAACCCCCAACAACGTGTAAACACTTGAACAGAGGCGAGCTGCGAGGCAGACGCCTCCACATGATAACTAAGCGTAAAAAGGAACCGGGTGGAGATGTGATGGGGAGGAGGTGGGTGAAACTCGTAAATAGCAGGTATTCCGAAGAATGAAGCTGAGCTACACGTGCGACGGTATTATCAATGTACTAATTACTCATTAATCATCCACACCAATGCCTAATAGAATGTCCAGAAAAATTAAGATAAAGAAGTGAGAGAAATTAGGATGCGCTAATCACGTATCAATGCGCGATGACACCTGCTTTGTGTATGTATACACAAAAGAATATCTGGTCCAATTAACAGTACAGCTTGGTTAAAACAGGAGTCAAGCAAACCTCAAATACTCCCTGCCCCTCTGTACAAATCCTGCCAGCGGGCCGCTAGCATTCTATTTGTACAGATTGGGACAGGGGAAACTCATTAAACTAAAGAATAAATTTGTTTGAGTAGGGCTACCCGCCCATTTTATTGACATCAAGTAATTAATGCGGAGTAGCCAAGAATATGAATCAAATTATTAAACCATTTAACATATAAAAGGTCCATATGGAATAAAATTATTAAACCTTTAACATACAAAATGTTCCTAGAACAATAAAAGCTGCAAAGCAGCCTCCTTCAACATGATATCCAGGTGCGGATAAAACAAAACGCCACAGATGAGTCCGAGGACGGAATCATCCCGCCACAAGGAAAGCATGTAGAAGGAGGTTGCCCGTCCCGCAGATGAAGCTAACCAGTGGACTGACGGTGAGGTAATCCCCTGAACCTGAGACGCAACAGGAATCCACCGAGGGAGCAACAGATGATAGCCATTCCGAAACTGAGGGAAAAGAAAGCAAGAGTGGACAAGCATCCCTTGCCAAGATCAAAACACTCATAATAAGCTAATGTCACATTATGTTGTTCCCACATGGGGAAATAACCGTGCCCGATACCTCATGAATAACCGTGAACAGCCGCCGGTTGACTATGATACTTGTGCTGAACAAAAGATAAAAAACGACACATCGAAAATGACAGGAAAGAAAGCGAGAGTGGACAAGCATCTCTCGCCGGGATCAAACACTCAAAATACACTAATGTCACCACGTCCACATTGAGAGTGAACAAGCGACCCTTCACATTTCCGAGGAACACACCAGTTGTCTGAAACCTAATAATTAGCCACGGACAGGCGCCAGCTGACCATTTTTGAGGCAAGTAAAGAAATAAAAGGGAAGAAGCTGACAGGGCACGAACAGGCGATGCATTGATATTGTGGGGCACACACAAGCAATGCCCCTCCCCCAAGGATAAATTAGGCAATAAATGTGATATGGTTATACTAGGGCCGGATTGCGAATGTATTGTCGAAAAGCATCTGATTTCCATCTGCCCATGGCTCTTATTTGGGCATCTGAGTAGCCCTTGGCCGCCGCCCAGGTGGCTGTTCCAATCCGAAAACTATGTCCTTTAAAAACGGCAGAGTCCAAACCACAAAAAGTGAGACACAAGTTGAGGATATGTGTAAACTGATGTCTTTGGATAGGAGAGCCATCGGGGTAGGCAAACGAGGGCCCAGGTACACTTCCCCGGCGTTGTAAGAAGCTTGAAAGCAGATGTACTGGACAAAAGGTTGTCCCTGGGATGGCCTGTAACGGGATAAGATGCTCCTTTCCACCAACATTGTTTGAAGTTGCGAAAGGAAAGTATGAACACCCCTCTCACTTTACTAAAATGATATTGCGCATCAGCCAGTTGGAGAACCTTTGCTGCTTCACCCATATGTGCCGGGCAAAGCTCCCCTATCTGGGCAAAGCCATAGAATGCGACTCCGAAAAGTGCTTGATATAAAACACAATTGTAATTACTGGATGTACAAAAGGGTAAGGCTCGTAATAACCAGGTCAAAATAGATTTAGTATTAGGTAGTCGAACATCTATCGACGGGCGAAGACGCTGTATGCCTGACATAATTTTTTGCACCAAGAAAGACTGAGTGGGGTCAGGCAAGTTGTTTATCTTGTGCATGTATGCTAAACCAGACAGTATCGAACGGATTGTCTTATATGCCAACTGGTCGTTGAATACATGCGCAAGAAAAAGGCACAATTGCGAAACTGGTATAGGCCAGGTTACAGGGTAACCCTGTGTTTGGCAAAACTTTTTGTACTTCTCGACAGTGGATGCATAAGAACGCTGAGTCGAAGGAGATGTCGCATTATCCAATAAATGTGTTACTGTGCTAGCAAGCTCTCTATCTTCCATTCTGATGGCACCGGGGTTGGGTCTGCACGGCTGTGTGGCGCTAGCCTCTTGAAGTCTTGAACCTGCAATCGGGATAGACAATCAGCTAAAGTATTTACTTTCCCTGGTATATACTGGGCTTTGAAGTGGATGTTAAAATGCAAACAAACCAGTACGAGACGGCGAAGCAGTTGAAGTAACGATTTATCCCGTGAGGTTTGGGCATTAATGACGCAAACTACGGCCTGATTATCTGAATGAAAAATGATCTGCCAGTTTTGCAGCCGTGATCCCCAGAGAAGCATGGCTTAAACAATGGGATATAGCTCTAAAACAGCTATGTTATGATTAGGCATGTCCGCGTCCCATGGGAGGGAAAACCATTCCTGATTGAAGAACCCTCCACACCCTAGGGTGGTGGCTGCATCTGTATACAAGTTGAGCGTAGCATTGTTGATCCAGGGGCGAGTCAAAAAGAAAGATTTCCCATTGAAATTAGCTAAAAACTCAAGCCATATCCATAGGTCAGACTTCGCTGACTGTGACAAACGAATGTGATGATGTGGCTTGGTAACACCAAGAGTAAGGTTAATTAAACGACGCAGGAATACTCATCCCAGGACAACAACTGTGCAGGCAAAATTGAGCAAACCAATAAGGGACTGTAGTTCACGTAATGTAACTTTTGCCCGAGATAAAAATGAACAAATTGTTTCCCTGCACCTATCGAGCTTGTCTTGTGGCAGACGTGCCAACATGTCCACAGAGTCTAATTCAATCCCCAAAAACACAATGCAAGTGGTGGCCTCATGAGTCTTGTCGTCTGCAATGGGCACGCCCAATTGAGAGCAAAGAGCCATAAATTTGGTTAAAGCCTTTTGGCATTCCCCATGAGAGGGAGCAATGAACAAAAAATCATCTAAAACATGGAGCACCTGCCTGATATTACACTTATACTGCACTATCCATTGGAGGGAGGTGCTGAAGCATTCAAACATTTTACATGACGAGCGGCAACCCATCGCTAGGCATTTATCAAAATAATAATTACCCTCCCATTTGAGCCTAAGCAGGGGATAATCCTCCGGATGAACAGGTATCAAACGGAAAGCTGATTTGATATCTGTTTTCGCCAGAAAACAGCCCCGGCCTGTGGCACAAATGCGAGCTATGGCATCTTGGATGGTTTGGTAACTGACTGCAGACTGTGCGGTTGAAATAGAATCGTTAACTGAGTCACCAGAGGGATATGAAAGGTGGTGAATCAGGCGAAATTCATTAGGGGCTTTCTTCGGCACAAGGCCGATAGGAGACACAACAAAATTATCAAAAGGTGGAGAATCGAATGGGCCGGGTATCCGACCTGCCCAAACTTCCTTTGCTAATTTTGCAGATGTCAGAGTGTGATTGTCAGCGTCTGACTGCAGGTTGGGGGATGAATGAGGGGGTGCCCCGGTAGAGCCTATGCGGAAACCCTTGGTAAACCTGTCAATAAGAATAGTAAATGTTGCGAGATCGTACCCTTGCAACATTTCTTTAAATTTTTCCACTTTGATTGGGGTTAGCAGGCCGAGTGTGTTGATTGTTCCTGACCGAGGAGGGGTCTCCGCGGCTCCCTGCACCACGAAAGGGCTGCTGTCGGAAATTCTGGTAGTGTTGTGGGCATTGCTGAAAGCTGTGTTGCTGGTGGCAGCGAAAACAGCTATATGAAAAGGTGCACGGCGTTGAGAGGCACTTCTCACCAGCATGAAATTTATGACAAAAGCCCAAAGGATATTGGCGTTTGCCCCTCCATGACTGGGTAGACGTTCCTCTGCTCAAGTTTTGATTAACGCGGGCATTAGTTCCTAACCTGCCCCCAGGCATGGCTTGCATGTAAAGTTCCCAATGCCACGCATCCCACGAGAGTTGTGGATCGCGCTGGCGCAGGGTTCTGAACTGCTGGTCATAAAATTGCCAATGGCCGACAAGTGTCGGATGTTCGATTGGTATTTTATGATCCGGCCTGCCTGTTGGGGGTAAATCTGGGCTTTAATTTTCTGAGGCACTGTGGCACTTAAAGGGGGTCGACACTGACATGAATGCAGGAGGTGCTGAGGGAGAGACTGTGTCACCTATAACCAACTCGGGGTCGAATTCAGTTTGCAGGGGAGGCTGGAGCAAGGAGGGGAAGTTATCAAATGATTACATGAGTAACACAACTGGTGATGTTTCCCTGATGTGGAACCTCAGACGGAATGTTTATAGTTATGGGCACCGAGCGCCCTCCTGATGTAGAATCTGCGTGATGTAAATTCTCGTCTATGGAAAGTACTGGCACCTCCGGGAGCGGAGAACGGAGAAACAGTCTGATGGTACATAGACACTGCCGGTGCCGGCGGCACCGAATAGCTCATGGTTGATGGCGGTCTAGAATAAATAGGCACAGTCTGTGGTAAGGGGGCAGACACATTCTGTTGGTATATAGGCATGCAATGCACTGAAGAGTTTATGGTAGCTGATCTAGCAGAAAGAGGCACAGTTTGTGGATCAGCAGATGCAGAAATCATTCTTGTTGATGGCACAGAAAAAGTCACAGCAGGCGTTGGCCTGGATGAAACGAGCACAGGGTGTGAAGTGGCCAGTGGTCTTGATGTAGTAGGTAATGTCAAATCAACTGGCATATTGGACGTGTCCGTTGGCAGCGCCATAGTCACCATGGTTTCCTGTGTGGGAGTGCTGTGTGTAGCCCGTAACACCCTGCGCCGACGTTTAGGAGCAGAGTTAGTCCTGGAAACTGCAGCAGGTGGTGGTACCACCGATGAAGAACCAGCCGCTGGTACTGTGGACGAAAGTGCATGATCATGATCACTATGTGGCTGTTCCGCAACCGATGCCAAAGTTGGCTGCACAGGTGGAATGACAGATGCAGCAGTAGAGACAGGGTTTCTCGACGAAGACCTCTTCTTCCTAGCAGGTGTGAACACTGACGACAGCTGATCTAGTAAAATACTTCTCTTCCCACGTGGCATGTCTGAAAAAGAAGAAACAAGCCGAGTAATGGTGTAAATTAGTGAAATGAAGTACTGATAGCGGCACAACAGGAGGGCAGTCCTCGCTCGGTGTTTTGCCGAGTCGCATTATGTTAATGGTGTAAAATTAGTGACATGAATTACTGATAGCGGCACAACAGGAGGACAGTCCTCGCTCGGTGTTTTGCCGAGTCGCAATATGTGATGAACAAGTGTACGAAACTGAATGCCAGGCACAAATGGATAACTTGCTACCGGGAAGCAAGCGAAGCACCTGAACCAAAACAAAAAGTACAATTGTAAGTGAATCCCATCGCTAAATGTACCGCGAGAAAAAACAGTTGCAATTAAAAGATGAAACTAAACTCACACAGAGCACGAAAGCACTCTGCACCGAAGCATGTCGGTGACGGGGAGCAACAAACAATACTGATACATATGCTCACTGTCATAGGAACAGTAAAAGTCTCACTCAGAGTAAGAATACTCTGCACCACAGGTGGCTACGGTGAGTTCCGTCACTTAAAATCTCAAATTCAGAATAAACACAGTACGTGGAGAATTTACCATCACTAAATCACCCGAAGAGCGGAGATTCGACCCAATCAATAATTGCAAATTGTTGCAAGCATAACAAACACAAGCAAAGAGCCAAACATGGCATGTGTTCGGGTCCACATGTACAGAAAAGAAAGCTATACTTTGGGGATAACTGTACAGCGATACTCTGGGTGATAACTCCACTCCCCAGCGACCCCGCCACAATCCACTCTGCACGTACTGGAAACTCACACAGAGCACTAAGGCACTCTCTGCACCTATCCCGGTGACAGTGAGCAACAAACACGATTAATAACTTGTGCTGCACTGTCGACTGAACAGTAAAGCCTCACTCAGAGTACAATACTCTGCACCACAGTTGGTTACGGTGAGTTCCAGCACCAAAAATGAAAACACAAAGCTGCGGCACTAATACCAGTGGCAAAGACTCACACAGAGCACCGCACCCTGCACCACAAGAATGGCTACGGCGAGATAATGAAAATTTCTACAACGTTGAATAATATGACATCGAAAAGTTCGCAGAGAGGAGCAATACAAGAGTAGGCAGAATATACATAATATGATACAAACCGTGATAGGAAGAGGAATGTACACAAAGGAACACGAGGTCAGCGTAACCGCGAGAACCAAGGAACCACATTCCACAGCCAGAAATTCCACGATGAGAATGCCCAGCACGCCGACGAGGCACCACTAAAGAGAACCGACCAGAGGGACCAAAAATTAATCGTTGCACAGGCGAAGCAGCACAGACTCTAGAAAACCATGAAAAGGACAACCAACTAATAACAGAGGGGGGCAGGAGGGGGGGCCTGTGTGATCCATGGGACACAAGTCACCATGGCACTAGAAGGACAAACAAAGAAGCAGATGTATGTTTGTTTTAATATTTTTTTTTTTTTTTTTTTTTTGTGTTTTTTTTTTTATTATTTTTAATGGAATTGAGCCATACATGTACGGAAAGAGATGAATAACGATCTCAAACAATGGATGGTACTGAGACAGGGCACAACAACACAGGAACCAACAACTAAAAATCAGCAGCATGACCAGACCCGCAAACGTTTAGTGGAAACGATTCAGGTAATGCAGTATGGCCCCACGAATCCCCCGCAGATAATTGCGTGTGCCGACTGCGTCGAAATGCACACCGTCACACAAAAAATGTTGCACAGCCCTCTCTAGTCGTATCTGGCCATAAAGAAAACAACCAGGATTCACTGCAATGAAGTGTGTGACCATTGTGTTTACTAAATCAACGGCCGTATTAAATGAGGCAACAGTTAAACCGGGCAACTTGACATATTTCCTCGAAAGACGGGTCCGGTGGAAAAGGCGATTAATGTACACCCGTGGAACTCCATACCGCTGGCGTAGACGCAGAGCGAAAGAATCCATGGCAGCCGCAACTACTTCTGGAGGACTCTAACATAGGTCATTTGCCCCAATTTGCAACAGGACGAGATCTGGACGGAACGACTCCAGTGTGGGACCAATGCAGGTAGACAAATCACCTATTGACGCACCACTCACTTCAAAAAACTGAACATCAACCGGACGGCCATGATGAAATTCCAGATTGAGAGCCTTGGCAAAATTGAAATGGGGAGGAAAGTGCCTGGTTCTGGGACCGCCATACAAATGAGCGCCAGCTCTGGAAACAAAAGAATGACCCACAAGCAAAATACGAACCATCGTGAAAAATCCAAAGAAGGCACGAGGAATATAACGTACGAAAAAATAAAAGGTAAACTTACTGAAAATAATGAGTGAATCCGAACGGTGAAACAAATGAACGTGAATTGTGAAACTGAAACTCGTAAATAGCAGGTATTCCGAAGAATGAAGCTGAGCTACACGTGCGACGGTATTATCAATGTACTAATTACTCATTAATCATCCGCACCAATGACTAATAAAATGTCCAGAAAAATTAAGACAAAGAAGTGAGAGAAATTAGGACGCGCTAATCACATATCAATGCGCGATGACACCTGCTTTGTGTATGTATACACAAAAAAAGAATATCCGGTCCAATTAACAGTACAGCTTGGTCAAAACATGTGTCAAGCAAACTTCAAATACTCCCTGTCCCTCTGTACAAATCCTGCCAGCGGGCCGCTAGCATTCTATTTTTCACTTTTGTATAAACACGTTTTCTTTTCCTCCTCTTTCACATTTTTTTGATGTCACATCTGACAAATTTGCTTCCATTGTTACACTTTGCATCCTTTGCTCTGTGCTCATTGTAACCACTGAATTACTACAACTCACATCTGACCCTTCACATGTCACATGTTTTTCACGAGATATGATATTTTTAGAAGTAGCAGATATCACAAAGTCATAATGATTGTTGCAGTGGCTCAAATATATTGAACATTTGTTGGTATGAAACATTTTACTGACTTGCTCTGGTGAAAATCCTAACCATGAATTGGCAGTAAATGTATAAATATTCGAGTTCAGCATAACAGACTTGGCTAATATTTCAATTTCTGTTGCCCAAGTTCCATTTTCTATCATACCAGATCTTGTCAAGTAATCATTCACATCTCTGTAACAGGCCTGGTCGTTTGAAAAATTTACGCGAGCGAAAAAATCACTCTCGTGGCATATACTTGCGCAAGCGAATCGCTCCCGCTACATAATTCTGGACGGTAAAGGCTGTCCTTTGATGGGTGGGTTTGTGTTTGGTGTTTACAGTTACCGGTACTGAAGTTGAACTTCAAACTCGGGCCGGTGCACGATACAGAAACAGAAAAAAACAGGAAATTGCTTCCAATATCATCATTCATGGCCAGAATTCCAATTAACAAAATGCTGACATACCTTGAATCCGTGTTGTATGAAGTTGTTTGTGCTGTATAATTAATAATCCGCATTCAAATAGAAGGCTTCCATCGTAACATTTGCAATATCAACATGTATTTATTTATCCACGTGAGACAGTTGTCACATT
This sequence comes from Pictodentalium vernedei, assembly GCA_031216915.1. Lineage (NCBI taxonomy): Eukaryota > Metazoa > Mollusca > Scaphopoda > Dentaliida > Dentaliidae > Pictodentalium > Pictodentalium vernedei. Next base: position 150,976,454 of record CM062297.1, on the reverse strand, counting down.
TGTGTTGAAAATTAATGTGGCATTGTGGGTCTTGACGCTATCACATGATTACTAAATCAAGTTACTGTCCAATCAGACAACACAGATTTAAATTATTCGGCGCCCGTTTGAAAGAAGCCGATTGATTAGTAGAATTGTTTTACTACAACCAATCACATTAGTGTAGTAGAAATTATGAGATTTTATCCTTCATGAATAAAAAATTTGGTTCATTTATTCTGTGGAACCTACGGAACACGTGATCCACTCACCTTGGCCGGCCAACTTGGGGAAACTTGTCACAGCGATATTGCCGCCATTTCATATTCCATGCTAAATCTATCACACTGTTTACAAGAAAAGATAGCATGTTGAGTGAAAAAAAGTAGCCAAATTCAAAGCTAACTAAAGATTACATTTTAGCTATTTTTTGCACTCAACATGCGATATCATATGAGACGATAAACTTGTCAATTGCAGACATTTTCGACACCGACAGTCAGGAATCCTTTGATGTGTGTCATTATTTGACACTGGAATTCAATTGTTATCCAAGTGTACAGTCAGTGTTCCAGACAAAGAATATTATACTGACCCTGTTCAGTGCCATATGACTGATGCCGTGTTCCCTTCAACTCAATTATGGATACTTACCAGGATCGGGAATCGGCCATTTGCACGAGCGATTTTTTCGCTTGCGTGGGGTCGACTTTACGCGAGCGATACGCGAGCGATTTTACCGCTCGCGCCAGAATGCCAGGCCTGCTGTAATGTGATCTCAGAAAGGATTCAAAAAGAGTATGCTCTTTTTGAAGGTAAAGCAAAACTGACACTCTCAATGTAGCATGGAATATTTCTGAACCTGAGATTGCATAAGATATTGCTCTAAAAAAAAACAGTTGCCGTCTTTTGTGATTGATTTTGTTGAAAAATCATTTTCAATGTTTTCAGCACATTGAAGATCAAGTTTCTGTTCCAGTGAAATTCCAATTAACTTGCATGTTTTATAATGCATCTCTGAGTCAAACGGAATAAAATAAAATTAGGAGTTGCTTTGTCAGCTTCACAAACAATAGCTACATTATCAGTTTCGACTTGCACAAGCCTGAAAATAAGCAGACTGTTATCTGCAAAATGAGGTCCCCAGAGGGTGAATTTAGTGATGCTACCCTGCACAGCAGGGTAGCATCACTAAATTTACCCTCTGTGAACCTCAATCTGAATCAGGGTCTCAAAACTAAACAGAAGGAAGTACCCAGAGGATAAATTGGCCCACTGTATGGGATAACATAATCAAATTCACCCTCTGGGGACCTCATTCTGCAAATGTCAGCCTGCTTATTTTCTGGCCTGGTCTTGCATTTCTGCCTCATTTATTTGCTTATCACAAACATTTGAAATGTTTACACCTGTAAGCTGGCATTCCATGACATAGTTTTTATTCATTGATTCTAATAACCTAAGGAAGTATCTCTCGAAAGTGCTTGTACAATTTAACTTAAATCAAAACACTTTTATCATTTGCAGCATCTTGTAGGCCATTTCTGTCTCGAGCATGAGAATCAAACATATATAAATTACTGTCATGTTTTATAATAATCCATGTATATAAACCTGCAAATGTTATGAAACAAGCGTTGTAGTCATCAAATAATATTTTTAATGCTTCAGTTAGTGTGTATGAATTGTATGTTTTCAAATCATTATAAATGCCATTAATAACAACATCAAGAGAATTTGAATATTCATAGATGAATCTTTCATCTTAAATATCTAATTCATTTGGAAGTTCATGCACAAACAAATATTTATCAGTTATTGTGCAACTTCTTTGTAGTAGACTATAAATATTGTTTCCTTCCATCAGTACCTTGTCTATATCATCACTGTTCCATTCAGCTTATTTTACATGAAGATGGTATGCCATATATGTTTATTCATATCTCTGATGGGTATACTAAATATGCACATGGCATGTGTATGTACAATGTGGTGGGGATGCTGATAGCTGCTCCGAGCGGTAGCAATAGGGACATACTGAACCTTGTGAATTGGAGTAATGGGGGCTCCTAGCTGTAGCCCAGTCTGCCCCAAGTGAATTGGTGCTGACAAGGCTTGGACTCTGTGTGTATCCAGTCTTGAAATTTAGAGGTACTCTTCTCCGTATGTACTTTGACCAACACCTATAAATTTTAAGACTGAATAGCGGTCTGTGAATGTGAATTCCATCCCAGCCGAGAGCCCCCCATGAAGGAAAGGGGACAATATTGGAAGTTACGCGTGAAAAGCTGCGCTGGAGCTGGAGAGCGTGGAGAAAGATACAGAACACATTGTGTGAGGAGATAAATCACTAGAGGCATGATGCAAAGAGGGTGGTGAGGATGGTAATGGGGCAGAGGATGGACGAGGCTGACGGCATGGAGCAGATGCTCCAACGGAGGGGAAAGGAGCGAATGGCAAGCAGGTTCGACCAAAGTAAGACGAATGGGCCAGCGAAACCCACGGCACATGCACTGATCACTGAACCGTCGGAGAGTTCATTGTTCGAGGCACTGTGAGGCATCTGCAACTGCGAGTCACCCGACGAAAATGCACTGTTCATTTTGTACAGTGACCACAGATGGGATTTGCACATGGACGGTGCGGTTGCTATGCCTTCGGTTGAGAGTTTGGCACGCAATGCCATCACAGACCATGAATTATAAGCGCCATCCCTGTGCTTGGTGCTCTGTTTGGTTGACTGCAGAACCGATTATTATTATCACTGATGCTTGACTCCCCATGAGAGCCATGAATCTGCATATGAACTGGAGTGGGTGAGCTTTGTGATTGTTTGTACACTGGGTGCCGCCATGTTGGAAAGATGCGAAGAGGTGTGCGCAGTCGAAGAGACTGAAGTTGGGAGAGGCTCCCGACAGGGGAGAGATTGCTTCACTGAATCGTTCATGATGTTCAGAAAAAATATATTAACACTGTCCGGATGACTGGTGGCCGCCAGCCAAATGACAGAAAAAGCACACACAAAATGGTCTGGTGTCATAGTCCAACACTCTAGAAAGTTGAAGGTAGCATTCCGTAAGCATAAGGCGCAAAAGTCTGAAAAATTCCTGCCCTAGCAACCATAGCTGTGTGGAATGTCATAAAACTCCTTGGCAAGTGAAACTAACACTCGAGTCCCAGGAAAATTTGGGAACTTGTCCATGTTGACATGTGAAGGAATGTCCAAGAACTAGCACACAAAGTTATATTGAATCTGGAATGGAAATGATGATGGTGAAAAGCACATAAAATGATGAAAACGAGTGTGGGCTGACGAATGCTGCAAGGTTTTGGTAAGACTGAGGATAGCTGTGGCAAGTGGTCAGTGTGGTGATAGTTGCGGGATGTGTGCAAAGCTAACAGTCATGTGAAAACAGGCAGGTGTTTGCGACTGGAGTGTAAGAGTAGGTCAGAGTGTGGGGGTGTCGTCTTCAAAATAAATTGGCCTGCTTCAACTGGTGCCTAGTGTCATATAAACTCTGGGAAACACCGTTTCCCATTAAATAATGATTTTTGCTCACTGTATGTCAATGCCAGAAAACATATTACAGTACATTGTTTACCTTTGTTATCTCCAAAAATTGAATCTCCCTGATTAAAACTACCTTGAATGCTTTCAACATCATCACATTGTCTTTCACATGATGTTGATTCAATGATATTCACATCTGAAGATCAATAGTATTCAAATTGGGCAGATCACTGTTTGACTCATACTTTGTGTTAAATACATGAGATGAAGTTGATTCATCCACTTTGCCTTTTTTCACTCAGTTCTCCTGTGTTTATCAATTTGTTTGGTTTCTCCTGTCTTGATCCTTCCATTTTGAATACATCCATCTGATCTATTTCATTCAGTTTTGTTTCAGCATTCTCATATAAATTGCATTTTGTTTTGTTTTGAATCAGTTTGATTTTCTTCACTCAGTTTTAAGCTATTAAGCGGGCCATCCACACTCAATATGATTGTCAATATAATTGTCAATAATTTATATTGACAATCTTATTGATCATGAATGGGCGATATTGAAGACTTGATCAATGTATTGAAGAATATCAGAGAGCTCAAATATTTATTGACGTATTGTCAATAATATTGATGTGCATTTTTGTCACATCAATTGTATTGATCAATATTTCATTCTTGTCAAAAACACAGAGCCATCAACATGGCAAAATCAATCAAAGATTGATCAATCAATCAATCAATCAATCAATCCTATGATTGTCGAATCAGAAATGAAAGAAATATTGATCAAAATGATAGTGCAGTGGAGGGCAAACATTATATTGTCAATAATATTGAGTCAATAATATTGACAATTATATTGACTGTGGATGGGCCGCTTTATAGTTTGTATCAATTTCTATTGAAGCTGACTTATTGTGAACAGCTTCGGTCGCCTGCACTCCAGTTCTAGGAGTGAGACATCCCATCAGATTATCTATCTCTGGGCAGTATCATTTGTTTCCGTATAGTTTGTATCAGTTTGTATTATTGCTTCAGTGTAGTTTGTATTGCTTCAGTATAGTTTGTATTGTTTCAGTTTAGTTTGTATCAGTTTGTATTGTTTCAGTTTAGTTTGCATCAGTCTGTATTGTTTCAGTGTAGTTTGTATCAGTTTTTATTGGTTCAGTATAGTTTGTATCAGTTTGTATTGTTTCAGTATAGTCTGTATCAGTTTGTATCCATTTGTATTGTTTCAGTATAGTTTGTATCAGTTTGTTTTGTTTCAGTATAGTTTGTATCAGTTTCACTTGTATCCCCAGCGATACACATCTTCCATGATCTGAAAATATAAATATATAATGAGGTTCTGAGATGGTGAGTGTGATATATTTTTTTTTTTACTTTTAAGCATTTACAATCATTTTTTCACCCTATATAGCTGTTTCACCACCACAGGAAAAGTGTGAAGTCCAATTTATCATCTAACAAGCAAATTCAGAGAATTTATGTCTCCTGCTGAGGTTCAGTTTAACCCTTTACCCAATGCAGACGATATAAAAATTTATTATTTTTAAATATCATTTTTTTAACTTTTTCAAAAAATTTCAACAAAACCATATCATATGACCCCTCACTGGAACGAGCTCAATGAGCTCGTTCCAATGAGGGGTCACATGATATGGTTTTGTTGAAATATTTGTAAAATCATGTGAACTGGACAAGCCTGAAAATAAGCAGACTGTCATCTGCAAAATGAGGTCCCCAGAGGGTGAATTTGGTGATGTTAGTAGCATCACAGAATTTACCCTCTGTGAACCATGTTAGTAGCATCACAGAATTAACCCTCTGTGAACCTAAGTCTGAATCGAGGTCTCAAGCCAAACCAGAAAGATGTACCTAGAGTGTAAATTGGCCCACGATATGGGATAGCATTAGCAAATTCACCATCTGGGGCCCCCATTTTGCAAATGACAGGTTGCTTATATTTAGGCATGGAACTGGATTTCCTAAGTTGTTTGGCATAACGTGAAAAAAGAATATGCTAGAGGTGATTTGCATAACCTTTGCATAACCTGAAAAAAAGGTTATGCAGTATTAAAAAGCCTGGTTTTAGGTGATTATTATCATAGGTCTTGCTGACTAGGTCCAATTCTACCATCCATAGACAAGCACTACCAAACTACCCTATGTTTTCATTTTAACAAATGTGGAAATCATCCTTACAATGATATTACATACAAAAGTTGAAGGCATTCAGTACAGTAATTTGGAAGAAGAAGGTTTTGAAGGTTTTTTTTAACTTTCCCCCAATTACCCACAGAGTTTAAATCAGAGGTCACTTGAATATGACCATAATAGGTCGATGTGAACATATTTGGAAATCATTATTCCTTACAATAATGTTCCATACCAAATATGAAAGCAACTCAAGGCATTACATGTAAGAGCAGTAATTTTTTAAGGTTTTTTCACCCATTATCCACAGTGTTAAAATCAGAGGTCCCACAAAACCCCTAAATATGCCCCTAACAGAAACGGTTTATTGCCAATTCCATCAATTCCCATTTCATCAACTGCCCCTAAAATTATATTTTCCCATTTCATCAATTCCCATTTCATCAATTCCCGCTTCATCAACAGAATGAAAATATGTTTTAATCTTATGTAACATAAGTGCATTTTTTACCAATTATAAAAAAATATTAAATTAAACAGAAATTAAACCTGTTGTACTTCTCAAGTAATTTGTCTCTTTTGAGTAACAAATTAGTTTAGAATGCCACTAGGCATTCTAAACTAATTTGTTACTTACAAGAGACATATTAATTTAGAAACAAATTAGTTCAGAATGCCTATTCTCAAGTAATTTGTCTCTTTTGAGTAACAAATTAGTTTAGAGTCCCACTAGGCATTCTAAACTAATTTGTTACTCAAAAGAGACAAATTAATTTAGAAAGCCAACAGGCATTCTGAAGTAATAGTGAGTATGTTACTAGAGTGTTGTGCTTTAAATGTTACATTCTGATAGATATTTAAATGTTATATGTTACTTTTCCCCACTTATTATGTGTAGTAATCCAGTTGCTCTGAATAAAATATTTAAAGTGTGTTCATCTGAGAAATGTCTGGAAAGTGGTTATACAATAAACCCTCAAAATATTGATTTTTCATCAACTGGCTAATTGTATTCTTAAAATGTATAACATGTTATTATAAAAACACACCTGAAAAAAAATCTGTTGATGAAGTGGGAGTTGATGAAATGGGAAAATATAATTTTAGAGGCAGTTGATGAAATGGGAATTGATGAAATGGGAAGACACCACAGTAACAGGTTGATTTGAACAAACTTTGAAATCATCTTTATAATTATGTTATATATCAAATATGAAGGTTTTTGGAGTAGTGTGGGTTGTCAGAAGAACATTTTGAAGTATTAAAATCCAAGGCCCCATTTAACCTCTAAATTTGCCCATATTTATTTATTTATTTATTGATGTTTAAGGTCACATATTTATGCACAATGGCTAATCATGACCATGACAGTTTTACGGGTGGAGGAAGCTGGAGTACCCGGAGAGAACCACCGAGCAACGACGAGCAGCTGCCTGCTCCCCAACATCGTAACTCCGCACTGCAGCACAGGCTGGGTTAGATTGGTTGAAGACATGCGTACCATCGACGTGCAGTATGCCTTAGTACACGGCGTCATCGTGCCCCCACGCAGGCAATGGAGATGAAGTGTCTTAACCAAGGACACAACGTGGTTGCCGCAGGTGGGATTTGAACCGAGTACCTCTCGGCTTGCAGCCTGCACCTCTACCTACTGAGCCACCGCACTCCCAAATTTGCCCATAAGGGGTCAATTTAAATAAACTTGAAATTAAACCTTTCAGTGATGTCATATATGAAATATGAAAGCATTCGGGACAGTGGTTTGGAAAAAAATGAAATTTTTAATGTTTTTCCCATTACCCATTGTTAAAAATTGCAGACTCACAAAATGGGCATCCAGGGGTGCGGTAACCGGTTCTCGTCGGATCACCGAAGTTAAGCAACATCGAGCTTGGTTAGTCATTGGATGGGTGACCGTCTGAGCGATCAATTCGGACTACCACATTGTGTCCTTGGGCAAGGCACTTAACCCTGGTATCCACTTGGGGGCACGATGATGCCGTGTACTAAAGTGTTCTGTATGTCGATGGTGCGCATGTCTTCAACCAATCTAACCCTGCCTGTGCTGCAGCTGCTCATCGTTGCTCGGTGGTTCTCTCTGGGTATTCCGGCTTCCTCCACCCGTAAAACAACTGTCACGGTCATGATTAGCCATTGTGCTTAAGTATGTGACCTTAAACACCAATACATAAATAACATAAATGGGCATCCTTCCGTAGCAACCCTAATTATTGACAGAGAAAATTTCTTTGAACAAAATTGAATCTTGAGCACCAAAGGAAGTTGCATAGCAAATATCAAAGAATTCTGACTGAAATCCAACTCCTAAGTGGCAGTTGTAATATCCATACAAACCTGTGTGTTAAGTTAGGAGATGATCAGAAAATCCACATGTGTGAAATGAGGAACAAACACACAGTACAAAACAGTTTTTTTCCTAATTTTGCTCACAATTTTACAGGCCAATAGAGAACATCAATCAGATCACAACTGGGTTGCAATCTGACGGTGCCAGAATCTCTCTACATGCAATGAGTGTAAGAATGTAGCATATGCACTATTCATTGCCTCTTTCTTGATTGCTTATAGGTCGAGGATCTGGTTGAGATGGATCTGCAACCCCACCCCCCATTATGATATTCCCTTGGTTAAGTTACGATAGCTCGTAGTACCACCAAACTGCATATACAGTGCGTGGAGAGTGTATTGACACTAAATCAGCCGCAGAGTGGAGATTTCACCTGAGCAACAATTGCAAATTTGTTGCAAAACACAACTAGCACCAGCAAAGTTTCAGCTAATGGATCTCCGGGTTAAACCCCGGAGGTCCATTGGCTGAAACATTGCTTATGTTTTTTGTCGATATGTACAAAATTTGAAAGTTATAGCTTGTGTGATAACTCCACTCCACGGGTGATTTAGGTACAATCCACTTTCCACGTACTGTATGTGCCTCCTAACTACTCATGTGTGGTACATCATAGCCTTCTGCGCCACTTGGATTGACTTATCAGGTGCTCTGATGTATCTCACATAGCAATCGGAAGACATGCGCCCTAGTGTTTTGATCATGTGGTCTTTGATTTTTGCACTTGCTGGAGATGTGGCAGCTCCTATTCTGAATGAATGACCCGAGTACAATCTAGAATCATAACCCAGCCTGTCCAAGACAACCTTCAAATGTTCGATGGAAAAGGACCTATTCAGGGTTTTTCCGACACCTGTAACAAACAAGAGGCCTCGTCTGCCCAATTGTATACGTGACACCATGTATTTCCTAAGAAGGCCGACTGGACATGCTGGGTGAGGGATTCTAAATTTTTTTATACTAATGCCTTGTCTAAAAGGGTCTGTTTTTGAAAACTTCAAATCACAGATCTCACACCTGTTGTGTGTAATCCCTAAGAAAATTCTCTGCAGGAGCTCTGGGCTTCCTTTTGACCTATCAATGAGAATGTTTCTTTTTGCCAACCAGGCAGCTGCTTCTGCCGAGAAGGCTTTATGGAATTCATAAAAACCGAAACCTCCATATTGATTGTGCAACTTGATGATTAGTTTCTCATAAGTTCCACCCGTCGATGGGGATAAGCCTCACACATGACATTTTTGTAAGCGGGAAAAGCCAAGACAAATTCAGATATTGTTAAGGTTTTATTGAGACGACTGTCTCCATCTTTAAGTTGGAATGAAAGACACCCAACCTCTTCAGTCCGCTGACCCCCATGTTCAAAGTTTGGGATCAGAAGCTAGCCAGGTTGATATCTTTCCCCTCAGTAATTGCCCGTTTCAAAGAAGGGCTGATTATTTCAATGTGATGGTTGTCATGGTTGAGACTATCCAACCCAATACCTACATATATAACCATCTGTTATGGAATGGTTAGTCCCAAACCCCAACACTCCTTCCGGATGCACAGTTTGTTGAGGTGGACATCTGCTGCTCCTTGTCACACTAGGGTCCATCGTCTGGGTGAGTTGTATAGCGCCCGGCTTGGTACTGTTGATTAACTTGTTCATCATGCCAATCTCGGTGCACGTCCATTTCGTGTAAAGCCCGTCGATTCGGTGGTGTAAATATATTTGGTGTGTTTGTCTCTTGTAATCTTCCAGACAAATTGGCTGTTTTACATTGATTCAAAAAGGACGAAAAAGATGTGCACAGAAGACTGCAATCCTCTCAACTGTTGGGCCAGTCATCGCAATTCTGCAGTATTTTCATTGGCGACACACATGTTACTGTTTATACCGGAACTACAGTGGTGCACGTTCATTTCCAGATTATCACTTGACCCACTTTGTCTTTCCAAGCTTGTGTTAATACCGACTGACTCATCTCTTGTCCCTGAATAAACTAATGACATCCATCTTGAACAATTGTCCTTGTACAGTTGAATTAGCACAGATTTTTTCGTAGTTGGTCCAATTATTCCCTGTCGTTTAGTTTCTGTTTCAACTGTGGTATTGTCCAGTTGTGTGGTTCATCCTCCTCCCACTGGTCTGCATTTTGGGAAGCAGCCTTCGACTTTTTTCTGGTTCGGGTTTGCTTGGCCGCAGCACGTCTTCTCACTGGACAGGATGTTTCGTTTCTGGTCACATACCTTACCCGAGGTGACATTTTGTCCACTGGTTTGTCTATTCTCCCATAAGAGCGTTCACTCAAGTAATCAAACACCACACTGACACTTGTACAATTGTATTTCCCAACAATGGCAACATATCTGCAGGTTCATCACTCTGCAGATTTCCAGAAATTGTAGAATCCCAATTCGTCTTGCAACTTCAACGAGCTCCTGTAAGATGGTGCTGTGGTTTGCCATTTTTCTTCTTGTGAATGAGTTTTAATATTGTATTTTTGGATAACGATCCTTTTAAAAACTTTCTCAGATACAAAACGTCTTTTCTTTCTGTTCAGCTTAGAACAAAGAGAGTAAGCATCCCACTAAAAAATAGCAACAGCTGGAATCGTCGATTTTTTGAGGATTCTGGTTCCTCCAAATGGGCAGTGCCACCTGTTGCAGCCAATCATTTCTTCTCCCCTCAAACCACACCAAATATGTCAAAGCACATTTAGTTACAATATATAAAGAGAAGATTCTGTGTATCTATCTGTCTCTTTGTCCACAATGCATGGATATCGAGGCACTGGGGCACACAGAAGACTGAAATTTGGCATGGTGATACATTGTGACACAACTTAGAGGACGAAGGGAGGGTCACATCTCACCAGCACCATTTTGGATCCATAATGACAGCAAATATAGTGCCCAAAATAGTATTTTCTATACGTTTTGACGCATAATACCGTGTCATATGTCGTTTTATAGGTTTATGGTGGGGCAGACTTTAACAAGCATTCTTCCGACTTGGACAGATATATGAGGGCCACTTTTGGACCCAAAATGGTGCCCAATATGGCATGTTATACGTTTTGATACATAATTTTGTGTAATGTGTCGTTTTATAGGTTTTTAGGGGTGCTCAGTTGAAAAATCATGGTTCCAACCAGGTTTTGCATTTTGACCAGGCCGATCAGCCCCGGGCCTGGTAATCGGCCGCAAAAATAACCTGACGTGGCCGATCAATCGACCCAGTCATTAATCTATTGTTTTCCCAATCTCAGCGACTCAAACAACTGGGGATTTTGTCATACAAAATAACTTCCGGCAGTGGGATTAATCGATCAGGTGATTCCGGGTTTATTCTTGTACTTCCGACGGGGATGTACTGAAAGACGATCGCAGATGAGCATGGAAAATGTGAGGGGGTGGGTATGATGAAAATAAATGCCCAGACGGGTTGATACTCACCTTAAAAACCTTATATTGTGGAACGAAATCGAATCCCTTATTTATTACCACATTCCATTGCAGTTACTGTTTGATTGCCTGACACAAGTTTTATACACAGGTGGGAAAAGTCATACGAATATCATCAGCAGACTTTAAAAAGAAATATTTTGTGTATGACTGTGTTGTCAACACAACCATGTGCGTCTATTATAATAAAGAGAATAAACATAACCTCCAAGCTGTCCTCGAAAATAACCTGTCACAAAACAATTGATTTGGAAAAATATACACTGAACACACGATGGTTCATGCTTTAATTATTCATGTGTGATATATATACAGGGGCCTTTTTAGAGAATAATTGACAAGTGAGAATGCATGATGTCAAGTTTGTTGATCTTCAACAAAGTGAATTCGTGAAAATAAAAACAACACCGTTTTTGCTTCGGAATGGATTTTATAATTTTTATTTTAATAAAATAAAATCACTTACCCCCTTTTGACATATCAAGGCAGGCAACAATCCATTTCATGAACGTTAGATGAAAAAGGAAATCTGCATCATTCTCCAGGTAATGACAACACATTTCTACTCACCTAATTTCGCTTCAAATTCTCCTGCACACAACCAACTTTTAAAATACTTTTAAAGTATTCGAAACTGAGGGAGTAGGCTTGAACACAGATAGAGCACCTTTTTTCAACATGTAGAAAGGTTGGAGGGGGAGGGGGGGCTAAATCACGGATATTTGCCATGCCGCAAGACACTGAAAAGCGTGGTATTAATATTGCCTGGTTAACCCATTGAAAATTAATAAAAGACAATTACGTTGGAAGTATTAATTTTAATTTATAACAAATCATCAGATAGCACAGTATACATGAAATATCAATATAATATGCACATGCAAGTGTAAAAAAAATAAATCAGTGAAGAAAAATCAGCCTGGTCGACGACTTCACCAGGCCTATCGATCAGCCTTGTCATGATTCTAAAATGCAAGCCCTGCCCAACTCAGTCCAATATATGACCGATCCAAAATGGCAGCCAATATGGCACTTGAATAGGATTTTCTATACTTTTTGACACATAATATCGTGTACTATATATCGTTTTATAGGTTTTGGGCACTGCTGAGTTGAAAAATCATGGTTCTGACTCTTGATATACGAGCACCTTTTTGGATCCAAAATGGCAGCCAAAATAGCATTCTCTATACTTTTGGCACATAATATCTTGTGATATGTCATTTTATAGGTTTTCGGGTGTGCCGACTTGCAAAATCATACTGCCCACTCAGCCCTATATATACGGTCGCCATGTTTTGGCCCCAATATGGTGCCCAAGATAGCATGTTACATGTAATGTGTGCGTATCTATCTGTCTCTTTGTGCAGAATGCACCGGGGCATGTAGAAGGCTGAAATTTGGCATGGTGGTACATTGTGACATAACTTAGAGGACCAGGGGAGGGGGTCACATCTCACCAGCACCATTTTGGATCCAAAATGACGGCCAATATGGCACTCAAAATATGTTTTGACACATAATATCGTGTTATATGTCGTTTTATAGGTTTACGGGAGTGCAGACTTCAATAAGCATACTTCCGACCCGGTCCGATATACGAGTGCCACTTTTGCACCGAAAATGATGCCCAATATGGCACCCAAGATGGCATGTTATATGTTTTAATACATAATTTCGTGTGATGTGTCGTTTATTAGGAGTGCTCAGTTAAAAAATCATGGTCCTGACTCGGTCTGATATATGAGCACCACATTCAGTCCAAAATGGCAGCCAAAATGGTGCCAAAATAGTGTTTTCTATACTTTTATTTATATATTATATATTATAATTTATATATTACATTGAAATTCTGACAAATGCAAGTTGGTTTTAATTTAAATGCATGCCCAAAATAAATTGCTTACTGGATGCAAGCACACATTTGTACTCAAAAATGTAGGTACCAAAAATGTGAAAAATTGTCTGAAATCAGACTTCACCTTGATAAAGGGTACATGTATAGTTATGAAACGATGCCAAAAATCACATGATTCAGAAGAGTCGTTCAAAAGTTATTTTACATTTACGAAAATCTGGATAAGCCGAAAACAGTATATCTCCTTCATCGCAAACACTTCATTGGGGGGAGGGGGGGGGGGGGGGGGGGGGGGGGGCTGGTCGGGTATAATGAGTAACTTACCTAGAATAAATATAAATGTATACTATCTAGTTCTTTGCTGGCACACCAGCAAATTAATGGACGAACAGACTTTTGTAAAAGGGTATGCTCAATAAACTTTGCCAATCTATAAATTCAGTTGTGAATTTTCACAAACTAACTGAAGACAATGTTACTTTCAAAATAGTCTGATACTTGATCGGACAGGTATAATCAGTTCCCGTACGTACATGGTTTTTTTCTCAATTGAATTAGAAGATAATATACCATGTTCTTTGCGTGTGTTCTTTATTAAGATTTTTTCTGAAACAAATTTTCCAATTGGAGCTGTTATGACACAATTTTCCCAGTGCGACAGCCTTTTTCCCTAAGAAGGCTAAATAATCCCTGCATGGATTGGAAAATACATAAGCTTGTAACTATGAATCCTGATCACCAAAGTTAAATCTGATCTTGACACTTGAGTAGTAATTGTTGGACCTGCCCCAAACTAACAAGGCCAAACTCTGGAATTTTGTTGCTGTTATCAAATGTGGTTGTTGGAGGTCAGCCTTTCTGTCGACTTCATTCACACATGCCCATCCAATAAAATGACTTGTTGTTGTGTGAAAGGAAACAAGTATGGGTTTTGAGGTGAAATTCCAACATATCATCCCTTTCTTCAACCAGTCGCTTAATTTACTACAAATATAAATGAATTCATGATTAGCCAATCACTCATTGGTCCATTAACTGAAACTTTGTAAACAAACTGTTTACCAATAGAAGTCTGAATTCATGACTGACCAATCATTCATGCTTCAATCAGCTGCAGTAAGTCTAAAATATTTAAATATATTATCTATTTATGGAACACAGAAAAGAAACACGAAATATGCTCTTGATGCTTTAATGCCCATATATATATACAACTCCTGAGAGGTCGAGTGAACGAGCTTCACCCTGCGTGTATCTAATGTAAACAAAATGCAGATAATAAGACGAGCTAGCTGCTGATAGCCCTGCGTTGATGCATAGGCTATCGTTATGAATCTCGCTGTGCTGCGAGAGCTGGTATGTACATATATACATGTGGGAAAATATGGGGGCTCCTACGGCTGGTACCTGTAAACGTGTGCCTAGATCATGGATGCAAATTGTGCAATATCACTTGTGCCCTGAACGGTTTCCTGTCCAGCACACATGATATTCCCGGATGTGCATCCATGATGGGGAACTGAGCTGACCTGAAATGGGGGCACTAACGAGAGGTTGCCCCAGGCACCAACGAGAGGGTGCCCATAAAACGTGTGCCTAGATCATGGATGCAAATCGTGCAATATCACTTGTGCCCTGAACGGTTTCCTGTCCAGCACACATGATATTCCCGGATGTGCATCCATGATGGGGAACTGAGCTGACCTGAAATGGGGAGCTGCCCCGGGAGCACTAATCAGAGGGGGCCCATAGGTACCAGGAGGAGACCCCAGATTTATGGTGACATTCCGATGGTGGAGGTGTGGGGAGGTGGGTGGGAGATTTTTTGGCGAAATGAACAATGTTGCAACTGGCGCGAAACTGAAGACATAGGAATACTGAGAAAACTATTGCGAGTTAGAAAGTGAGGTCATGTGATGAAACTTTGAAAGTGGATTGGCCGGGAGAGGAACGAAATACAGTTGTGTTATAAATTAGCCGAAATTGGGGATGTAGAAACTGTCTGTGCAAAATTTTACCTGCACAGTTCTGATATTTGTAAGCATGCTGGAGATCAGGACACTATTGCTATGGTGATGAGAGGTGGATGAGTACAGCGGCAACCAAAACATGTGGCATTTTTTTTACTTGCAACTGAGTTCCATAAACTCTCAGAAATAAATTATTTCCTCTCAAGCAATAGCAGAATGAACTCATGAACGAGAAATCATTTATGCTTCCATTGGCAGTAGTAAGGCTGAAAATAATGTAAACAAATCGTCTATCAATAGAAATATGAATTCATGACTGAGCAATCATTCATGCTTCAATTGACTGCAGATTGTAAACACAAAATTAGAATGTAACAAATGAAGAAAAAAAATGCAGTTACGAGAGCTTACTATAGTGAAATAATTCCCTGTCTACTGTAGCAGAGCAGCAATACTACCTCTCCTAGCAGAAAAATAAATTTGGGGTAGCCGTGTAACACCTTGGCAATTAAGAGAAAAGAAATGAAACTACAGCTGAGAGATAGGTCAAGAATGCATTGATTGTGTGGACCCAATCAAAACAAAGTTTGACCTCTGAACTTAAAACTGGGGAAATTCTGTACAGTTCATTAAACAGAACATGTCACCTACAGTTATTATTTCTTCCTGATGAAAACAAATTCTCTTCAAATCAACATGACATCCATAGATTTACACATATAAATAATTACCTTTCCTTATTTTAAAAGAATAAAACAAATATCCATTATCCAGAAAAAAAAATTAAATTTCCAAGCCCAAGAAAATGAAACACAGTTTGAAACAAATAACAAATGACACAGTCACTGAAGTGGAGATCAGAGCAGACAATTCATCACGCACATGTGAGTTCCAGATGATGATTTACTGTTAAGTGTTGTAAACAGCTGATCCGTTGAAATGTTGGAAGAAGTTGGCAAGTTGTGTCCACACACTGCACGCTGCATATAATAATTTCCACCAGTGGAAGTGAAATAAAAGTAACACTAGCTAGCTAGGTTTTTAAAAGCCCATAATCTTATATTCACTGTAGGTACTAACGGTACCTCACACTCTATCCATCACAATGACGAACGTAAACAATACAATATACAGGTGAAGTATGGTACGTCGTTGCAATGATTTTACATTCACTGTAGGTACGAACGGTACCTCACACACTATCATCACAATGACGAATGTAAATAACATAATGCATAGGTGATGTACGGTATGTCGTTGTTGCAATGAAGACTGCAGCTGAATCACATCAACGTCATATCTGGTTCTGATGATGATGAATGTTGGGCGCCATATGTCACTCGGGTTTCTCAAAACTAGAAAAGACGAGCATTGAGATTAGGTTCATGAAGATTTATTAAATTATCATGACATCTTCAACTCAAACCATACAGAAAAACCTACAAATATATATATAATTTACATTATAATTCAAATTTATCATAGACAGAATACATATTGAATCATAGGACATCAAAATATCGAACATACAAGTATTCAACTGTACGAAAAATCGACAAATAGTAAATGTTGATCAACTCACCAGATATGTGATGTAAAAAGTGTATTACAAATCTTCGCGGATAAGCAAATAACAAATCAATAAATATATTTTTGTTCCGAATGGATTGAGGATCTACAGATAAATGAATATGTTTTGGCGGGTAAAAGTGAGCTGTTGTTAGTAGAAGCATGTAAGTGCAGTGAGTTGTCAGTCAGCAGTATCCAGTCAGTGTGGTGGGTATACGTCTTGTGCCATGAAGAAAATAATAATAAAAACACGTGGATAAACAATTAACAACCACCTGTAACCGAAAGTCGAATTACCCAGTGACACTTCAACTGCTGATAATGAGTATTTTAGGGCTTGTTACAATAGCCAGGATAATATCCAGAGGTATGAGGACAGGCACTTGCTTCCTTGAACCTTTTCCACATTGGTATGCCAGTTTGAAGGTTTTAAACAGACGTCTCCAATGGATCAATGATATTTTCAATCCATTGTGGATCTAGGCAAACATCACTTCCATTCATCAAGCGTAAGACAAGCAGGCTCCTCTCTGAGCATTGAATAGGGTCAACCTACAAACAACTAAGGATAGAGTTTCTGTAAACTCGCGAATTTCCCATTTTAAAAAACTCATCTAAAAGGTGATGTATCCTATCTAAGGTATAGTGTTTGAGCTTGGTAACATCATTTTCCAATGGGAGTGCTTGTGGCTTACGAAGCACTTGCTGTCTCTGATTTTCAATAATTTGGCAACGATAGAAAAGGAAATCCCAATTGTATTCATAGACTAACTTGAATTGGTCCATCTCAGAAACCTTCTCGAACTCTCCCTTGATAGTATACTGAGCCTTCATCAGTTCAATTAGTTTCTTCAGAAGGTATCCCCAAACTAAGTCTAAGCTTATCTTTCATCTTTGGAGTATCTTCTTTGACTGTCATCGTTCTCAATGCTTCCTCCAAGTGCACAAATTTTTTCCAGTCAAGCAAATCTTCAGCTGTTAAATTTTGATCATTTCCAGTGGCTTGAAAATGTAGCAGAAGACTCCCAACTCGCCTGAGGTCAGCAGTAATGACCTTTTTGTCCCTTTTTACTGACTTTGCCCATTGTTTTATGGCCAGAGCAATGATGAATATCTTCATGACATACCTTTCCAATGTCATCATCAGACATTCCACTGATAGCCTTTTTCAAGTCATCATCCATTTTCATGTCCGACAGCTTGAGTGGTGACACAGGGATAGCATCAATCTTCACACTTGCATCTGTTTGACACTGTTGTTTGTGTTTCCATATTCTAGTTCTACTGTAAACGCCATGATAACTACTGCGCACAATGATGTCATCATTTCCTTGACGCCTTTCTCTAAGAATTTCTGAAGAACCTTTTTCAGCTCTTCTCTTGTTCTCACCGAAAATGCCATCTTTTATCTGAGACAAAGCTTGGCGGCGTTCATAGTGCAGCAGATTGGATGTGGCTTTAACTTCTGGAATTTGGCTGTGCTTTCTCTGTATTTTTAGCTCACCTGAGCGAAGCTCAAGGGGAGCTTAACTAATCACTTTCTGTCCGTCGTCCGTCGTCCGTCGTCGTCCGTCCGGCGTTAACTTTACATTATCGACTTCTCCTCCTAAACCACTAGCCCAATTTTATTCAAATGTTGGCTAAATGTTTATTACCTAATGCCAATTCAGATTTGTTCAAATGAAGTTGCCCCTCCTCCTGGGTGGTGCCACACCCCCAAGGGGCACCAAAATCTTTGTAAATCTTCTTCTCATGAACCAGCAGTAGCAGAGACTTGATATTTGGTGTGCAGCTTCCTTTTGAGGTGTAGACTCAGATTTGTTCAAGAGAAGTTTGTGGGGCTATACTTGACGTTGTTATGAGAGGGGCAAAATTTTTTGCCCCGCCCAAAATTTCTATTTTCCAAACCGAGAGGCTGATTTGAACCAAATTTTATGTGAGGGCTTATTGGGTCATGAGTACTTGATTTATGCAAAAAAAAATTTTCCCGCAGCCCCGTGGGAACCACAGGAGCTAAAAATAGAAAAAATTTAAAACGCCCATATCTCCAAAACTGCACGGCACTGAGAATTTTTATTTGGTGTGCAGCTTCCTTAGGACCAACAGAAAGGATTGGTAAAAAAAAATTGCTATCGGTTTTATCATAGGGTACAGTTTCGGGACTTTGAAAAAGTGCTGAGTCAGCACTTTTTAACACTGTAGGCAATGGGAAAAACATTAAAAAATCTTCTTCTCCAGATCCAGCAGGCAGAATCTTTTGATATTTGGTATGCAACATTGTAGGGTGGATCTGATTCAAGTTTGTTCAAATCGGCCCCCTGGGTTCATATTTGGGCTCAGTATAGGAGCCCGATTTCGAGCTTAGTGCATTTCAGGCAAATTTCTTAAAAAATCTTCTTCTCCAGATCCAGCAGGCAGAATCTTTTGATATTTGGTATGCAACATTGTGAGGTGGATCTAATTCAAGTTTGTTCAAATCGGCCCCCTGGGTTTATATTTGGGTTCAGTATAGGAGCCCAAATTTGAACTTACTGCATTTCAGGCAAATTTCTTTGAAAATCTTCTTCTCCAGATCCAGCAGGCAGAATCTTTTGATATTTGGTATGCAACATTGTAGGGTGGATCTGATTCAAGTTTGTTCAAATCGGCTCCCTAGATTCATATTTGGGCTCACTATAGGAGCTCGAATTCGAATTTAGTGCATTTCAGGCAAATTTCTTCAAAAATCTTCTTCTCCAGATCCAGCAGGCAGAATCTTTTGATATTTGGTATGCAATGTTGCGGGGTAGATCTGATTCAAGTTTGTTCAAATCGGCCCCCTGGATACATATTTGGGCTTACTATAGAAGCCCGAATTCGAACTTAGTGCATTTCAGGCAAATTTCTTAAAAAATCTTCTTCTCCAGATCCAGCAGGCAGAATCTTTTCATATTTGGTAAGCAACATTGTGGGGTGGATCTGATTCAAGATTGTTCAAATCGGCCCCCTGGGTTAATATTTGGGCTCAGTATAGGAGCCTGATTTCGAACTTAGTGCATTTCAGGCAAATTTCTTAAAAAATCTTCTTCTCCAGATCCAGCAGGCAGAATCTTTTGATATTTGGTATGCAACATTGTAGGGTGGATCTGATTCAAGTTTGTTCAAATCGGCCCCCTGGGTTCATATTTGGGCTCAGTATAGGAGCCCGATTTCGAACTTAGTGCATTTAGGCAAATTTCTTAAAAAATCTTCTTCTCCAGATCCAGCAGGCAGAATCTTTTGATATTTGGTATGCAACATTATGGGGTGGATCTGATTCAAGTTTGTTCAAATCGGCTTCCTAGATTCATATTTGGGCTCACTATAGAAGCTCGAATTTGAACTTAGTGCATTTCATGCAAATTTCTTAAAAAATCTTCTTCTCCAGATCCAGCAGGCAGAATCTTTTCATATTTGGTAAGCAACATTGTGGGGTGGATCTGATTCAAGTTTGTTCAAATCGGCCCCCTGGGTTTATATTTGGGTTCAGTATAGGAGCCCAAATTTGAACTTAGTGCATTTCAAGCAAATTTATTAAAAAATCTTCTTCTCCAGATCCAGCAGGCAGAATCTTTTGATATTTGGTATGCAACATTGTGGGGTGGATCTGATTCAAGTTTGTTCAAATCGGCTTCCTAGATTCATATTTGGGCTCACTATAGAAGCTCGAATTCGAACTTAGTGCATTTCAGGCAAATTTCTTAAAAAATCATCTTCTCCAGATCCAGCAGGCAGAATCTTTTGATATTTGGTATGCAACATTGCGGGGTGGATCTGATTCAAGTTTGTTCAAATCAGCCACCTGGATTCATATTTGGGCTCACTATAGAAGCTCGAATTCAAACTTAGTGCATTTCGGGCAAATTTCTTCAAAAATCTTCTTCTCCAGATCCAGCAGGCAGAATCTTTTGATATTTGGTATGCAACATTGTGGGGTGGATCTGATTCAAGTTTGTTCAAATCGGCCCCCTGGATTCATATTTGGGCTTAATATAGAAGCCCGAATTCGCACTTAGTGCATTTCAGGCAAATTTCTTCAAAAATCTTCTTCTCCAGATCCAGCAGGCAGAATCTTTTGATATTTGGTATGCAACATTGCGGGGTGGATCTGATTCAAGTTTGTTCAAATCGGCCCCCTGGATTCATATTTGGGCTTAATATAGAAGCCCGAATTTGCACTTAGTGCATTTCGGGCAAATTTATTAAAAAATCTTCTTCTCCAGATCCAGCAGGCAGAATCTTTTGATATTTGGTATGCAACATTGTGGGGTGGATCTGATTCAAGTTTGTTCAAATCGGCTTCCTAGTTTCATATTTGGGCTCACTATAGAAGCTTGAATTCGAACTTAGTGCATTTCAGGCAAATTTCTTAAAAAATCTTCTTCTCCAGATCCAGCTTCAGAATCTTTTCATATTTGGTAAGCAACATTGTGGGGTGGATCTGATTCAAGTTTGTTCAAATCGGCCCCCTGGGTTTATATTTGGGCTCCGTATAGGAGCCCAAATTTTAACTTAGTGCGTTTCAGGCATATTTCTTAAAAAATCTTCTTCTCC
Organism: Pictodentalium vernedei; assembly: GCA_031216915.1. NCBI lineage: Eukaryota > Metazoa > Mollusca > Scaphopoda > Dentaliida > Dentaliidae > Pictodentalium > Pictodentalium vernedei. The sequence goes on along the minus strand of CM062297.1, from coordinate 150,955,026 downwards.
AGATCCAGCAGGCAGAATCTTTTGATATTTGGTATGCAACATTGTAGGGTGGATCTGATTGTGATTCATGAACGTATTTATTTGTAAAGTTGATAGAATCTTAGACAAAATTTGCAGAAAAGATCTACTATAGAAGGGGTGGTATCCAGGGTGAACCGTTTACCCAAATCTAGCAGTACTAATGCATTATTCACACAAATCTTCGTTCAAATTTTATGACCCCTCATTGGAACACACGCATTCAGCTCATTCCAACAAAGGTCATATGCCATGTTTTCGAGACAAAGGAATAAAAATTTTAGGTATTCATGAAATTTTTAGGCAACTGTTGTCTGTTATTCACATTGCTTCATGAAATTTCAGTACTTTTAGAAGTTACCTCAGTAATCAAGGGTTAATTCCCCTTAATTAAATGTCGCCTCTAAAAAACAACCACTTTGCATATCTTACCTTTTTACCAGCATAACTGCCAAAACTTGTCAGCATTCTTCGCAAAAATCGCTATTCAAATTTTAATTTTTGTCTCTTAAACATACATGTACTTATCGCTTGTAAATACCCCATTGGAATGAGCTTTTTGAGCTCATTCCAATGAGAGGTCGCACACCATGCTTTTTGAGTCAAAAAAGCAATTTTTTTAGTTATTCCAGAATTTCGTACGTAAAACACAGCTTTATGACTTCACATTAAAATGAGCTCTCTAAGCTTGTTCCAATCAACATTCACGCACTATGTCTTTCACACAAAAAATAAAATTTTCCATTTATTCAGGAATTTTGTTTGCAAGAACACTCTTACCCCCCCCCCCCCCCCCCCCACAAACACACACACACAAACACACACACACACACACAAACACAGACACACACATCTAAAAGTTCATCAGCAAAAAAACAGTTACTTCAATTTTTAATTGCATTATAGGAACAACTTGCCTAATCAAATTTAAATACTTTTGCATCATTCTGTATCTAGAACAAACCATTTACCATATCTTTACGCAAAATTCTCCAGCATCATTCACAAAAAAACACCATTATTTATATATTCACATTTCTGTCTCAAAAATATACCTGATCTTCCCATACCCCTATTGGAATAAGCTGTTTGTGCTTGTTCCAATGATGATAAAAAAAAATAAAATTTGTGAAAATTTTTGTTTTCTTGCATGCAAATATATACATGTAGCACATGGAAGATATCCACTGTTGGGGAGAGATGTCCAAGGCTATCTCTTCACATTCCTTGTTTGTGCTTCATGCTAAACCAGTTTGTCTGCAGAGATAAATTTGCTTTATTAAAAATCATTGGAGATTGGCCACACACCAATGATTTTAAATAAAACTAATTTTAGGTAACAAATGTTGAACTTCAAACAAAATCTATCACTCAACCAGTTAATGTTGATGAGGCATGACATGGTGAAGGTGACCTAAAATACTTCTTAGAGTCACTTTGTCAGGTGAGCGATTAAGGCCACGTGGGGCCTCTTGTTCTGATTAGCTGTGACTGAAACTCACCGCAGTATTTGCATGGCCTCTTAGGTCTCCCTGAAGTACACAGAACAAATGTAGTAAGTGTTATTGGCATGTCTTATTGAGTGTGCGCAACTGTGTGTCTGCATCAATAAAAGTAATTAGGAACATTGGCGAGAATATACACCAAGAGGCAATTGGCAAATGTTTTGACTTCATACATTAATCAAAGGCGAACAAAAGTCTTCTGACAATGACATATCCACCTAGCTTTTGAAAAGATCAAAGATGGATATGTCATACCTTCTTCCAGTTTTGAAAAACGTAGCAGTACCATGAATTATATGGCACTAAATTTTTCTAATTTACGAGCACAATTTTTAATTGATGAGCATAATCCTAAAATATCATCTAGAAGACATACCGTATGTGTCCGTGTATAAGTCGCATCTTTTTGCTTGGAAAAACGGGACCAAAATTGGGGTGCGACTTATACAAAGGTAATTATTTTTCAGCAAGTTTTCAACAGTGATATGAGGACTGAACGGACACCAGATCGGCCCATGTCGACGGTTTGTATCACAGCGATTCACCTGCTTTGAAAATTTGTTTATTTTATTTCACCTCTTTATTTCTTATTTCTGTGTTGTGCATTAACTTGATCACAAAATAAAATTTAAACAAAAATAAATATAAAAAAAATAAAATAAAAATAGGAGATTATATATATACACAATGTGTTCTTGTTGATTTTTTTTTTCTCGGTGACCCGGTGAGTGGAGGGGTGGTGAAAATTCGAAACCGCATGCAATTAATTTCCTTCAAAATAATTACGGTACCTGTTCATGTCTTCAACTTCTCCAGTAATAATTCACAATAGAATATTCCATGGTTGTATATCTCAACATATTTTGGATATTGGTATGAGTTATTTATGAAATTCGCAAGGCAATCAAATTGTTTACACAGCACACCACATGCGTTTTTTAAGGGGAATTCCCTTTGAAGAAGATTAACAAGAATCATGCAGTTACTTGCCTTTTACTTTACATTCACACTTTCGGGAATTTCCGTTGCATCCCGACTTCATGACCTATTTGTTCGCCTGTGCAATTCGTTTAAATGGCATGGGAATAAAGCATTTTTCTTTGTAGTTTTACATTTGAATTTACCATTTGAATTCAACTTACCTCGTTCTTACCTGAACACATGCACCGGAGCATTCCTTCTTTTACTGGCGCGAGTAATAACAAACACAGTTGACATATATCTTTTAATAAATATGATACACGAGTAATAACAAACACAGTTGACATATATCTTTTAATAAATACGACACATTGAATGTATCAATGAAGAATACAAACAAATATAATTTATATTATAAATATACTGTAATCGGTCATCAAACCTCCCTGTTCAGTCCACAAGACTTCCAGTCCTTTAGCCAAATTTACGGAATTGTTTTAACATTTTTCAACCCAAATTGGGGGTGCGACTTACACAAGGGTTATAGGCACAGGGGGATAGTTTGTATGAAAAGTAGGGTGCGACTTATACATGGGGGCGACTTATACACGGACATATACGGTACTAATTAACATAATTGACAAAATTATCCACATTACAGGTAAGAGCTCTGTTTGAAAACAAATGATGTGATATCTTGCAATATATATGTTGGATAGAATGTAGAATGTCATAAAATGTGCACTTTCTACAGATGAGCCATAGAATGTATAGTTTTTGGCGAGGTCGTAGAGTGTATACATTTCACAGTGTGAACCATAGAATGTATACATTCTGTGGGTTACTCCTGCCATATATACATTCTATGGCTTCATTTATAGAATGTGGAGAAAATTTTTAAAATTCATATTACATCTCACCACATAATGCAATGCTTCCAAGGTGTTACCTCTCAATAACTCTTGCTTATACAATTTGCTGAGATTTGTATAAATGTGAGACATTGGCCTTTTTTTTTTTGATAACATCATGCGGTTTGCTGAGCAATCTCAGACAAAGTCTAGTTTAACTTGAGTTTATCCACACATGCACAGAGTAACTTACCCAGAATAAATATAAAATAATGGACGAATAGACTTGTAAAAGGTTATGCTGAATAAACTTTGCCGATCTATAAATTCAGTTGTGAATTTTCATGAACTAACTGAAGCCTATGTTACTTTCAAAACAGTCGGATACTTTATCGGCCAGGTATAATCAGTTCCCGCACTTACATGTTTTTGTTCTCAGTTGAATTAGAAGATAATGTACCATTTTCTTTGCATGTGTTCTTTATTAAGATCTTTTCTCAAACAAATTTTCCAATTGAAGCCATTATGATACAATTTTCCCAATGCGCCGGCCTTTTTCCCTAAGAAGGCTAAATAATCCCTACTTGGATTGGAAAATACATAAGTTCGTAACTCTGAATCCTGATCACCAAAGTTAAATTGGGCTGTAATTGTTGGACCTGCCCCAGACTAACAAGCCCAAACTCTGGGCATACCAGGAACCTGCACATTAAATATGAATCATACTGAATTATCACACAAGTGTAATATGCTATACCTGTGTCTCTGCCATCTATACTCTATAGATAGGAGCAAACCAATGTTATTTCTTTAACAGCTAAGGGGCACTGGTACACATTCTGGTTAATCTCTGCAGAGTAACCCATATGTCTGAAGAATACCTGTTGTTCATTTTCTGGAATATCTTGTTACAAGTAAATAGTGGATGCCCTGTGACAGAATTTTGTTGATGTTATCAAATGTGGTTGTTGGAGGTCAGCCTTTCTGGCAACTTCATTCGCACATGCTCATCCAATAACATGACTTGTTGTGTGAAAGGAAACAGGTTTGTGTTTTGAGGCAAAATTCCAACATCATCCATTTCTTCGACCATTCGCTTTATAGCCGGTATAATATCCAGAGGTATGCCAGTTTGAAGGTTTTAAACAGAGACTCCCACAACGGATCAATGATATTTTCAATCCATTGTGGATCTAGCCAAACATCACTGTTTGCATCATTCCATTCAGTAAGTGTAAGACGAGCAGGCTTGCCCCCTCTCCGAGCATTGAATAGGGTCAACCTACAAACAACTTAGGATTGAGTTTCGGTAATCCCATTTTAAAAACTCATCTGAAAGGTGATGTATCCTATTCAAGGTATAGTGTTTGAGCTTGGTAACATCATTTTCCATTGGGAGTGCTTGTGGATTGCGAAGCACTTGCTGTTGCTGATTTTCTATAACTTGGCTACGATATAAAAGGAAATCCCAATTGTATTCAAAGACTGACTCGAACAGGTCCATCCCAGAAACCTGGTCCATCCCAGAAACCTTCTCGAGCTCACCATTTATAGTACACTGAGACTTCATCAGTTTAATTACTTTCTTCAGAAGGTATCCCAAACTAAGTCTAAGCCCATCTTTCATCTTGCGAGAATCTTCTTTGACTGTCATCGTATTCGGTGCTTCCTCTAAGTGCACAAATTTTTGGCCAAGCAAATCTTCAGCTGTTAAATTTTGATCATTTGCAGTGGCTCAAAAATGTAGCAGAAGACTCCCAACTCGCCGGAGTTCAGCAATAATGACCTTTTTGTCCTTTTTTACTGACTTTGCCCATTGTTTTATGGCCAGGGCAATGATGACTCTACCTTCACAACATACCTTTCCAATGTCATCATCACATATTCCACTGATGGCCTTTTTCAAGTCATCATCCATTTTCATGTCCGACAGCTTGAGTGCTGACACAGGGATGGCATCGATCTTCACACTTGCATCTATTTGACACTGTTGTTTGTGTTTCCATATTCTAGTTCTACTACAAACACCATGACATCCACTGCACACAATGATGTCATCATTTCCTTGGCGCCTTTCTTTAAAAATTTCTGAAGAACCTTGTTCAGCTCTTCTCTTGTTCTCGGCGAAAATGCCATCTTTTCTTATTTGTGACAAAGCTTGGCAATGTTCATAGTTTGGCAGATTGGCAGTGGCTTTAACTTCTGGGATTTAGTTGTGCTTTCTCTGTATTTGTCTGATTAGCTGTTACTGAAACTCACCACAGTATTTGCATGGCCTCTTATGTCTCCCTGAAGTACACAGAACAAATGTAGTAAGTGTTAATGGCATGTGTTATTGAGTGTGCACGACTGTGTCTGCATCAATAAAAGTTATTAGGAACATTGGCGAGAATATTCACTCAAAAGGCCCTTGGCAGACATTTCCTGAAAGCATATGACCTAGTTTTGACTTCATACAGTAATCAAAGGCGAACAAAAGTCGTCTGACAATGACATATCCACCCAGCTTTGGAAATGATCAAAGATGGATATGTCATATCTTCTTTCAATTTTGTCATGAATTACTCTATGTATTGGGACACTCTATGATTTGGGACACACATTTTTTCCAGAAAACTATATTTTTTTTATGCTCCAAAATTCAGGAGATTTGTTTCCAGTTGACCCGTTTCTAGTAGCAGACGACACTCCTAAAAAAAATTCTTGAGTAACTAAAAATTTTCATTTTTTGCTTCCAAAGCATAGCTTATGATCCCTCATTGAAACGATTGCAATGCGCTCGTTCCAATGATGGATCATAAGCTATGTTTTGGAAGCAAAAAATGAAAATATAAAAAAAATTGGACGGCGATTTTCGTATATAGTGATGGAAAACGAATCACACACAACTTTATTCAGCATCAAATCAAGACCAGGCTGTGTCCTTTCCCCATTTTCTAAGAATTGGGACACCTGTGAAAATAATTATTTTTAGCTGTCCCAATACATAGAGTAAATACAGTATATGGCACTAAACTTTTCCAATTTTCTGGATGATTTTCAAGTGATGAGCATAATCGTAAAATATTATCTAGAAAACATACTAATTAATATAATTGACAAAATTATCCACATTATAGGCAAAAGCTGTGTTTGAAAACAAATGATGTAATATTAGAAACAGAATGCTTATACACTATGTTGTATGGAATGTAGAATGTCATAAAATTTTTGCATTCTACAGCTGAGCCATAGAATGTATACGTTTTATGGCGAGGTCGTAGAATGTATACATTTCACAGTTTGAGCCATAGAATGTATACATTCTATGGGTTACTCCTGTCTTATACACATTCTATGGCTCGATTTGAAGAAAGTGGAGAAAATCTTTAAAATTCACATTATATGTCAACACATCAATGCAATGCTGCCAAGGTGTTATCTCTTAATTTTCTCCCCACAAAGAGAACATAAAGAACTTGCTGAGCTGATAGAGTTTATTAAAACAATAACTAGGCCCATGGCGCAATTTGCGATGCATAAATCCCAGGCCGCGATTCAATATCTGGACATTGATTAGCAATAATAAATAGCATGTTTCGTTTATTATGGAAAGTACCGTAAATGAAAAACACGCCTTCTCTGAGCGTTCAAGAAAATCTGTTGTAATATCAAGTAAACTGATTGTCGATTACACAATACAACTTTAACTTGTATAGTTATTTGGGGTATTCAGAAGTTGAATTGAATTGCATGGAAATCCCGATGACACATTATGATTTTCATTTCGAAAGTAGAGGGCGCGTGCTTATTTGATTCGCGGCTTTCGATAGAATGCAATCAACTTTGGGTGCCGGTACTGGAAATATGTGTTAAACACAAGAGGACGAAAACATTGAACTGAGTGTGCCCCAGAGATTCGTCCTCTGATAGACCTAGTATTCCCGTAATAATGGGTTTGATGGCGTTGGCTTAGTGGGAATGAATACATTACTTGATAATGTATTGATTCCTGCCAAACCGAAGTCGTCAACCCTATTATTCTTCGGAATACCTGGTCCGAGGACATGTCCCAGAAGCACCCCCGATTCAATGTTTTCGTAGTCTGGTGTTTAATAATATTCCCCGCCAGCCTCCATTTTCCTGATTAGAATCTTGTATTAAATACTAGATTCGAATGAGACAAATGAATGCAAGGGGTTATATTAAACTGCTCAAAAGAAGAACCTTGGTTTAATATAATAAAGATCAGTTATTTTATTATCTGTACATGTTTTCAGTGAAAGAAACCAAATTGTGCATCGAAGCCAATACTCGTGCCGAAGTCACCTGGGTCCCCCCTCCTTTTCGGGTTTAAAAATCAAAGTTCCCTCCTTGTGTTAAAGCCTATCACAACACCCCCCTCCGAAGCTTTAATTTCACAAGCAGAAAATCAAAATGGCCTAATATTTATTTTGCGTAATTTTCACAAAACTTTTACGCCATCCTGATTTACTTCTTCTGCGAATTGAACACTGACCTCTCCAAACTTTTGAAACTGGGGGGGGGGGGGGGGGGGGAGGGGGGGGCAACAGGGGAAGAACATCCACCTTGTTCTGTTCCGTCGCAAACCGACCCCACTTACAACACTGTCCGCGCCTGGAAACCCGATCTAAGAGATGAATCGACCCTATTTAAACATTCTCTTCTGAAGGGGGGTGGGGGTATTTTAAAGTAAGGTTGATACATCTCTCCGTGTCAGGTTCACAGACAAGATCTATACCATATCTCGTCTGTGAACCTGACACGGAGAGATGCAATCATACCTATGCTAATTGCTTGCAAGCTCCTTTAGTGGTCGTCCTGCGTCCCAAGGCTGAAGCCTCCCCCCCCCCCCATCCCACCCCCATATATCTTTTTCATTTCTCCGCTGTCAGCACCCAGCCCCTGGGCTCTGACACGGTAGCTAATACTCTATTAGTAATAGAGCGCAGTGTTAAAGATGTTGTGAGAGGATTTTTTCATTAGCAAGTTTTGTTAATTAAAAAATTCTGTCCCAGCATATTCAACAATCAGACCTAATGCTATTAGCTGCATGATCTGTGTGACTGTCGAAGCCCAAGGGGGTGCTTGCAGCGGAGACATGAAATTATTTCTTAGAAAACTGAATGTTGTTGTAGTTTCGGTTTAGTTCCTGGAACTGAAAACGAAACTACAGCAACATTCAGTTAAATCCCTGATTTAGCGAATACACAGCACAAGAGGCTCGATGCGTTGAAAGAATTGATCATGTGATTGGAATATCATCATGCACTTGGGGGTTCAATAATTCAATCAAAACGAAAGTCAAGTAAGAATATATTACTTTTATTTTCTCCATTCAATTTATTTGAACAAAAATGTTGACAATGAATCACAGTGAATGACAGGTCCGCCTCCGCCAAAATTTGTTTCCCAAAACTTACCTAATTCCGTTCGTGTATACACAGTACCCATGATGGCATCTTTGCTTTATGATATCTGATGGCAAATGGCAAAATTGAAATTGTTGTCATTTTCACCTAGGGACGGGTGAAACTTGTACACCAGCGAGACTGAGCGAGTGATAGTCAAAAGCTTCATAATCATGTGAGATATTGTCACCCACATGTGACGTCACAATCAGCAATGATTGAATGGTAAAATCACGTTTATTCGGCAGTTTGTCAGAGCTTGATTAAAAAATATAACTTTCTAGTTAATAACATGATAATTTGAAAGACGTTTAAAAATCGTGATTTGGGGGATGCGAAAACAAAGTGAATTTGAACCCCAAAAGCCACCAGAAGGCTCCATTTGATAGCACATTTCAAAATATTTTCTGGGGGGGGGGGAGAACCACCCCAGACCCCCCTAGCTCCTAACTTGCTCGTGCCTTCGGCACTCGCATAGATACCTTCTGCATCTACTTACACAAAACTGCTAATCAATTTTTTCAAAACAAATCAAGCCCTGCCATGATGCTGCCACATGGGGCTAAATGCATGGTTCACATGCGTATTTACTTAAGTATTTGTGATTATTTGGGCGAAATCATGGGGGCTTCCCGAGCAGGCATCTTGGCAGCCTTCCACTGCTGAGCATGTCGAACCATAGTTCGACATGTGCAGTGACGAGAGCTGGCCAAAATTACCCTCTCTGATCTGTCCAGTCTCTGGCTGCCAAGAAGCAAATCTCTGCATGTAATCGCCATACTGTGCACATGGTGCGCGGCATGACTCTACGTGCCCAAGTGAACGAAAGGAAGCCGACAGTGGAAATAATAAAGACCCTCCCACTTTATTCCATAGACTGGGATGGATCGGGATTAATTTGAAAGCATTTTTGATGTCAGTCTTGCACAACCAGGCATTATGGCCAAGGCATTGGATGACCTGAGCGGCATGATCAATGGTGACATAACAAAGAGAAAAATCGTTTTTGTCAATAAGAGAATTAATGGAAGAATGTGTCGTGGAGGAGTGGGGAGCCGAAAGATCCATGAAAATTTCTTGGTGACCAGACTGAGGGGGCTGATACGAAAGAATGGAAATGGTGGCGAAGCAAATGGGCCAAATGCACCCTGCAGAAAAACCTTCCATGGATTACATGGAAAAAGGCATGGAATTCCTTGGAAATGAACACCACGGAGACCATGGAGTAATCGAACGAATAAATTCCATGGTCCTTTTTATAAAGCAAGGAAAAAAAACCATGGAAATAATTCACCAAGGACACCATGGAGTAATCGAACAATTTCCATGGTCCTCGATCCACGGAATTAATTCATACAACTTCCACGGAAAAGCTCATGCAACAAATTCCATGGACAACATGGAGTATTCGAACAAAATTCCATGATTTGTGTCCATGGAACCCATGGAAAAAGCTGTACAATAAATTCCATGGACAACATGGGGTAATCGAACAGAATTCCATGGTTTGTGTCCATGGAATCCATGGAAAAAGCCTGTACATTAAATTCCATGGACAACCTGGAGTATTCGAACAAAATTCCATGGTTTGTGTCCATGGAATCCATGGAAAAGCCTTACAATAAATTCCATGGACAACCCGGAGTAATCGAACCGAATTCCATGGTTTGTGTCCACGGAATCCATGGAAAAGCATGTACCTTAAATTCCAAGGCTGTCTGTGAACCTGAAAAACATTACAGGGGCTGCATGCATGCATGAGCCTACAGATATAGCCCCTGAAATTTAAAACGTTCCCATTATAGCAATATATTACCGTCATAAAATATGATTGTTATAGCAGTTAATTACCAAAACATTTTTATTGGAAATGTACATGTAAATCGTCATTTTTATAATGGCATTACAGCACATGATTACATAATATATATATAAACCCTATAGTTTCACTGTATTTCGGCATCTATTTAAACTCTAAAGCAACACAAACTGATTGGTTGCTGTGAGCCCGTATTTGGGTTTCATTCTTAAATTTAAACTTAAAAGGCGTCATATACCTTTGATGTGTTTTGATGTGTTTTATGTTATTCTCAAACTGAAAGTAAGAAGTAAAAATTTGTTTTGTTACAATTTATTGGATAGTCACGCTCACATAAATTGTGACAAAACGAATTAAATCACATCAACAAGTTTTAACGACCAAAAAGAACTTAGTAGTCTGCCAGTTAACACATATTTTGATTATCTTTTGTGTTGTTTCCTATATCTTAGACTTAATATCATATACTGTCATAGCTGGGCAATGGAAATCAACCTGTTGTTTCACTGCAACAATTACTATCCATCAAAAATCAATTTACTGCACATTTTCATTTCCACAGACCACAGTGCCATTTTGCAAATTGCTGTAGTAACTTTCAAGGGCTGGCCTATCAGCCTCAGCTTAGACACAATACAAAACCTTCATGGCTAAAAGCAGAAAATAGCATAAACCCAAAAGTTGAAAAGATATATACTACCAGACATCTTGGCCATGTGTTAGAAGTTCCAAGAGCTAAATTCATTGGTGTCATGTTGCTCATCAAAGTCTGAGAAAGGGCTGAGTTATCAGTTTCCAAAAAACAGCATAGATCTGATACTGTTTGGAGAATAAACATTGGATGTGTTCCGGTGCTGCAATATATCCTTGCCTAACTCAACATTACAATGTGTGCCCTGATTCATTTGCGCCAGGCCTAAATTATACTTAGAATATTGACAGCAAAGTTAATGTAGACACATTAGGATATTCAATATCATATCACAGGTCTCTGAAAGCTCTGACTATAACAAGTAAAATAAAAAAAATATTGAAATCACAAAAAAAGATTCTTTTATTATATACAATCATATTGAGGGTATCTATATTTTTATGTTTTATCTGTTACAATTGTAGCTTCCTCCTTCCTAGCTCTGTGCTGATTTACATTAACATGGTCTACAACACATCCTGAAGTCTTCCTTTTGTAATCCTATTACCACAAAAGCATCCACTCAGTTGATATATGTAATTAGTTCATTGCTGTAAACATGTTTTATGAATGTTTCACAGATAAGTGCTAAAAGCCACTGTTAAGGTTACACTGATTGATGATCAAGTGCTGAAAGCAGCATTAGTAGCTCTATACTAGATATATTAACTTGTTGACTCGGTTGTCGATTAAAAAAAGGTATACATAAAATTGTTTTTTACAATTTATACCAGGATGCAAGTAGGCCTTGATCACTAGTACTTAATTAGACTAAGGTATACTTACCTGTAGGATAATTGGGATTATCCTAGCTTTCCTACATATAGATCAAAATGCGGATTCCAGCGCATACGTAGAAAAACCCATTTTTAAAAGCTAAACAACTAAAAATAGAAGTCTTCGACCCAATTTCATAGTAATGAAGTGCGAACTCTAAATACTAGAAAAAAGGGTTGGGACAATGTAAACCCAGATAAATCCGGGTGGGATTGAACTATATATCTACGTAGGAACCATTGCTGGTAGCATAGTATCTCAGAAAGAATATTATTAAAGCACTTTTCGAGAGGTTTTTGTATAAACTTTTCTTTTTTTTTATTTACTTATTTATGGTTCCCGCAGGCCTTGAAAAGTCTTCAATCTCGGTTTGGAAAATAGAAATTTTGGGTAGGGCAAAAATTCTTGCCCCCTCCTCCAACAACGACAAATATTGCACATCAAACCTCTCTTGAACAAACTTGAGTCTACACCTCAAAAGGAAGCTGTATACCAAATATCAAGTCTCTACTACTGCTGGTTTGTGAGAATATTTTTTAAAAAATTGGAGCATTTTGCCCCCCCCCCCCTCCCCGCCCCCCCCTTCCTCAACATGAGCAGAAACCCAATTTTAAGAAAAACACAGATGCTCCTATATAACCACTATTCATATGAAATTTTATTGAAATTGGACCAGTAGTTTGGGATAACAAGAGCTGGACTGTCATTTGGTGCATACCCCCATGTGGTGTACCGCCAAGTGTGGGGCATACCTATGACCAACAAATATTATAGAAAATCATAATTTACTTTAAGTTATAAAAGTTATGAATATTCTCGGATGGACGCATGTAATCCAGTATACCACCATTTTCTTCGAAAGTGGGGGTATAATTATCTAATAAAATAAAAAAAAATTATCTGACAACACTGAAATTCATTCTAGTCTTGGGCAATGTTACAATTTAATTGCATACGAAGTTTCATTTACTTCCATAATGATTTACTTAAGTTATGAATATTCTCATAGGGACAGACAGACGGATGAACAGACAGACGGACGGATGCAATCGAGTATACCCCCCCCCCCCCATTTTCTTCAAAAGTTTTCAACAATTTCTAAGTCAAAAGGTATGGTAAATTGTTTGGTGTTTGGAAGTTTTATGCAATGAGGCAGAAGCATGCAATCCAGTATACCCCCATTTTCTTCGAAAGTGGGGGTATAATTATCTAATAAAATAAAAAAAATTATCTGACAACACCAAAATTCATTCTAGTCTTGGGCAATGTTACAATTTAATAGCAAACTAAGTTTCATTTAATTCCATTTAAAGTTATGAATATTCTCGTGTGTACGAACGAATGGGTGGACGGATGCACAGACAGATGGATGCAATCCAGTATACGCCTTTGTCAAAGGCAAACTGTATGCCATATTTCACTGAAATCTGATAACTCCAATCCAGTATACCCCCTCCCCCCCCCCCCCCCCCCCCCCCCCCCCCCCCCCGTTTTCTTCGAAAATTTTCAACAATTTGCAAGTCAAAAGGTATGGTAAATTGTTTGGTGTTTGGAAGTTTTATGCAATGAGGCAGAAGCCTTTGTCATAGGCAAACTGCATGCCATATTTCACTGAAATCCAATAACCCCAATCCAGTATACCCCCCCCCCCCCCCCATTTTCTTCGAAACTTTTCAACAATTTGTAAGTCAAAAGGTATGGTAAATTGTCTGGTGTTTGGAAGTTTTAGGCAATGAGGCAGAAGCCTTTGTCATAGGCAAGCTGCATGCCATATTTCACTGATATCTGATAACCCCAATCCAGTATACCCCTCCCCCCCCCCCCCCCCCCCCATTTTCTTCGAAAATTTTCAACAATTTCTAAGTCAAAAGGTATGGTAAATTGTTTGGTGTTTGGAAGTTTTATGCAATGAGGCAGAAGCCTTTGTCATAGGCAAACTGCATGCCATATTTCACTGAAATCCAATAACCCCAATCCAGAATACCCCCCCCCCCCCCCCATTTTCTTCGAAAGTTTTCAACAATTTCTAAGTCAAAAGGTATGGTAAATTGTTTGGTGTTTGGCAAACTGCATGCCATATTTCACTGAAATCCGATAACTCATACCTGAGATACAGGCTGAACACACAAATAATGTCTATTTCCTGCAATTTCTAAGTCAAAAGAGGGGGATAATTCTAAAAATAAGAATGTGAGAAATATCAATTTGAAGGATAAAGGGTTAATATCTCGGAATCAAAGCATTAGATTTACACCAAAAACTATACAGCTCGGCACATCAATAACCTGAACACAAATATAAAGTAACTTGACAATCCAAGCAATATTTTTCAAGTTATCGAATGCAAAAGAAATGGATACAGACGGACAGACGGACGGACGGACGGACAGACAAAGGATGGACGAACGACGGATGGTCACCCCGGATGCCGACATTATGTGTACCATACATAGATAGTATGGGTACACATAAAAAGCTTTCTTCAAAATTCTTGTACAATTGACATGGTGTTGCTTTCAAGTTGCAGTGAAAACTGAGGCGTCATTTATTGACATTTGCATTTCAATGCATTATCATATCAGTTCACACACAGTTGTCCATTTCAAAGACTACTTCAGGTCATTCTGTTGTTGATTTCCTGTGGCATGACAGTGAGACTTCACTTCACTTGTGAGAACAGTAAGCTTTGGCACTCTCCCAGATTTTGAAATTAAATGTATAATATTGTATTTGAATTGTGAAGATGCTGTGTAACTGTGATTGGTTTCATTTATAACAATTTAATACAGTGCTTTGACTTTCGTTTCACGTGCAAGTTGCAACTAAATTCTAAAATCAAAACATTCTGTCTAATTTCTATGCTTGGGGCCCCGCAACAATAGAAGAAAAATAGGTATCAGGTGTACATTTACGTAAATTGG
>CM062297.1:150811739-150940012 GCA_031216915.1 Pictodentalium vernedei | reverse complement strand
CTTAATTTGATTTATTCTGTTCCTCAGCTTGGTTTGTTTATTTTGTTTCAGTTCTTTTCACCGTCTGTTTTATTTTCTTCTCTTTTTGCTGCCTAACGGATGGGGTCGGATTGGTGGAATCTCTCCTTTCATGTAAGTTGTCAAAGTAATTCACATTGTGTCTGTACTACATACATATTTCTCAAAAAAGTCTTATGCCGCAACACACTATCCTGTATCTGGTTAATGGGGTTATTCGTAGTCGGTGCATAGAGGCACGTACAAGCTGCACATGCTTCCACGCGCCAAATACACTTAACACCGTTCTACTACATTTATGAATGTAGCTCAACCAGAGAGCAGATACAGGCCAGTGGGGGTGATTTCTGTGAATATTCAAGAAACCATAGTACTTGTTCAACATAAGTGAGGAAGGTTGTTCGATATAGTATTAATCGTATTCAGTGATCTTGAATTAACGAAAAATTTGAAAATCGAATGAATAACTTAGGGTAGTTTATTATTTCATTGGCCAGAATGCATGAATTGTTCATTCTGTTCATGAAGTGAACACTGAATGAATACCCAATGCTTTTTATTACCGGTATGTATTGGTACATAGCCTGACATAGCCGGTTAAGTTCAGTCCATCAATACTCAATGTAAGCTTCTAGGCTTACTGGGGTTGTAGACATTGAGTCTTCAACCTATGAATAATTGATGCATTCACAGAAACGAGATATTTTCAGTAATGAACAAAGCTGAAGAACAAATAGTAGGCCTATACATATACATACCATTACAAAGTAATAAAAGAACATAGCTATTCAAAGGTATTGGTTTGTTTTCCGAAGTAGAAGTTAATGAATTACTGTAGATCATTTACGGTTGGGTATTTAAATTTGTGTTCTACTGTTTTGTCCATTACTGATCGTTAACAAATGATTTAATAGTTCTTTTCTTTTTTTTTCTTCAAGGTCAATGATGGACTCGGATCAAACAGAATCGTCTAGATGCTGCATCCACTGCAAGCGAGACTTCACACACGACAATGAGTTCAACAGACTCAAACATCAAAAATCATGTAAGAAGAGGCCACCATCTCAGAAGAGGCTGGTGACAGATTTCTTTAGTCAAGGACCAACTGGTGCGAAAAAAGTGAAGTCATCTGAAGAGGCTAGCATTGAAGAGGCTGAGCCAGAATCGGGACACACTTCTTCTCTCATACAAATCTTTGATGTACCCAAATTTTACAAAGGATTCAAATATTCACAAAAACACTCAGATCTGTTCTACACAAGGTATCCATTTCATTTGCATGCACCTGACTCAACTACTGAAGTTCCAAGGTTGGAATTCATCCCATTTGATGGTGCATTATTCTCAAGAATTTGTGTCAGGAATAACATGCAACTGCCATCAGGATATGATGACTCGATTTGTGAAAATTGCAAGGCATTGGCATATGACACTAAGCTTAATGGTATTCTACAACGTGCCGATGCATCACCAGAGGACTTGAAATATATGAATAATGTATACATGAACTTTAGTCAACTAGTTGATCGCTTGAAGATGAAATCAGACCAAATAAATGAAGATAAGTTGAACCGATTCAATTCAAAGAGGAACATAGCTCACCTACAATGTCAAATGGGCCTATATAAAAAGCTCACTACTCTGATAGCAGCAAATGATGTGCCAAGAATTTATCAAATCATAGCTATATGTATGCGTCAGAACAGAGGAGTAGGTTATATAGTTTCTCAGATAGGTGCGGCCATGGACAATCTATATTCACCTAAAGGATACAATCCAAGGGACTTTGAAATTGCTTCAATGATTCTATTAGCTGGTGGGCCAAGATTATTGCATATCCTTCATCAGACTTCAGGGTTGCCGAGTCTCAGCCATACATATAGAATGCTTGAGAAGAACTACAAACTCCATGATAAGAAACTTGTTGTCAACTGTGAAAGTGATTTATCGGATCATATACAAGAGAACGTCAGCATAACTTTGAAAGAGGAAAGCAGTAACAGTGTGTGGTCTATAAAGGTTGACGAGGTTGCGGTGGAAAAGCGATTGCGCTGGAACCAAAATGACAATTCAATTCAGGGACTCTGCATCAATCACACAACAAAAAGTGATGTTATTTTCAGTAGTCAGCATATGATAACCAACGTAGAATCCAAAATTGAGAGTGATGAGATCCATTTCGCAACTGAGGCATGTGTCTTCGTTCTCTCATCTGTGTCAAATGAGAATTATCATGGGAGGCCTATCCTTGTATTGCCTATCTGCAACCACAAAACGTCAAAGGAACAAAAAACAGTTTTTGAATCAGTGATTGACTTCTGGACCGCAGCAGATGGTACACTACTCAACATCGGGGACTGACGGAGACAGTGTTCATCGTCAAGTCCTAAATAGCATGATGAAACACAAGTTAGAAGCATCGTCTCCATTATTCGAACTCATTGGAAAACTTGAATTAATTGATTTAGTTACTGGTCCAAATGCCCTCACTGTGAACTTCGATCAGAAACACTTAGCAAAACGACTTCGTAACAACCTTATTTCTGGAGGAGTCACTATCCTTGGGATTAACTTCAATTCCACCATGCTGAAACCACTACTTCTACAACTGAATTACCCACTACTACAAGTTAACAGCATGCTTGATCCTCAAGATAAACAAAATGTTCCTTCTGCTGTTAAACTTCTGAATGTCTTTGCGTCTGTTGACACTTGGAAATTAGATAATTTAACGCCAGGAATGAGAGATGCCATTCCAGCTTCCTCCATTTTGAAACTCATCTGTAACGGTCTCTTGTCATTGTTTGCTAGACCACATTATTTGGTGGAGGAAATGCTCATTGAAGTTAGTGCGATGTCACATTCATTGTTCTACCTGTACAGAGACAATCATAAACCTATTCCGAATGTGCTGTACCATGATATACAGAGCACATCGCAAGATGCCATTTACTCTGCAAAAAATTCAAGGTCATGTTCCCAGACAAACCACTTCTGTTTTATCAACTAGGAAGTGATCAAGTTGAACAACTTTTCTCATCAGTAAGAACACAAACCCATGACCGAGCTTGTGATGTCCATCAACTCGAACAAAGACTTCAGAGGGCAATGGTTATGGAGAGCATCTATTCAAGAAACCCAGACTGGAGACAAAAGTCTAAGCGACTGTCTGGTCCAGTGGATCACACAACTGCCAAACACTGGACGGGAAATCTGATATGCAATTCTTTGGACATACAAAATGTGTGGCAGACAGGACGAGATATTGCCAAATCAGTCCTTTCCGGAAAGATTGATCTTACGGTCTCAGAAAGTGAGGAAGTATCGATGAAGAGACCACGTGGTCGTATAGGTGGAGTAACTGAGGAGAGGGACATGCCAGTGCCAGATGTTGACAGTACAAGGTTGAGTGATATATCTGAGAACGAATGTGTGCTCGTTGATTTTGAAGACAGTTTGAATCAGACTGACCAAACGCATACACCAACAATTCTGATCGATGGAACACCCGTCTACAAAGCGACAATGCTGAAGCTGGTATTATCGAAGGGAGGGATATCAAGGAAGTGGGCATCCCTAAATTCGTGCTACTGCTAGGCCCCCATGATGATGCTCCTCAGCTTTATGAGAACATACAAGTGAGTGAAGTGACATGCACTCATGTTGAAATGAACCAAGTTGAATCATCAAACCACAGTATGAACACTGGTACTAATATGAACTGAACAGGGGCGGATCCAGGATTTTGAAATAGAGGGGCGCCATCCAATGACAGTTTGACACTCAGTTGCAAGTTCTTGGGGGGGGGGGGGGAGGAGGGGGGCACTAACTCATCTACGAAACGGAGGGAGAAAAAATTGGAAAATGATAAATCAACTTCACACTTTCCGTGGCTATTCGACGGTACATGGCGATCATTCGAATTGCGGGGGGTTGGGTTGTTTGGGTATTTATATATTCACTTAAGCACTTCTGGAGACTGTGACATCAACTACCAATGGTGGACTCAGAATTTAGCTAAGAAGGGGCACCGCTTGTTTGCCTAGTATGAATTTCAAAAAGATTGAAACTGGTATTTCACATATCAATGATCTTCGTTTGAACGGATTTTGGTTTGGGCAATAGAGGGGGCGTGCGCCGGGTGCGCCCCCATCTAAATCCACCCATGGTGAAGTACCGGTTTTCAAATCCCATGCCATGATATCAAGCAGTACGTTTCCGTGGTCAATCTGGATTAATCGAGATTAACTACGCATGCGCAGTATGGTCAGATTGATGCTTATTGAAACAAGCTATAATCTAGTTTATTAATCCGTCCAATCGTTCTCGAAAGGTGAATTGGGTTTCAATCCTGACATGCGCAGTCAGTAAATCTATATTTGTTGACACGAAAATACAGAAATGAATGGTAGGGGATTCTAAAGATATTAAAACATTAGTAACTTGCGACAGCGCAATCCTACCAATGAATTTTGAGTTATTAAAAATTATATGCACATTTTAATTATACTGCATTCTACAAAAGCCTTAATTTTTATTATTATGCGACTTATTGAAATTAAAATTTAAAATTTTGTTGGACTTTAATTTAAATTTTGTGAAAATATTAAATACAATGTAGTAGTTGAAATTGAACGGATTTTACGGTATGCCGGGGCGGGGGGGGGGGGGGGGGGGGGGGGGTCGAAGAAAAATTCTGAAAACCGATTGAAATGCGTGTAGGTCGTATCCGTGAAGAAGTTAATCGAAATCTGGATTATCAATCTCGATTAATCCAGATTTGCGACGGAAACGCACCCAAGATCAGGTGATCGACTCCGGCGAGTTCAAGGACTTTCAAAGTTCCCGCATACTTCTTCAATCCAAGACATCAACTCAAGTTCTGAGTGTGTGGTTGTGAAAGACATTGTTGCTTGTGAAGCAATGGCTGATGGTGACTTTAAAGGGAAAAGTTTATGTCTACTCATAGTTGATGAAATAAAGGACGCTGCAAATAAAAATGTTAGTTTTGCACCAATGTCAAGCTCAGGAACAATCGCAGGAAGAATAATGAAACTGAAATGCGAAGGAAATGTTTTCCAGTGGAGGCCCGGAGATACTTCCAGTGTGAAGAAAATGACACTGAATAGCTGTCAGCTGATTTCACCAGATATGCAGAATGATGAAACTGAATGTGTTTTCGAGTTTGACATGTCACATCTCACCAACGTATTTGAAGATGTCATTGGAATGAGTTCTGCTCCACCCACTTCAACGGAACTTCCTTATCTAAACTCGGAAGTCAACCCTGTTTTCTTCCAGATGTCAGCCACTTCAACTACTGTGGCTCGAGAACTATCAGGTGATATATGTTGTACTGTGTGTGAAATGCCTCTCAAAAAGAAAGATGCACGCACACATATTGGTGGACATATAATCCGAGGAGATGTTGATGATCATGTCTGTGGCTTTTGTGCAGGATTGGGCTGTCAATTGACTTGAGGAAAACATCTCATTCAAGCTTTATACCAATTTCAAATTGTGAACATTACACCAAGTTTAGCCTGAAACCTGCTGAAACATCGAAAGCTAGAGCACCTTGCACGAATAGACCATATCGATGTACCGTTTGTAATGTGGTGTATTGGACATATCACATGGAGAGTCATTTTGAGAAGAAGCATCCCGGGCAAGATTGTCCAGTAATGGTGTCTGAATCAGAGAAAGTGCGAATGCGAAACATGAAGTAGTTCATTAATGATTTCCACCCCTATGATACATGTTCATATCTTTCATATCTGAAATGTTAAGTTTTAAATTTTTATTTTCAAAAAATTATCTTATACATTTTATGATTAAGGTCAAATAGACCATATTTTCATTTTTTTCAAATTCTATTTTTTAAAGACTTGTTAAGTTTACTTTTTGCTTTAGAAAGTCAGAAACTGAAGCAGTCAACTTTTAGACTTGACCAAGTATCAATCAGGACCATTGGCAACCCATAGTTTACAAACAAGCAGACCATGTTTCTGAATCTTGACAGCCATACATTTCGTTTTTTTAAGACAGTGCACAATTTGCTTGTTCGAAATGTCTCAAATGACAGAAATCAGCTGTGCCCAAAAGGTATTGATGCCTCATCATCATGTATCTTAGGGTACTTACAATAGAAAACTCAATCAGTGTTTGCGGTTGTCAGATCTATTGGATTACAGCCAAGGGTTTCCCACTACAAGACTTCATATGATGCTCCAACCGACCATTTGGTTTCTCATGTCATGGCTGAGTCTCTATTGTAATATTGACACAAGTTCATACTTGATATTGAACTGTTATGACTGAATTTCTGTCTCATTTTAATTATTCATAACGGATTGCATATGAGTAGCTATGGAGAATCACCACATTCCTGTATTCGGACTTCAAGAAAGACTTTCATTTCATTTTTTCATGAGGTTGGCATACTCTAGTTATACTGCCTTGAGTTTTTATTTTGATCATTTTCTAATATTTTGTCATTTTTCTCAATCATTTCATTACATATTTTTGTTCGTTGATTCAGTCCAAGAAGACTTTGTTTGATTCATGAAGCTTATTTGTGCCTTGATTGACCTAATATTGGGTTTATTGGTTGCCTTAGGTTACCAGACAGGCAAACATTGATTTTGAGCTTTGTGGGCCATACATCCTGTAAAGCATGTGCAGTCAGTACATATCAACTGACCCAAATGGAAAGATCATTCATAAACAAAGAGAGGGACCCGCAGCAAAATTGGTAATCAATCATCATCCGCAAGATGCCGGTCAGGTTGTATCCAAGATAAATTTTGATTATTCAAGATCTCAACCCCCCAAAAACCAAATTTATCATTCTAAATGGGCCAGAATGCATCCAGATCCATGCTAAAATGGTTTTGTGAGCTTAATCTATTGCAAAAATGAGTTTTTTCGGCTGGAGGAAAAAATTTGCAAATTGTCTACTTTACGTGTTTTTTCCAGCCTCGGGATACCCACCCACCCCGGCCTAGTGTTTGGAATTTTTCTGCAGACCTCCCCTGGAACAAAAGGTAAAAAATTCCTTCAAAAATAATTGTACATTCCTAGGTACCTTACAACCCATTAAACTTGAATATATTGTTTTAAAGTTATTGCGTGGAGAATCAAAACTCCCAGGATGCCATGGCAGCCATATTGGACATGCCAGAATGCTGGTTATCGAAAGGAACCATCCTCTAGTCATGACTAATCAACCATAAAAAACAGTATCAGTTGGATGTAGTTTTCAAGTTATAGCATGGACAAATAAAAGATAATGGACAGACGGATGGACAGATGGACACGGATGGACATTGATGCTGGTTATTGAAAGGAACCATCCTCTAGTCATGACTAATCAACCATAAAAAAAACAGCATCTGATCGATTATCAAATGGACAATCAAAAGTCCCTGAAAATCCAAGATGGCTGCCATGGCGGCCATATCGGACATGACAGAATGCTGGATATCGAAAGGAACCATCCTCTAGTCATGATTAATCAACCATAAAAAAGTAGCATCTGTTGGATTTATAGTTTTCAAGTTATCGCATGGACAATCAAAAGTCCCTGAAAATCCAAGATGGCTGCCGTGGTGGCCATATTGGATATGCCAGAATGCTGGTTATCGAAAGGAACCATCCTCTAGTCATGACTAATCAACCATAACAAAAAACATGACTAATCAACTATAAAAAAAAAAACAGTATCTGTTGGATGTATTGCTTTCAAGTTATCGCGTGGACAAACAAAAGCTAACGGACGGAAAGTTGGACGGACAGACGGACATTGCCATACCATAACACAGCCCGCTCATACGAACAGCCGTATAACACGTTTGATTCGATACTCATGCCATTGTTGACGTGGTGTTTACATAACATTATGTTTACTTCATTTTACGAGACCATTGGCACTCTCGCACACCCTTGAGGGCAGGTCCGATTTCTGTAACTGTTTGCTAGTCAACAGCTGTGTCAAACCTTTCTCTACATCACCCTGCGATCTAGCAGTTAGGAGGGGGGGGGGCGGTCACCTCACCGAACTAGCCTGTCTCAGGTTTCAGTAGTACCTAAATTCCCACCCAGTGTGGTCCCGGAAGGAGTCGATTTCATTTTAGCACATTTAATAGCAGTTTTTTAATTTGGCTACATTTGGATTAGTATTTTCTCTGATTCCATAATTTCTCCTTTGAAACTGAATAGCTACTGTGGAATGATTTGAGAGTTGTTGTGCATATCTACCTAAATCGAGCCCTGCTTCTAGGTGCTCCGGGTCTTTGCTCTCACCGTTAATCTCCTCTCTCCGCGTAAGGGTGTTGCTTGTCACAGTTGAATTGTAAAATATTTCTCAGGGCTTTACTCATGGTGCCCACAGCCATCATATTGCCTTTCATTAATTTTTATATACTTTTATGGTTATCAGTCCGGTAGTACACAGTTGTTTTGCTGTGATTTATTGTAGGGCACCCCATTTTTGGGGTGTTCTCCGGTGAGTTGCTGCAATGCAACTGTTTATGAACGAGAGTAGGTCAATGTACTCTGACTTCATTATTATTTACTTTACATGTTTCTTGTGCTTTTTGCTGATCCTTGGTTACTAGTTTCAGCATGCCTAAAGCAAAAAGGAAATCGAAGAGGGTGAAGTCTCCCAGCCAGTTGGTGAAGATGCCCAGAATGCTGTCCCTGGTTTGACAGATGGGTTATCGCATTTGTTTACGTTACCACCAAGTAGTGAGGAGGAGGTACACCATGATATCAAAGACTCAGGACCTCTGTCAACAAGGAGATCAATGAGGAATTTGCAACAACCAGCAACTGTGTTATCTGTGGACTCACATCAGCCGATTACACGTGGGCCACAGAGTCATGTTACCTACCAGCCTACTGCAGAGGGCATACGATCAGTGACACTTAATACTCCAACACCACCTAACATTTATGCTGCTCTTCCTGTAGTGCCTGATCCTCTGACTGTTCTGCCGAACTCAATGTCTCATTTTCATTCTTCTACGAGCTCAGAGCCTTTTCAACGTCATGGAAGTGCATCATCCAATCAGGCTTTAATCGATCAACTGCAAGAGACAATCAATCGTCCACGCACTGTTGTACCCTCTCAAGACTTCGCCAACCGTAATGCCTTCTTTAGGTGAGCTCCATAATGTTAGAATGGGTACTGTTCCTTCAACTGCAGCTGTTATGGGTTTAGATGGTTTGTCCGTGTCAGGACACCTGAGGCACTGTAAGGGCTGGGCTGACGTGGGGTTATTTAGTCCCGCTGATGAAATTGCGGGAAAGTTAGACCAATGTGGAGGGTCGGAATCCAAGTGTCGCGAACTCGGCGCTGGGAGCTGAGTTAGACCGACGCCGTGATTCCTTCTCTGCCAAATTGGCCTGAAATAGGTTCGATTTCCGTTAGGTGTGATTCCTAATCACTTCAGGCTGTGTAATGGAAAGAATGACTTAAAGTAACAACGATTCTTTTATTTACACATAAAAATAAAGCCGTTTCAATATTTCAACAATCAACAATTCGATTTTTTTCACAGAAAATGGGTTGCTAGGGTTAAATAATTCTCAACAATCATATAGTCACTCTATAGCCCTATACTGGCACTATAGTCTACACACTGGAAATGTTACTAACGTGAGCTCGCCATAAGAGCTTCACAAATCTGAAATGTTATTACCGTGAGCTCGCCATAAGAGCTTCACCCGCTTAGGCTCAAATGAAATGTCTGCGCATAACTGTACCTCTAGCTGTCGGAGGGTTCCGACCAGCAATGTTCGTCATCTATAAAGCCACCGTACTTCTGATTTGGGTCAGATATTGTCTACTCATACCTTATGTGCCTTTTGAAAGTCCTCCGTGAAAGTCCTATTGAAATATTCACTGTTCCTGGTTGAATTCACGATTCACAAATGCCCCTTTTTGTGCTAGGGCGAAATTGTCACTCACACCGATCTCCAGTCGGTATTATGATGCTTCGACAGCAAAACAAACTACTCAGAACGCAATCAGACTGACGCTTCAAAGGGTTAATACGCACAATACAATTAACCTACACTTCTGACTATTGCAGGCTGATACCTGCTACTCGACAATCTAAACTTTAACGTTCCACCTGGGTTTCCCTTCTCAACGAATTTGGCACTGAAGCCGCCTATCCACCTTAAGCTAAATCAATCGTGGAGTGCCCTCTCTGGCGATTCCAGCCGTTTCAGGGTCCTGTGATCGAAGGTACCCCTATGCCAGGAAACAGAGTCCGCCTGCCCTGGACTTCACCAACGTGTGTGTGACCCCAAGTGTGTGTCTAATGCTCTGCTCTTCAAGGTATATATACTTTTTACCCTAAACTGTCAGGTGGACGGACGCTCATCTGTCCATCTGTCAAAATGGTGGGAGATGACATATATAGACAGAATCAATACAAGTCATCTTGCGCGTGACTTAACGGTGATTTCACTTGTCAAGAGAACCGATTCGTTCCTGCCATCTCATTGTAAAACTAATGATCAGGTGACGACACGACAGACATTTCTATCTTTTAGAATCTCGTTTCTCAATTGCCCGTGACGATATCCTGCCACCAACCGATTACGTCTCGTAAGACTCGCGACTACTGTATAAATTAAATGAGATTAGACCTTATCTAAAATACCGTTTCTCCCCTGGGTCCCTGTGCTGAAGCTGGATATGCACCACGTGTGTTTTTTCCATGTCCAGCTTCACAGAGAAGTGAAATTCACGTATTTTTTTCGCCTTGATGTGGAATATCTTTTGGACTTACAATATCTTTATAGATGAGGCCCCCTTGCCCCTATATTTAGGCTGGCTTTGCCCTGACAGTCCCCTCCACAACTGAATGGGATGTCCATTCCTCCCGCTTGGCAGCTGGCGCCAGTAGCCTCCTTGCATTTGGCATCTAATTTTGTTTTGGCGTCTGTGCCATTGGATGGAATGGTCAGCCCTACTTAAGGCAGAGGATTTGGGCAAAGGAGTTCATCCACTTGGGAACACTTTTACCGTATAACACGGAAACCACCGAATGTACACTAACAGTGGGTTTCCCTGACACTTCTTTGCCTTCTCTCCATTGCATTCCCAAACCCACTGAACAGATTGTTAGCATTTCCCATTGGCTGTTGTCTGCTTTTAAAATTTTTATGACCGTCTATGTTCGGAAGTTTCCAGAGTGAGCAGCAGCATTGTTGAAATATCAATCTTTGAACTGGGCATTGGCTGATGATAGGGCGAACTGGTCCTTTTATGATTGCAACTTTCGGGCTTTAAAGCAGTGTGACCCTTCTATCCAATGGGATAACATCCACATGGAATTATGGATCAAAGCCTTTTGATCTGTTACACCCACTGCCATGTTTAAAATTTTCAAGTGGGACATGTTATAAATGTTTAATTTGTAAATAACTTGCGAAACCATGTGACCATTACCAGATAAGTTGGCTGCATAAAGCAGTTTTTATATATTAATGGCAACACCACGTGGTGTTGTCAGATCGGAATTACCTTTTCTAACTTTTTAGTAGTAGTTATCTATATTAAGGATTGACTTGCATGAAAAACTTCATACAGTAAGTTTTCAATAAAACACTACAAATACTGATGTCACGGGAACCTTTGTTAACACTAAGCAGAAGTTTTAATGGCACTCATTTTTGTAAGGCTTTGTTTAACATCCTGCATGGAAATACTTTGTCTTTGTTAATTTGAGAAAATATTTACTGTGAGATAGTAGTAAAGTCTGAATCCGGAGTTAATGCATGAACAGAAGTAAAATATTTTCCTGGTCACCAACAGCTGAGGTGAAAGTCATTAGATATGGGGCGTACGGGTAAAATCAGGCAACTAAATATGACTTAATGCCTTAACTGCAGTCATAATTTGCGACGGATGCAAAAAATTGACATCAAACACCAATAATTAAGTGAATGTATTCATTGCTGTTTAAGGTCACTCATCTGCAACTTTGGCTAATCGTGCCTGCAACAAAGGTATAAAGTCAAATTACCCAAAGGTGATTTTAAATGCCCAACAAAAAATAATCACATATATTTTCTAATCTGAAAAATTGAAAAAAAGAAACATTTTGTGAATTATTCTCTCAGAAATGTCACAAAATGTTTTTTTTCTAGATCAAAAAATCCTTCTGGAGTGAAAAACAACTCTTATAAGGTATCGAACACAGTGAAATGTACGGAATCAAATTAATTGTAAAGAAACTTTGTTTCTGAAAGTTTAAGCACCGCAGAGAGATCCCCTGCAAGTCCAGTTGCAACTGTTCCCCAATTGCAGGGCAGTGCGATAGCCACTGGCTACAGACCAATGAAACCAAGTCAACAGGTGGTCTACACATGGCACCAACCAGAATAAATTATAGTCTCTTTGTCTCCCTCTCAGTAACAGGAATTACCCACCCACTTTCAGCACAACTTTATTGTTTTGCACACAAGTCCTAAGACTCTGCACGGCCCCAATCAAACATTTAACCTGCTCACAAAGCCTTCAACCCGCGATGCATCTAGATCAGCCAGCAATTGTACAACAAAATTTTTTTCAAAGTTTCTCATTTCCTTTTTTTTGCAGAGTTCCAGTGTTGCGACCGCTATTCTTACTGCGGCAGCTGAAAGCTCCTCAATTCAATCGAACTCATTCTCTATTCTCACATCACAATGGATCAGGATTCTTGGGACTTAGTGGGACGACGCATTCTTATGGCCACAGTGAAAGTGTTCTTCAGGATCCCAAGTGATTACAACATGTCTGTCCAGGAATTCACTTGACTGTTGCACTTCATGCTTAATGATACATATCCCCAGCTCAACAGATCGCTGGAATGTGACACTCGTCAGTGCACGTTTTTTTTGCAAGTAAGTGGACGAGATTCCTATTTTTTATTCCTCGCTGACAATTTTTCATAATGGCTGCCCCCACATCCTGCTCGGAGCCCCAGGATGTTTTGTGTGACTCACCCGGACAACAAACAAACGATTCACCTGTTCGGGACGATTCAGACTTCCTTTCAGCAGACTTGGGACATTCCACTCATACTCCAGCAATACCCGGCGGCACTGTTAGCGACTCGACTCACTCGGGAAATGATTCTCGTTCTGCCAGGCCAACTGTGTGTTCCCATACAGAGCCTTCGGCTGTTCCTTCATTCACTCGTTCTGAGACTGTCAACTCGAACTGCTTCCCAAAGCTTCTTGTGAATCAGACTTGCTTTCTTGTCTCAAACAAAGGTCGCACACCACGGACACGACACATTCCGGCTCCAACCTACATGGTGCCCTCCAGTCACACAGCTCCATGGGAGTCGGAAAATAAAAAAAACTGGACTGTTTTCCGTCTTCGCCAGGAACTTTTGAACATCGACATTCGCACTCAACTGGCCACCGGGAAGGCCATGCAACTCCAGCTTTTTTTGGACAATCGGGCCCTTACACGTGCCAAACACCTGCAGAGTACTAGGCCTCCGCCATCTCCGTTGCAAACGACTACCGCTAGTACCGACGAATTCCTTTCCTCCAACCTCAGCAGGGCTAGTGATAGTTCAAACGTTGTTACCATAAACAGAGTGTCATCACTCCAGGATACCCAACAACATCGCTATTTTCCCTCTTGTAGTGACATTACTTCTGACCTCCTGCACCACCAAGGATCAGAGATAAACAGGCCTGCCACCACATTGTTGGATAAAGACCCCATCCCGCCTTCAACAGGCCTGGCATTCTGAAAAATGCAGGAGGGCAAAA
The DNA here is from genome assembly GCA_031216915.1 of Pictodentalium vernedei. Taxonomy (NCBI): domain Eukaryota; kingdom Metazoa; phylum Mollusca; class Scaphopoda; order Dentaliida; family Dentaliidae; genus Pictodentalium; species Pictodentalium vernedei. Next base: position 150,926,206 of record CM062297.1, on the reverse strand, counting down.
AATCGCTCTCCTCAATCAGCTTAGGAGAGCAATTAGCTTTACACAGCATTTTAAGTATCCAGTTGAACGAACTCATTGAAACTGAAACCAACAGACTACATCAGAGATTTTATTAACTTTACTAAGGTAAAGCGAAATCTCTTAGACATCTAGATGTCTCACTCAACAACCGAACACACACTTAGCAAGACCTGTGTGTGTACCCAGACCTGTTGTCCAAGAAAGTCATATGCCTACCGCTACCCCCTTCAACCCCCCAACGGGGGTTGAAGGGGGTAGTAGTAGGCATATGACTTTCTTGGACAACAGGTCTGCTTGAATCTACAGTCACATCCTGGTGCAAGTGCTTCAAGTGACAGGATAGTAGTAATGGTAGTATATTATAGTGTCAATATTCCTTGAATAATTACCCCTCAAACTGTGATGTCAGTTGTTGAACTTGAAACTGACAGAAAAAAAAAATATTGCTGTGACCCATTTTGTTTCAAATGATTGCAACTGTGTTTGGGTATGGTTGCAGCCATTACCTTTTACCACTAAACAACTTTCAAAATGAAATTACGTGATGTTATGTGACTTCGAAGTTAAATTACATTTTTGCTTTACAACAAAAATTTAATGTGAGCATAATACATGTAATCTCAATCATCCCAGACCAAAATATTTAGGAGGGCAATTTTTCGCTCTCCTTAATTCTTTCAGGAGGGCAGTAAGGAGAGCTAAAAAATCGCTCTCCTGAAATTGCCAAGCCTGCTTCAAATATGAACTATCAAAGACAGTCTACACCACGTACTTTCTTACTTGACAGAGCGCTTTTGTGAATGACCCTTTTCCCCATCACATGACTCTCTCAACCGTTATCGAACAATGGAAGCTCCAACAGACTCTTGCATCGCTCAACCACCACACGTATGACAGGCTGTCAAACTCGCAGTTTGCCAATCTTCCACCTGCTGCTCCAGTTTTCCACACACGCACTCTACAGGTACGGCCGCCATCAACACTTTGCTTCGATCCCCAGGTACTGCCCTCTCCAATCTTCCAGATATTGACACAAACATAGGGGCCTACCTCAGGGCTGACATCGTAGCTGGCAAGGACATTAATTTGGCTCACTTTCTCATGCCTCCTTTAGAAAACAATACAAAGCAAATTGACAACAAGCATGACCTTCGCTTATCCAAGCCCCTCTCTTTACCCAAATTTATTCGAGCCTTCATCATTAATATCACAGCTCAGTACGGGATGCTTTTTTCAACTACCACCTCGCTTTTTCGGCCACAGCTGCTGCTTGGCTGCAACAGGGAGAAAACGCCGATTGGTCATTGAGAGAGAATTGTTCTGTTCAGTCTTCGCCGGTCACAAGGCTCAGTCCTGCTTCCTTTATCACAGCCCAGATCAGATGTCCAAATCCTGTCCTCTTGGTTCTTACAAGCATTCTTTGGCACCTAACCACAACTCTCTCTCATTTGTCGACAAAAGCCACCAAATGCCACTTTCTCCACTCTGGAACATGCCTAAAATTCAATTCTGTAAAAGGGTGTAACTTTGGCCTTCTGTTTTTGAAAAAACAGCATATCAAAATATTTCTTTATTGAGTAATAATTCTTCCAATATATTTACTAGTATGTATATTATTCTTTGGGCTTTTTTTCACCAAATTTCTTGCCGGTACACAAGGTAAACTGGTATTTGTGGGACATCACTGGTCACTGGATCGCCAAAGCTGACCTAACTTCGGGTCAACTGAAGAATAAGCCCGACCCCAGTTGCCCCCAATGATGAATTAAGGTGGAGCAAAAATGGCCCTTCTGAACCCATTTTAGGCAGACCATTATGGCCCTCCTGAAATTCTGATAATGACAAGCCTGCTGCTCTGGGGCCATCTGTGGTCCACAAAACGGACAATTTTTTTCTTGCGACAATAAGGCCACCGTTAACATCATTTATAAAGGTAGATCCCCCATATTGGCTATCATGCACTGCCTCACCTTCTCTGCATTACAACATAATTTCACCTTCTACGCATAACATATTGCAGGCAAACTCAATCGAATAGCTGATTCTATTTCTCGCTTTCAGGACTTTTGCCACTGGGCACCAGACACAGACACTCAGCAACACACCTGCCCCCCAGCATCGGAAGTGTTCATGGACTAGACATGGATGTGTGTTCTCTGGTTCAACTCTTTACCCAACGCAGACAATATCAAAATTTATTATTTTAAATATCATTTATTCAAATTTTTCAAAAAATTTCAACAAAACCATATCATGTGACCCCTCGTTGGAAGGATCTCGACAAGCTCGTTACAACGAGGGGTCACATAATATGGTTTTGTTGAAAGTTTTTGAAAAATAATATTTTTTCAGCTGTTGAATTTGCATATTACGTGGGCGGATGCGACAGATTCGTTGGGTAAAGGGTTAATTCCATCACTGCCTCAATGCAGCAGACATACCAGACAGGCTTTTTTCCTGCTTTACCAGATTCCTTTCATACCACTACCCTGCTGCATCATGAACATACCAATTGCCTTTCGTCACTGAAGATCAGCTTCTTCAGTTTACAGCTTTTAGCTTTCGTCTGTTGATTCTGAACCATGCCTCCATCAAACTTTACTTGTCCGGGATTAATTCTTACTATTTGGCATTCGGTATGCCAGATCTCCTCAAGTCCCCTTCTGGCATCACCTGGCCACGCCTCCAATTGATTCTAAAGGCGATCAAAAAGCAACACCTGCCATGACCTGCTCCATGGCTTCCGATCCCTTCGACATTTTATCGCCTGTCCGTCGGACCTTTTTCCAAATACACCAATTTCCTTCTGCAAACCGTCCTTCTGACGTCTTTCTTTGGCTTCCTCAGCTGTAGCGAGTACACCACCCCACCCAGTTTTTCGATAGTTTCTCAAACTTGTGCATGCAGGACCTGACTTTTTCAGTCGATCATTCTAGAGCCATGCTCAGACTTAAATCGTCTAAAACCACCCCCTGTCGCTCAAGGATCACAATCCGTTTTTCCCGGACCCATCACCATTTATGTCAGGTTTCATTTCTCACTAATTTCTCTCGCATCCACAGATGATGGGTGCATTACCGTTGGACCCTCTTTTCCTCACTGAGAACCACCACCCTTTAACCCGTGCACATTTTATCGATAAGCTTTGTACCATTTTCGATTTGATTGGTCTCCCTCAATGCTACTCAGATCACAGCTTCTGCAATGGGTCAGCCACTGCAGCATGCGAGGAGCGTCTTGAGGACCACCTTATTCACACACTTCGGAGGTGGTCCTCCGACTGCTACCTCCGCTACATTCAGACCCCTGATCGCATGCTCCAGCAGGCTCAGACATCATTGTGTTACCCTAAATAAAAATTACCTCTCCTTCTCGCAAGTCAACTCGCACATGCGAATCCGCGACCGCCCCAATGGTTCAGTTGCAACACGGCTCATCTCTGACTATAGCAACCGCTTCACATGGCATTAATCTCTGCATAAACTCTCTGACTGGCGTCAGTTCTCATAGTATGTACGGTTTTGCATATTCAGAACCCCTTTCCTTGCATATATACATACCTGCCACTTATTTCACTGAAAATCTGTCCGGTGTCAGCACATCCCGCATGCTTCCCCGACAACCAATGTTATTTTTAAATGCTGATCTTTGCTTTACATACAACACTAACCCATACTGCCGACAAACCATCCCGTGCTTTGAACTTAGGCTCCAACGATGTTTATTTAACATCAAATTCATTTCTTGTTGTTATTTTCATTATTATACCGCTAAATACATTTTGTCAATATATTATCCAAATGTTAATGTAACAATATATGGCAAAGGCCTAGCAAGCTTGTATGCTAACGAATCATAATTTGGTGCTATCAAGATGACTAAGTGGCCTTAACTAAATCAGTAATTTTCTTAATCACTTGATGTTCAAAATCAGTAATAAAATTTTGTTTACTTTGAAAATCATACTTCTCGTATTCCATAAATATAAATTATAATGCACATATACCAAGTCAAAAAAGGAAAGTATAATAACAACAAACATGACAAAATAATAGATTCAAGGATGAAATATAATAGTTCTAAAGTTGCATGTTTGTGGACAAGAAGTAGTGCAAAGAGTTTAATGACATGCTGTTGTTGTCCACCCAACCGTATTCAATTTTGCTACAGATTTCAAAATAGCATGTGCTAACCGAGTATGTCAAATTGAATGGTTGACCGATGATTTTCTTTGTGTTATGTTGTGCTAGATAGTCTGGGTTAATGAGAAAACATGCAAGTTTTTTTCTTCCGACATTTTAAATGAAAGTATCAATGACACTGTAGCTCAACTTAACAAACTTGAACTTGGTAAGTTATATTTATTTATTATTTATTTATTTATTATTGTTTAAGGTCACACACTTCTGCACAATGGCTAATCATGACCACCACAAATAAAGTCAAGGTCAGTCAATCGTTTATACCCCATGTTGCCTATTTTAGAGGACTCGCACCCCAAGCATTAGTGACTGGGTCCTATTTTACCAGTGGGTAAGTTATAAATGATGTGGCAAAATTGAAGATCATTGGTACCACTGTTATTTGATGAAATTTCAACATAACAGCATTGTGTGTGCACAACGTCAGAGTAATCCATGCATTTTTAAATTTAAACTGTAAGACTGGCTAAAGGAAGAATGTTGATACACAAATGAAGAATGTTCAGAGGTTATTGCAAATGGCAACTTTTTTCACAGAAATGAATGCTAATCAATAGCTCTTATCTGAAAGTCTTGCCTAATGAGCACACCAAGTTCAAAAACAATCCTATGATAAATGTGGCCCATATGCCATGTCAAAGAATGTTGATGCACAAATGCAATAAATTCAAAGATTGTTGCTAACAGCAACAGTTTTTGATGGAAATGAAAAGAAAATCAATAGCTCCTATCTTTGTCACCCTGCATAAGCATACAAAGTTTCAAAACAACCTGATAATGAATGTGCCCTCTGAGGCATGCCAAAGGAAGATGTTAATGCACAAATGTACTAAGTAGAAGGTCATTGCTTGTGGCAATGTTTTTTGTTTTTTTTTTATGGAAATTCATAAATATACCCTGCAGAGAGTGCAAAAGGGATAAGCTGATGCACAAATGTAGTAAATTCAATGGCTGGTGATATCGACAATAATTTTTCATGGAATCGAAAAAAAGCAATAGCTCACATCTAGAGGTCACCCCGAACACACATACCAAGTTTCAAAGTGATACGATCATAAATGTGCTCTGAAGGGTGTGTTAAAGGGAAATATTGAGGACTGACTAAACTAAGTTCAAAGGTCAGCGGCAACATTTTTGGACAGAAATGGAAGAAAATCGACAGCTCCCATACAGATGTCACCCCACACAAGCACACCAAGTTTGCAAGCGACCCAATCATAAATGTGCCCTGCAGGGTGTGTCAAAGGGAAATATTGATGGTTAACTGCACTAAGTTTTTACTAACTTCATCAGTGATTGTTGCCAATGGCAACTGTTTTTGACGGAAATGGAAGAAAATCGACAGCTCCCATCTAGAGGTAACCCCAAACAAGCATACAAAGTTTCAAACCGATCTGATCATAAATGTGCCCTGTAGGGCATTCCAAAGGAATATATTGATGCCTGACTAAACTTAGTTCAAAGGTCCTTGCAGCGGCAACATTTTTTGTTGGAAATGGAAGAAAATCAATAGCTCCCATCTAGAGGTCACTCCAAACAAGCATACCAGATTTCAAAGCAATCCAATCATAAATGTCCCCTGTAGGGTGTGCCAAAGGGAAATATTGAGGTCTGACTAAACTAAGTTCTAAGAACATTGCCAATGGCAACATTTTTTGATGGAAATGGAAGAAAATCGATAGCACCCATCTAGAGGTCACCCCAAACAAGCATACCAAGTTTCAAAGTGACCCAGTAATAAATGTGCCCTGCAGGGTGTGCCAAGGGGAAATTTTGATGCATAACTGCACTAAGCTCATCAAAGGTCGTTGCCAGCGGCAATATTTATTGGCAGATATAGAAGAAAATCGATAGCTCCCATCTAGAGGTAACCTCAAACAAGAATACCAAGTTTCAAACCGATCTAATCAAAAATGTGCTCTGTACGGCGTGCCAAAGGAGTATATTGGTGCCTGACTAAACTAAGTTCAAAGATCGTTGCCAGCGGCAACATTTTTTGACGGACAGAAATGGAAGAACATCGATAGCTCCCATCTAGAGGTCACCCCAAACAAGCATGATGCCAGGTTTCAAAGCAATCAGATCATAAATGTGCCCTGTAGGGTGTGCCAAAGGGAAATACTGAGGTCTGGCTAAACTAAGTTCTAAGAACGTTGGCCGCGGCAACAATTTTTGACAGAAATGGAAGAAAATCGATAGCTCCCATCTAGAGGCCGCCCCAAACAAGCATGCCAGGTTTCAAAGCAATCCGATCATAAATGTGCCCTGTAGGGTGTGCCAAAGGAAATACTGAGGTCTGGCTAAACTGAGTTCAAAGAACGTTGGCCGCGGCAACATTTTTTGACAGAAATGGAAGAATATCAATAGCTCCCATCTAGAGGTCACCCCAAACAAGCAGGTCAGGTTTCAAAGCAATCTGATCATAAATGTGCCCTGTAGGGTGTGCCAAAGGGAAATATTGAGGTCTGACTAAACTAAGTTCTAAGAACGTTGGCCACGGCAACATTTTTTTGATGGAAATGGAAGAAAATCAATAGCTCCCATCTAGAGGTCACCCAAAACAAGCATACCAAGTTTCAAAGCGATCTGATCCTGAATGCAACCTGTGAGGTGTGCCAAAGGAAATTGTGGATGTATGTATGTACGTATGCCAACGGACGAGAAGTGATGGCAATAGCTCAGCTTGACTTTGTCAAGTTGAGCTAAAAATGCCAAGGTTAACCAAAAATCAGATGAGCTCGCTGCTGTGTTCGGAGTCACTGTGGCCACTATTTACCGTCTCATTGGAAGGTATGGAACCACTGGATCTATTGCCAACCGACCACATCCAGGTCGACAAAGAGTTATGACCCCTACACAAGACCGACACATCAGGATGTCTCACTTGAGGGATCGCATCCTTCCGGCAACAAGGATAGAGGCAATTACTCCTAGTAGAACTAACAACAGAATCAGTGCACAAACTGTCCACAACAGACTCAGTGAACACGGCATTCGAAGGAGGCATCCATACCACAGAACAATCCTTACCCAACGTCAGTGTACCGTCAGAATGGAATGGGTACGTCAGCGTGTTCGCTGATGAGGAGAGTAACCGCCGATGAGGAGAACGATTTTCTGATGCTTGCGTGTGGGAATGCGACAGCTTCGGCGGGGTAGTGTAATGGTTTGGGCAGGAATGTCCTTGCAAGAACGAACGCAGTTGATCTTCATCGATGGTAATCTGAATGGACAGGGTGATATGGGGACGAAATTCTTAATGCTGTTGTTGTCTTGTTGTTGAATGCTAACGTTGGATTGCAGTCATTCCAGCAAGACAATGTCCGATGTCACGTATTTGTCATGACTTTCTTGAAGAGCAGACCATCGAACTTCTTCCCTGGCCCCCACTTTCGCCAGATTTCTCGCCAATCAAGCATCTTTGGGATCAATTGGACTGTCGGGTATGACTTCATGATCTTCAGACGTTAGGCGATTTACGTAATGTTCTAAGGCAGGAGTGGAATGCAATACCACTGGGTGACATCCAGAGACTTATCAGGTCCATGTGCCGTCGATGTCTTGCCATCCAAGAGACAAATGGTGAACATACACGTTATTGACAGCATGTGTGAACGTTTCATTTCCCCTCATGTCTGAATTGTGATGTCCTGATGGGACGCTGGCAACAGCAAGAACATGAAATTATGCAAATTCATACAGCTAGACGCGAAATATGAATTTAATTTGGGATTAAAGTAGATAATACAAAAAAAAATTCTCCTCAAAGTTTATTATACTTTCTTTTCTTCCATCTTTCTTTTTTGACTCTGTATATTATACATTAAAATGAAGGTCGGAAAGTACAGAACATGGAAAAACATGCATTCAACTCACAGGGTTGACAGCATGTGCGAACACGGTACTTCTGGTACAAATACAACAGACTTCCAGGAACCATTGGTGCCTTCAATGAAACCAGTGGGTTGTTTTTTTGTATTCTTTCAAATCACACCAGTCATTTTGGGGTATGATTTATGTACATTTCAGTTTCAATTTATTGAATATTGGCGGAGTAAAGTTAAAAAATAAACAAAATTCTCTTATTTATAGAGCATTTTAAAACAAAGATGACCGCACAATCCGTGAAAAAACATTCTGTTAACAAGTGTGGTTCAGATGGTGGTTCACAAGGGATAAGTTTAGTGACCACAGCAGGTTGCTTCACTAACTTTACCCTCTAGAGACCTCATTCTAAATACGGAGATTCTCATTTGGACTTCACAACGTTGTTGCGAATGAAATCGAGGTACTCTCCTTCTTTATAGAACAGGATTTTTGTCGAATTTCTTTTCTCGCATTTCATTTTTTAATCATAAACAAAATTCATATTTAGTTTGCCGACAAAAGTTTTTTGAGTGTGTGTTGCGTAGAGCTAAAAGGATAAAGAATGTAAATGCAGCTGGTATAATAAATATTTGGCTGACCGGTTGTCCGTTGGGAACCGGTTAGCCAAATATAAATTCTAACAGTTCCGTTTGCGTAAGATCATGCGAAGCTACGCTTATTCGTATTAATACAACTGTTATAATTCATATTATGCTACATCTCCATCTCTTGACAATTGTCCTTCTAAAGTATATTGGTATGAACGGAAAATAATCATCAAAAAAATGAATGTTTATTCCCTGCATGGTCACCATTCAATGGTGTCCAAGTCTTTGTTTAGTTCAGTTTTGTGGGTCCTGGTGCCAAAACTTTTTGCAAATTGACGCAAAAAAAGAGTTTCTTACTGTTGCATCATCATGGTTTAACACCCCTGCCCAGAAGTGACCTTACTCTCATTTTAACCCTCTTCTAAATACCAATTTTTCTGTGTAGTTGAGGTGGGGCATGAGGGCTCTGTGGTAGAACGTTGAACTTCTAACCTAGAGGTTCCAAGTTTAATCCCCGTCTGGGGTGACCCACATTGTGTCTGCCGTTTACTAAGATGTACTGCACGTCCATGGTGCACGACTTCAACCGCTGTAACCCTGACTGGGCGGAAGCTTGAGCAGAGTTAGAATGTTGAGAAGCTTACTGCTGCTCATAGTTGCTCTGTGGTTCTCTCTGGCTTCCTCCTCCTGTAAAACTTTCACTGACATGAGATGACCCTGGCAGTCGAGAGTGTCGTTAAACCCCAATAAATAAATAAATGGGGGCTTTAGCATCTAAGTTCCCCCTTGGAACTCCGGAAAGTGAAGCAGTGCTTGCTTACTGAAACAAGTTTTGTTTTACTGGTAAAATAGGAAGTGGTAACGTAGACCATCAGGGTGCTCTTGTACCTCTGTAGCTATGAGCCTATGCAGGGCTTATATGTCGTCTAAATTTGTGAGTATCCATTTGGATTCTCAAGAAAATGGTTGCGAGAATCCATACCTACTATGAGTGTCCCGGGATCCCATGACGCCACCATGGTTCAACCACTGGTGTATACTGATAACACATGCTAACCTTTTACCCAACACACCTTTTTAATTTTTAAAACTAAATTTGATAATTTTTAAACAATAAATAATAAATAAATGATAAAATAATTAAATGAACAATATTTACCAATAAAATCTTACAAATATGGCTGTCGTTGGAACCGGCTCAATGAGCCGGTTCCAATGACAGCCATATCTGTGCAATTTTATTGACAAAGTGTCAGGATATTTCAGGTCATGTTAGCCTTCTATTGGTTAATTTGTTACCGCTGTGTTAGATAAAGGGATAAATTGATTCAATTCTTTTCACGCGAATCCTAGCAGAGGTGCAGCGAGAATCTACATGGATTTTCGTCGGTTTTATTGCGCGAATCTTTGTGCGAATCGATTCTCGTCGAAATATAAGCCCTGCTATGACACTTAACCCTCATCTAAGCAATATTTTTTCTGCTTTTTGCTGTTCCTGTTTAGCCGAGGATTAAATGTGTGACTTTCTGTTTACCTCCATTTTTGTCAACCTTGGTGAAACTCTTATTTTATCTAGTGATGCCACTGATATTTTAGTATAGTCTTACCAAGATGTGAAGTTGATCCATTGCACATTTTTTTTTTTTTTTTTTTTTAACTCTTCAAAATGTCCAAGTTTTTGTTTATCAGACATGAAAAAATTATTTAATTATATCTTGCAGTCATTTCTATTATTACTTATACTTGTGTTTTATTACTTTTGTTCTGTACAGCTATGATATTTAACCCTTATTGATACAATATTTTGAGCAAAATATTGAAATGTTGAACGTTAATTGTGTGGGTATTTGTATGAAGCCTGGGGTATTCACTGGGCATCTGTTGGTGAGCTAAGGGGGATATATACCCCCCTCTTGTTACTGAAGGAAAATATTTTTTTATGAATAAATGATATCACGTAATAAAAATGAGTTCTTCTGAATGCAAACCTTGACAGGTTTCTAACTGCAATTCTTGGTTTACTTATCCGGAATGTGTGAGTGTGGCTTGGACATACAGTAGGTTTCTCAACTCTTGGTATCAGGCTTCGGGTGAGCTTGGGAAGGTGAATCCATGGTGATCAGAGACAAAATTATGTGGGGTCTACAGGGTCAGGTCAATATTTATATGCTTCCTAGTGTTACAAAATTAGGATGGACCAAGGTCAACCCCGCTGTTTATAACATACACCGACCCAACCTTGATTGTATGTCGGGCTGACATTGCAAACAATGTCGGCCCGACATCGTTAAACAATGTTGAGCTGATGTTGTGCCGTGTAGCAAAATCAAGGCAGACCGATGTGGTCACGCTGGCTGGGATATCGGCAACCAATATTGGGCCGATATAGCATCCACTTTGCAAAATTTTACCCGGGCTGATATCGGCATCCAATATCTGGCTGATATGGGCACAGATATTTGGCCGATATTGGTCCGATCTGAAATGTTTGCTGGGAGGTTTGTCTTATCTTGGTATTCAATGCCACTTTCAGCAGCTAAGGCTATATCACGACAGCAAAAGAAGTTATGAAGTCAATCAATTGAGGGTACAATCATGTGAGATCATTCGATTCAGAAAGAGAATGTTTTTACTTAATTGCACTTATCAAAAGCGGATTGCACATGCCAAGGCCATTTTGAGAAAAAGTAATTAAATGATGAATAAATCACGAACTCAGCAAAATAAATTAACCCTCTGCACTCTGATATCAAAATGGCAACGTTTTTTGCAGCAAATATTTCCCATAATGCAGTTTGATATTTAACCAAATATACCTTGTTTGACAGAGCTCAGTAAGCTCTGTCAAACAAGATATAATTGGTTAAATTCATAGTTAACCCTTTACCTAACGTAATGGTCAAAACCGGCTAGCGCTATTCTCAAAAATCGCCAATTAATTATCATTATTTCTTTTATTTTGTGTCTCAAAAACATAGGTTATGACCCCTTGTTGGAACGAGCTCGTCGAGCTCGTTCTAACGAGGTGTCATAACCTATGTTTTTGAGACAAAAAATGAAAAAAAATAGTTATTCAAGAATTATTTTTGCAATTTTCGTCTGCATTTCAGGTAAGGTAAATGGTTAAACAAGAGAAAAAATGGAGTGATTGGAGAAAATTCTGTTGTACTACCAGAGTGCTAGGAGTTAAACTAGATTGTTTTTTGACATGATATTTTTTTTATCAGCCTACCGTACTTCAAACCTGAAAAATGAAATAAAGAAACAGACAGATGAAACACTTCTACAAACTTTCGCATTTATGGTACAAGTGGAACAAAGAACAGCTCAAGAATGTAACATAATGACGTCAAAAATATTCATTCTTAAAATAAATCAATTCATAGACACTGAATGATTTTATATGCGAACAAGTAAAAAGAGGAATATTGTAAAATAAATTGGATAATAGTAATAATAATAATAGTAGTGTGATTCTGAGATGGGGTATTGAATTCTCGACCTCGTCTCAAGACTATATACAGTTAAACCTAGAAGTCCTGTCATGAAATGTGCACAAATAGCACATCGATCTGCATGTTAATCTACGCGTTATGACCATTGTAAGACTATAGATTATCAAATTCTGTACATATGGCCTGTGCACAAGCAATGTTTCAGCCAATGGCAGAAACATTGCCTGTGTTTGCTATGAGTAACCAGGAGAACCTGCCGTGCTTTGGATGCCATTCGATATGGCAATTGCGCACAATTCCTACGCGCTATTAAGCCTAGATAAGCACACATTTCGTGACAGGACTTCTAGTTTTAACTGTACACTCAGAGATGAGTCTAAACTTTGAAACACTCACAGGGTGGTAATAACCTATATTTAATTGCAGCATATAAACAAACAGAATAACAACAGGACAAACAAGGAGCAATGCCACTGGTATCCCCCGCCAAGAAGTGGTAACTGATCAGAAACCAAAAAATTGAAATTTTCTTAACTCGAAAAAAGTTGAAAAAGGTCCATAACTCTAGAAAAAATGATTGGACAATACCCATTACCTGTGAATATCCTTCCCCTGATGGTGGTCGATCAACACACCAAAAATCATTTAATCCTTTACCCAACAAATCGCCTGCATCTGCACATGTAATATACAAATTCAGCAGCTGAAAAAATATTATTTTTCAAAAAATTTCAACCAAACCATATCATTTGAACTCTCTTTGGAATGAGCTCGTCGGGCTTGTTCCAAAGAGGGGTCACATGACATGGTTTTGTTGAAATTTTTGGAAAAAAAATTAAAAAATGATATTTAAAATAATAAATTTTGATATCGTCTGCATTGGGTAAAGGGTTAAATCAAACATCCACTGACTGAGATATGAAGGTCCCAAGTTGTTACAGATGGACGGAACCCATTTCTATATCTGAAAATGTGAAAAGTTTAATGATGACGATGTCCACCGGACGTACGATTGTGAACGCCAAGTGATGGTAATAGCTCACATGGCCCTTTGGGCCAAGTGAGCTAAAAATGATATTTTATTGGTGCAATACGAGAAACTCAAGATACAATCTGGATAAAACTGGGTCAATTTTGTACAGGTAGCTATTCAGACAGGAAAGTCATTACGTTGAAAACCCAAGATAATTTAAAACAACACTAGAGCCAATTTGGTATCGTGAATGATGGTAGATTTCCCTTAACCAGTCTACCTCTCACATATAATATGGTTTCATATTTATTTATTTATTAATGTTTAAGGTCACATATTTATGCACAATGGCTAATCATGACCGTGACAGTTTTACGGGTGGAGGAAGCCGGAGTACCCGGAGAGAACCACCGAGCAACGACGAGCAGCTGTCAGCTCCCCAACATCGTAACTCCGCACAGCAGCACAGGCAGGGTAAGATTGGTTGAAGACATGCGTACCATCGACGTGCAGTACGCCTTAGTACACGGCGTCATCGTGCCCCCACGCGGGCAATGGAGATGAAGAGTCTTGCCCAAGGACACAACGCGGTTGCCGCAGGTGGGATTCGAACCGAGGACCTCTCGGCTTGCAGCCTGCACCTCTACCTACTGAGCCACCGCGCTCCCAATATGGTTTCATAAACTCTTGAAAGAATGGAACAAGTGTTTTCATGAAATTTTGTGCCCTGTTAATGTCAACATTTTAAAACACTGCAAGGAAGTTTGAAGCAACCCATTGAAACACTCTAATTTTCAAGTTATTACTTCAGTTCAAAATCAGATGGGCTTAAATGGTCACTTTGGTATCAGGCAGATTTGCTGTGTTAACCTCAGAAAATTTTTTTCAGGGAACTTGAGGGTGATTTTCAGGGAAATTTGATGAATTTCAAGGAAAAGAACGCGTGCAAACAATATACACAAGAACTAAAAAAATTCAGCTCTTGGACGACCACTGGGACCAGGTTGCAGCAGGTGGTTTTGCACTAAACAAATAATTCCCTTCTGGAATGGGCAATAAAGTGTAATTCCATTTTTCATGACACATGCAATTTAATCCAACTTTCCTTTTTTCTGAGATGTGGTGTTTCTTTACATGCACGGATTTCTGTGAGGGGATGTTTCGGCCTTTGGGCGTGGAGATGTTTTCTCATCGTCAGTAATTCATAATTATGTTATTAACTGTGTAAATACCATTTGTAACTTTTTGGGAATAGATGCCTCAAGCTCAACTATGACTCATAAAACAGAACAAAACTCAGTGTTATTGACTATTCGAAAATATGTCCATTGAGTATTTATTTTCAAACGTAACTTTTCGGCATATTACGGAAGCAAGGTGAATTTCTACAAGCAAGTTGTGACCCATTTTTAAACTATTATTTTGAGTGGATAATTGAATAAATGAAAATGTGAATGACACTGTAGCTTTACTTGACTGTGTGTAGTGTTTGATGAAAAGGATAATGTTCCAATTTTTATGAAAGGATTATGAAATAAGACAAGAATTGTGAAAAATGAGAATATGCTAATTTCTGTTCCCTATAGGATATATGTTTTCAATAAGAATAATTTGGATGTAGACAGTACTAAAGTATTAAGACCTGGGTTGATGTGGTCCTAACAGTTAACGTATGTTAACCAAAGTTAACAAGTTACAGTAAAATCATTCCATAACCAGTCATCCTGCCAAGTTACAATGAAATCCCTTCATAAATATAAATTGTAAACTTTTGCTGAAGGAGTCTAGTTCATGTGATGGTTCGGCAGTCATGGCTGACCGATCATGACCAAAATAGGAGAGTCTCATCTAAGTATCATACCAAGTTACAATGAAATCCCTTCATAAAAACAACCTGTAAGCAGTGCTGAAGAACCTAGGTCAAGTGACCAGGCGGTGGTAATGGCTGACCGATCCTGACCAAAATCTGACAGTGTCATCTAGACATCATACCAAGTTTGTTATCCTTCGAAGTTAGAATGAAATTACTTCATAAATATGAACTGTAAACTATGCTAAACAAATCTAGGTCACGTGCCTATGTGGCTGTCACTGTTGACTGATCATGACCAAAATAGGATGTTCTCATCTAGACATTATGCAGAGTGATCCTACCAAGTTACAATGAAATACCTTCATAAATACAACCTGTAGACTGTGCTAAAGGTTTTTGGATTTCAGGCTCTCGCAGCCATCACGGTTGACTGATCACGACTAAAAGGGGACGTTCTCATCTAGACATGACCTCAAACCTGCATATGAAATTTCACAATGATCGGACAAGAACTACGGGGTGTGGCCTGTGCCAAAGAAAATGTGAACAGATTGACAGACTAACAGACTCACAGACTTCCGCATGATGGCAATAGCTTACCTTGACTTGTTCAAGGTAAGTGAAAAATGAGGGCACATTTGAACTAAATAAAGAAATTTATTTAATGCTCAGGCATCAATTCACGCTGAAAAATTAAGTCATATTCCCCTGTCGGTCGGCAAAACGAAATATCAAAATGATATTTAGAAATCGATATTTCATCGTAGGTTCGGATGACGAATCACATGTACTTTAAACGAGTCAGCACATCAGTAATGAATTCCAGAGTCCCAAATACAAACGAATTCGAATAATTGATAGTGACAGTGACTAAATCAATTCATTAAATCAGCGGTTTCAAAGTTTGACTTTCTCATTCACCTTCCAGCGAAAAGCCGAAATCACTTTCAAATTTCTTCACTTCAACTTCACACGTCTTCAGTGCATTGAGTTCAAAAAAAATAAAATGACGTGTCTTGTTATTGAAAATAAGAAAGTGGTGTTTTTTGTTATTGTTCTATTTCTTCGAAACACATTGCGATTATTTCAATTCGCCAGCCTTGGTAAATCGTAAAGTTAGGGGAGAAATAAGACGGGACTACTTTTTGTGCGGATATTCACACATTCCAATGGTTGGAGTTTGGTTGTTGTAATTTTTGTATGGACGCCGGTTCGGCACATAAATTTTGCGCCTTAATGGCAAATAAAGGCCACAAATTGGAGAGTTTGTAGTCGTAGAGCATTAAATAAAAAGAAAATTCACGAAAATTTGATGAATACCGAAAATATCTCGTTCGTGGCTACAAGAAATATGAGGATCTTCACTCGCGACTGCGTCGCTCGTGAAGATCCTCATATTTCTTTGTAGCCACTCACGAGATATTTTCGATATTCATCAAATTTTCGTGAATATCCTCTATATATATACTTTAATATTCTTTTTCATACATTTTATTCATCAGAAATCATTATTTCAGTGAGGTTGGATATCAATAGTTGATGTGTTAAAGTCACCAATTTTCGCTTTGAAACTGGTAAATTGACCACACGGCTAAACTGAAATGAATATAAGAGACACAAACACTTGGAAATAAGTGAAATATTTATAATAAAAGACTCTTTTATAAATATAATTCACTTGTATGCATATTTTTTGTTTCAATTGTTATGATCGCAGCTTCAAAGGTCTATATTTTAAGACTGAACATCTCAAAACGTAAAAAAAAATCTAATATACTATTTTCCGGGATTTTTGTCCAAAATCGATTCTCTCCCAGGAGATCGGAAACTACGGTGAATTTACAGGACATTCCGGGAGAGTTAACATGTCTGATGTTTACTGTGATCACCAAATTTTGTTTTATAGGTACAATAGGCCCCATTAATCACAGCCCAGGGAGCACAGTGACTCATTTGTTATGGCATTGGACTTCAAACCAAAAGGTCCACAGTTCAATCCCTGCCAGGTGTCATTGGGCAAGGCACTTAATCTGGATTACCCACATGGGGGCGCAAGTAGGCACTGTGTACTAAGGCATACTGCATATTGAGGGTGCACTTGTCTTGAATCAATGCTGCTAACACTGCTTGTGCAGAGTTAGTACTTTGAAGAGTCTGACAGTTTCACATCTTTGCTCAGTGGTTCTCTCCAGGTACTCTGGCTTCCTCCACCGATAAAACTGTTTGTCAGGAGATGACCTGGCTGTCGATAGTGTCATTATACCCCAATAAAACATAATACAATTAACTGGTTGAGTGCTAGAAACCACTATCAGGCTGTGCCAGTGGGCCTCTGGGCACCCACCAATAATTTGTAATTAAATAAATTTTGAATAACAAGTTCAGATCGCCAACTGGCTAATTTAAAAATCTTCTAGCTCGAAACAAGTTTCATATAATAATATAAGAATGTTTTGGGGCATTGGACTTCAAACTGAGAGGTCCATGGATTGGTCCTCACCAGTGGTAAATGTACTGTTTCCTTGGGCAAGTTACTTAATAAATAAATAAATAAATAAAAACTGCCTGTGGAAAGCAAAGGCCTAAACTTTATTAAAACTTGTATTGTGGTAAAAACTTTTATAGCCATAGATACTAAAAATGACCATAAATACCTATAATATTCTTTTCCTTTATAATTAATTCTTTACCTAACATGAAAAGCAGATGACACTTGCAAACAAAATTCTTGAATTACTAATGTTTTTCATTTTTTGTCTCAAAAACATAGGTTATGACCCCCTCATTGGAATGAGCTCAACAAGCTCGTTCCAAAGAGGGGTCATAACCTATGTTTTTTGAGACAAAATATGATGAAAATTGGCGATTTTTGTGAATAGCTGGCCGGTTTTGACCGTTACGTTGGGTAAAGGGTTACTCAAATTTTCTTGCTTTATCAACATAATCATTTGACGAGACTTCCTCCCATTTGTGTGATATACTGTTGCATCTGATCCTGTCTTAGGTTGCCTCCATTACTGGAGATCTTACCCGTCACTGGGAACAGATAACTTTTTCAGAGTGCTGACTTTTTCTCAAAGGTGATTTGAAATATGTGTAATATTTTTAATTGGTGGAGTGCTGGAAGCACATATTTAGGCTTTACAATGATGTTCAGGTGTCCCAGTTTGACTGGATATGTATCATATTATCTTTGAACTGACGTTATTTAGTCTGTATGGATTTGCCTTGTTACAGTTAATGGGAGAGTGCCTATAGGCACTCGTCCCATAAACTGTAACAATGCAAAGACATGTGAACAAACTATGACAGGCAAAAATAATTTAGCACTCGACCAGTTAAAGATACCATGCGACCAGCAAGAGGAGCCTTAGTGTAGCACAACTTTGATCATAAATAATTTTGTTTCAATTGGCACTCTCCAATAAATTATAACAAAACAATTTCACACAAAGGATTGTCTTCTACAACAACAAGCTGATGCTTTCTGTGTAAAGCCACTAAAGAGCCTTTCAGCACTTTTCAGTAGAGCCATGACAGTGGCTTCTTGCAGTCTACCAGTTAATACAGAGCAGACATTGTCACCATCAGCATGATAGAAGGTTGGAGCTGCCCCTGTCTTAGGTTGCCTCCATAACTGGAGATCTTACCCGTCATTGGAAACAGACTTATCTCCCAGGTTCACCTGACATTTCATCTCATTCTGCTGTGAATTTTTCTGGATGTCACAATAGAACAAAATGAAAAGGAAATCACTATAACTGGTCTGTATGTGTTTTTCTTTGGCATATGGACATTATTCCATTTAGTGCTACTTGTCCATATATGGGCTTTAGTAACCGTTTCCCCAATAATGTAATTGCCATACCAAACCAGCACTATAACTTATGATTCCTCAATGAAACGAGCTCATTAAGATATGTTTTAGAGGTAGAAAATGTGAATTTTTAGTTATTCTAGAATTCTTTTTTTAAAGTATAATCTACAAATCATGCTATGAAAGAGTTACAAAAAATGTACATGTCATGAAAACATTCTCATTTTTGTACTGGGGTTTAATAACACTTTCAAAAGCCAGAGTCATCTTGTGAAAAGACAGTTTTACGAGTGGAGGAAGCCAATGTACCTTAAGAGAACCACCAAGCAACGGTCAGAATAGGAATTGCCAATGCACTAACTCTGCACAGACAGGGTTAGCATTGTTTGAAGACAAGTGCACCATCGACAGGAAGTACGCCTTAAAACACAGTGCCATTGTGCCACCCCACATGGACAATGAGGATTAAGTGCCTTGCCCAAAGACGCAATACAGTTACCGTTGGTGAGTATCAATCCATGGCCCTTTCAGTTTGAAGTCATATGCCAGAAGTCCAAAGCCATAACCACTGGGCTACCGCGGTTCCAAAAACATTCTCATATTATTATATGAAATTTATTTTGAGGTATAAGATTTTTTTTATATTTATTGGGAAATATTAATTGTTTTATGTTTTATTGGGGTATAATGACACTATTGACAGTCAGGATTACCTTGTGTCAGGCAGTTTTATGAGTGGAGGCAGCCAGATTACTCAGAGAGACCTACAAAGCAATGGCAGGTAACTGTCAGACTCCCAAACACACTAATGTAACAGAAGCAATTGATATGCAGCATGCCTTAGGACATTGCATCACTGTGCCCCCATGTGGACAATCAGGATTTAAGTGCCTTGGCCAATGCAGTTACCCCATGTGCGTGCTCCCTCAACCAGTTAATAAACAATAATCCAGAAAATCATAAATTAATGGAAGTTAATATATATTCTGTCTTCTGTCTCCATACGGATTCTAAGCGACTGCGCGAATCACCAAGGGGTCATGTGTTAGTTCACCTTCTTTCACACCACATACAAAAGATTCAAGTCATCAATTAAATCTCTTTATTATTCACACAAACGAAAGTTATTTTCCACCACAATATTCAAATTATATTCTTTGGACGATCATCACTACATGGAAGATACAATGGAAGGACTGGTGAGGCAAATGAATTTGGCATCCGACTCTGTCGGCCTGCAATCAGGAATTTTGCCATTGCCCAAGAATCTGCAATCAGAATTCCTAACTTCATCTGTGTTTATCAACCCGCAATCGGGTGGTCGCAACATCTTGTCTCTGACTGTGGGTGATTGGAAATGCAGGGTCGTCGAGGTATCAGATGCACAACTGCACAAGGATTCGCGTCCTGTGGCACCGGTCAAGGCACCGTTTTTCCAAACAAAGGAATTCCAGGATGGCATCATTTTGTCGCAGCTTACTCAAGCGATTTCAGGACTGCAACAAACTTTTGCAACCAAGTTTGATGCGTTATCTGCTGCTATTACAGGACCGCCTTTGACAAAAACATCACAGCTTGGAGATGATGAAGAGCATATGTCTACTGCATCAGATTCAGGGGAAGAAAGCCTGACGGAGGAGCAGATGCGGATTGACGAACTCCTTGACTCCAACAAAATTACGAAACGGCGTCAGGACAGGAGTTCGGATCGCCAGTCAGAATCACTGGCCGACCAAGACAGCTACCTTTTGTCGGTTTAAAAGGAAATGGAGTTTGAGGAGGAGGCTGGGCCAGCTCTGGATGCTCATTTTGCGAAAATTACTTACAGTCTGACTGACAAAGGCCTCAGTGAAGACCATACAGTTTCCTGGTTCCCAAAGTTAATAAAAAAATTTAGAGCACGGTGAAATCATCAACACGCTCCAGGGATGTGAAGCTAAAGAGGGCCCAGTTAAATTTGACGCAGGGCACTTATGCAACTCTTCAAGTTCTTAATAACTTGGTGTGTATACAATTCCATTTCGTAGGAAGAAATTTTGGAACAACACATACTCTAGTCTGTTGGGAAAGAAAAAGGAGAAAAGATGGAGTAATTTTTCTGGGTCATACTGGCAGATCTATGTGAACATTATGAAATAATATCTAGTGCCAAACTGGCATGTATTTTACTTTGGAAAATATAGGTTTGACAGATTTAATGTCATCACCCAGGGCTCCATAAACTCATACTGGTAACCAGTGTCCCCAAATTACAGAAATGTTCCCAAATTAAAGAGAATAATCTTCGTACGCCTGTTGTATTGCAGTAAAATATGATCAAAGTTGGAAACAGGTGATGTCGAATTATAGATATTCAGATGCACAAGACAGCTCAGGGAAGCTAAAAAAATGGCACTTCAGACAGTCAGTCTTACAAAGTTTCTTTACTTAGGCTAAACAGCAATGCGTCTTCTGAGTGCTAGAATGTCCTATGTCCCCTATGGGACATAGGACATTCTAGCACTCACGCGACGAACTGACCTGACAAGTTTGGATGTCCACAAATTAGTCCAATCTAAAGGCCTGGTGCTACTAGTTATTTAGTTATTGATGTTTAAGTTCACATATTTATGCACAATGGCTAATCATGACCGTGGCAGTTTTACGGGTGGAGGAAGCCGGAGTACCCGGAGAGAACCACCGAGCAACGACAAGCAGCTGCCAGCTCCCCAACATCGTAACTCCGCACTGCAGCACAGACAGGGTTAGATTGGTTGAAGACATGCGTACCATCGACGTGCAGTATGCCTTAGTACACGGCATCATCGTGCCCCCACGCGGGCAATGGAGATGAAGTGTCTTGCCCAGGGACACAACACAGTTGCCGCAGGTGGGATTCGAACCGAGGACCTCTCGGCTTGCAGCCTGCACCTCCACCTACTGAGCCACCACGATCTCCGCCTGGTGCTACAATGTCCATTGCATCTGAATATATCATCATTTTTCGACCTTGAATAATATCCCACTTCATGTCTTGAGTTTCTTTTATTACATTAAAAGGATGTTATTATGGTCCTGGTTCATTCCAGGGTTCTTACACTTGCCAGGAAAAAAGTTTCATGCTCCTGCTGGACATCCAAGCCCATTTTCCATACCCATTTGAGTGCCTCAAATTGATGAAAAGCTAACCATGTTGTTTGAAAACTATGTCACATGATGGATGTTTCTAAACACTTACAGCTCTGCAGTAATGTTCAACTGAGGACCGGTTTAATGTTTTTGCACACAGCAGGCTCACATTTACTTCTGGGTGAGTTCTCCTCTTACTTGATAATTGTGGAGGAACTCTTTCTGTCTGGCTGACCCACAACTGAGCTTGAAGCATTCCTTTTTGAACTGTGCTGAGCCGTTAGTGTATCAACCGGGACCTGTGTGAAACACAGTGTGTTGCATAAGTTTGCAAAGCAATAGTAAATGATGGTAACCCTTTACTCAACGAATCGCCCGCATCCGCCTGCGTAATATGCAAATTCAGCCGTTGAAAAAATATTATTTGTCAAAACATTTCAACAAAACCATATCATGTGAAACCTCATTGGAACGAGCTCGTTCTAACGAGGGGTCACATGATATGTTTTTTTTTTAAATTTTTTAAAAATAATATTTAAAATAATAAATTTTGATATCGTCTGCATTGGGTAAAGGGTTAACAAATTAATCCCTGACATACCTAATTTAAAAATAGAATATTAAAAAAAAAATATTTCAAAAATTTTGAAGAAAACATATGAGCTCGTTCCAATAAGGGGTCACATTAAGATTTTATTGAATTTTTTTTTTTAAATTGGAAAAAACCCATAAAATGAAATAAATATAGGTTATTACCACCATGTGGATGTCATAGGTGCACTGAAGTCTTGACCTCACCCCTGGATGCATTAGGACTTGTCGATTTATGCACAGAGTCAAGCAGTGCTGGAAATGAACAAAATTGATGGGTGCAGTTTTAAGCTCCCACAAAATCAGAGGCGGGAGTAAACTGCACCAGTAAAATGTTAGTATATGAATTTTCGAGAGAACACTGTCACCAAACACTAGAAACCTTAATGCTTTGAACCCAAGCAGCCGCTTTTCCAGCCAGGAACATGATACATCATAATGTCATTAAATAGGATGGCTGTTCAGTAAATATGTGGGGTAGACCAATCAGTATTTTCAACGTGCAGCCTCGAGGCTGCACGTTGAAAATATTGATTGGTCTACCCCAAATAATGAATATGGACTCTTCTAATTGCTGCCACTGAACTGGCATGGCAGATATTACAAGTGTTCAAATGGTTAAATGTATAAGGAATTGCTGAATTATGACAGCAACTTGCCACGGGCCACAAAGTGCTGCTTTCTCAAAACGACACACATTTATCCTCACAGTATATTAGTGCTCCACAATATTTTCCGAGTGCATTTTTTAGCTCCCGTAAAACAGAAAACACGGGTGCTGACGGGAGCAATTGCACTCGCACCCGTCTCATTTCCAGGACTGGAATCAAGGTCTGGACTTCAATACACCATCTCAGAAAACCCACTTGGTAGTAGTAATGACCATTTTATCTTACAATATTCTTCCCTTTCTTGGCTTGGTCGCATAATAAAGGGATTGGGTACCATTTTAATATCGTCTGTGTTAATCATTCAGTGTCTGTGAATTGAATATTTATGATTGAAGATCATAACGTCATGGTATTATATTTATTCGATGTGCGTGACATAATACCCATTCACTGTTTAACTTGTGCTGGAAGCTTATAGTAGTGTTTCAGCTGTTCGTTTCTTTGTTTTATTTTTCATGTTTAACGCATTGTAGGCCAATATAAACAAGAGCGCACATATCGCTGAAGCAAAACAATGTCCCCTAACGGACTAATGAGCATTAATAATAAAACAAATGTTATAACCTAGATGTGATCAGCATGAATTCCGGTGAAGCATTTCCCAAAAAAGTCCAGAAAACTGATATTTTGGCGCTTTCCATATTTCCAAGGGGCATAACTCACACAAGAATAATGCAGTCAGCATGAAACTCCAACTTGATCTGTAAGTCATCGTTCTATAGTAGGTTACCAAGAATGAAATCATTCGGTTGAAGCATTTCTAAAAAAAAGTCCGGAAAACTAAAGTATGACTGACAGACTGACTGACAGACTGACGGATGGACAGAGTACAAATGAAACGTGATCTGTAAGTCATCGTTCTATAGTAGGTTACCAAAAATGAAATCATTCCGCTGAAGCGTTTCCAGAAAAAGTCTGGAAAACTGATATTTTGCCGCTTTTCCATATTTCCAAGGGCAATAACTCACACAAGAATAATGCAATCAGCACATGAAACTCAAACTTGATCTGTAAGTCATCATTCTATAGTAGTTTACCAAAAATGAGATCATTCTGTTGAAGCGTTTCCAAAAAAAACTCCGGAAAACTGATATTTTGGTGCTTTTCCCTATTTCCAAGGGCCGTAACTCACACAAGAATAATGCAATCAGCATGAAACTCAAACTTGATCTGTAAGTCATTGTTCTATTGTAGTTTACCAAAAATGAAATCATTCCGTTTAAGCGTTTCCAAAAAAACTCCGGAAAACTAAAGTGTGACTGACAGAGTGACAGACAGACAGACAGACAGACAAGACAGACAGACAGACAGACAGACAGACAGACAGACAGACAGACAGACAGACAGACAGACAGGCAGTCAGACAGACAGACAGACAGACAGACAGACAGACAGACAGACAGACAGACAGACAGACAGACAGAGACAGGACAGGACAGACAGACAG
Source organism: Pictodentalium vernedei (assembly GCA_031216915.1). Lineage (NCBI taxonomy): Eukaryota > Metazoa > Mollusca > Scaphopoda > Dentaliida > Dentaliidae > Pictodentalium > Pictodentalium vernedei. Next base: position 150,901,693 of record CM062297.1, on the reverse strand, counting down.
ACAGACAGACAGACAGACAGACAGACAGACAGACAGACAGACAGACAGACAGAGACAGAGACAGACAGACGGAGTGCAAACCTATGGTCCCCTCCGGCGATGCCGGTAGGGGACTAAAAATATCATCATGGTGAAAAATTTATTTTGTTGGGCTGATTAGTATATCAGACAGACTGACGGATGGACGGAGTGCAAACCTATGGTCCCCTCCGGCGATGCCGGTAGGGGACTAAAAATATCATCATGGTGAAAAATTTATTTTGTTGGGCTAGTTTGTTGGGCTGATTAGTATATCTTTTATTACTGTTATCAAAAAAGGGTGGACTCCAGATGTGTATAACTCGATAGAAACTGGGTGCAGGTAAAAAAATGTTCTCTTTCGGAATCGAATGATCACATGTGTGGTTGCTACAGTACCCTCAATGCAGACTTGTATTTTGTCTAGACATTTTTACCTGCATTGGGGGAAATATTTCTTGTTGTAAGTTAAATTTTGAGATTGGATGTTGTGTGTGTTTGGAAAAGGGTGAAGGTAAACAATGCTGATCTCAGTCTTTCGCTTTTAAGGCGAGCAATAGCTCTTGAATGCCATCACACCTGCAATATTTACTTATTGCGAATGGACAACAGCATGCCTCGGTTCCAACTAAAAGCCGATTAAACTTACAAAATGAATTGGCGCCATCCATCGCGTAATATACAGATTGTGCAGAAGAAAAAAATTCAACAAACCCATATCATGTGATTCCTCAGTGAAACAAACTCATCGAGATATGGCTTTGCTGAAATTTTATTTAAGAATTGGGAGAAAAAAAATTAAAACAACAAATTTTGATACAGTGGAATCCTGTTAATTGAATAGCCACTTTGCCAATGAAAATTATTCAATTAACAGGAGTATTCAATTAACAGGAATTGTGTCACTTTCCTGTATTCTAGAGATAAACTTAGCATTTATTCTATTATATCTTGTTTGACAGAGCTCCATGAGCTCTGTCAAACAAGATATAATAGATTAAATTCCTGTATTGGATGTATTGAGGCCAAATAAGGTTTATAAACACAGGAAAACTGGGGAGAGTCAGGGTAATTTTTCGACAGATTACAAGATTTTTTTATTCAATTGACAGGAGTTTACTCTATAAGTTTACTCTATATTCAATTAACACGTCAAATTTGTACTGGAGGTATGATAAATGGTTTTGCATTGGGAAATTATCTTCATTCAACAGGGTTATTCAGTTAAGAGATATCCAATTAAGTGGGCTCCACTGTACTGTAGTATCTGTTTTCTGTAAAGGGGATAAAATCTGTTCAACAGAAAAAGGCCAAATAATACAATGCATGCAAAAAATGTGAACAATACACAATGAATTATAATCTGTAGCATTCCAAGACTTCAAACTAATCACTGTGAACTCTCTGAGAACTGGTATACAATATAAACAACATAATTTCGACAAACTGCAAAGGCCAGTAATGCAACTCACCGTCTTTTTGCTCATGCATTGCATGGAGAATCATCTGATTGACTTGTGCTTGCTCCACTGAAGTTGCTTCTCATGTATTATACCGAACTCAAATAAATTTGATTATGCTGTAAAAAGCTTATTCGAAAAATCAGGAAATATTTTTTGAATCCTTACTTAGTGTGCCGCAGAGGAGTGAATACAGTGCAGATGTTTGCTGATGCTTTTCTTGAAAACATTTGCCTGATGCTGGCACTTAACAATGGCACGCTTCACTTCAAATGGTAGCATGCAGCATACAACATGCCTCCAGTTTTCAAAATTGAAGAACTCTTGCTAGAATAGATCATGTCATTGAAGATCCTCATTTGAAAATCATGAACCTAATTGACTAGAAGGGTAAGCGAATGACCTTTTTTGAGATGTTGGATCCACATAGCCTGAGTAGAGGTTAATGTCATCCGAGCCATTTTGGCTCTGATTATCCTGACAATTTTTTCAGTGGTTTCTTAATATTCATTTCTTTACTCTTCATTATAATGTAGGGACCACATTTTTTGTGTACTGTCAAACAAAATATAATAGATTAAATGTCTGTATTTGATTTATTTATTGGTGTTTAAGGTCACATACTTATGCACAATGGCTAATCGTGACCATGACAGTTTTATGGGTGGTGGAAGCCGGAGTACCCGGAGAGAACCTCCAAGCATCAACGAGCAACTGTCAACTTATCAACATTCTAACTTTGTTCAAGCTCTGCTCAAGCATGGTTACAGCGGATGAAGACATGTGCACCATCGACATGCAGTACGCCTTAGTACACTGCGTCATCGTGCCCCCGTGTAGGCAATCGGGATAAAGTGCCTTGCCCAAGGACACAACATGTGTCATCCCGGACGGGGATCGAACTCGAGATCTCTAGCATAGAAGTCAAACAGTCTACCACTAAACCACCATCTGTATTGGATGTGCTGAGGGCAAATAGGTCTATAAACAAAGGGAAACTGGGGAGAGTCAGGGTAATTTCTCGACAGGTTACAAGATTTTTTATTCAATTAACAGGAGTTTACTCTATTACCTATATTCAATTAACAGGTTAAATTTGTACTGGAGGCATGGTAAATGGTTTTGTGTTGGGAAATAATATTCAATTAACAGGGTTATTCAGTTAAAAGATATCCAATTTAGTCAGCAGTTTGAAAAAAATTGCATGTTAGCACCTAAGCAGCAACGGATGTCAAAAATTCCAAGTTGAGGGACTATGACAAGAGCTACTATGAAGGCAATTCATACCCTGCTAGACAGATATATTTATTTATTGGGGTTTAATGGCACTTTCAACATCCAGGGTCACCTCGTGTCGGACAGTTTTATGGGTGGAGGAAGCCAGAGTACCCAGAGAGAACCACCAAGCAATGGCAAGCAACTGTCAGGCTCCCAACATACTAACTCCACACGAGCAGGGTTAGCATTGGTTGAAGGCAAGTTCACTGAAAATTTTGAGAAAGTATTGTTGTAACTGGTGAAAAGAATGTGAGTAACTCCCTTAACCCTTTACCTAACATGAAAAGCAGACGACACTTGCAAAAAAAAATTCTTGAATAACTTATTTTTTTCATTTTTTGTCTCAAAAACATAGGTTATGACCCCTCATTGGAACGAGCTCGACGAGCTTGTTCCAATGAGGGGTCATAACCTATGTTTTTGAGACAAAAAATGAAAAAAATAATGAAAATCAATTGGCGATTTTTGAGAATAGCGCTGGCCGGTTTTGGCCGTTACGTTGGGTAAAGGGTTAAACATGTGGCAGAAGTGGGTCATCGCAAGAATACTGCATACCCATTTTCAAAGAAATTTTATCTGGATTTTTTCTAGTTTTCAGCTGCACGTTGTTTTGTTACACGTTGGGGAAAATGATTTATTTAGCTCATTCGTCCATTGGTCCTGAACGTTTGGGGAGTTCCATTGATGATTTCTGTCAACGCTTCATCATTCTTTTGGACTTCTTTACATATATGTTTTTCAATTGTTTCCTCGTTCCCAGGTTGCTCGGGCGCGGGTATCCCACCCTTCTTGTGCTACCTTGAGCATCACTTCGTATAATTTACATGTGTTTGTTGCCAATCAATACCTGGAAACCATGTTAAGTGACGAGGAATATTGCTATTTTTGGAAACACCCCCTGCAGTTGGTACTGCCCTGTATTGAGCCACTTGTCTGATGGCATTCATATAAACAATTACGTTCTGGGGGCAAAAAATTTTTGCAAACAATGGTGGCCAGTTTAGCACTTGCTGGGAAAAGATATGTTATAGCGGTTAATTTTGTATCCTATATTCTTTCTTCTTTGTTATTAAAAAACATATGTTGGCTGCTTTGGAGCAGGTCATTTTGTAATCCTTGTTAAGTCATTCTGCCCAGCAAACTAGCTCACACTGGTGACCCTCTTGTAGGTCATTCCTAAATTTGGGTTATGGAACAGGCATATTTATGACCGAACAGCAGCTGTCAGGTTATGGGTCAGGTTTCTCTAGACATTAGCAGCAGGTGTTATTTACATGTACATGTTGGTTGGAGGAATGTGCATTGTCATGCACTGATCGCGTGAAAGGCCAGCACTTTGGTCCAGTCGCTGCTCTGTATGATACTGATGTTCCTCTGATATGCCTATGCCGGGGCATCTGACCAATTAATGACCGCCAAGTCTTTGGAATCCAGAAGAGGATGCCAGTCAGGCTCACTTTGGAATACATCCAGACCCAGAACAGTTTGACAAGAAATCTAAATTTTGCATAGAGAATTTATATCCTGCCAACCCCACACGACATCTCCCCTTCCTTGTATCCTTTCTCCCTTCTATGATAGGGAATTATGGTTTTGCACTCCCCTTTTCTGGGTGTAGACATCTCATAGCTGTTGTTCATTTTGTATCATATATTCCTTCTTCTTTGTTCATTAACATATATTTGGCTGGTTTGGCCCTCACCTTTGCTGGCTGCAGACATTTTATAGAAGTTATTAATTTTGTACCTATATTCTTTCTGCTTTATTAATAAACATATATTGGCTGCTTTGGAGCAGCTCATTTTGCAATCCTTGTTAAGTCACTCTGCCCAGCAAACAAGCTCGCACTGGTGACACTCTTGTAGGTCATTCATAAAGATTAGAAAAATTGACATCAAAAGTAGAAACGGTGGTGTAGCCGGCACATACCTCCCCCAAATTCTAGTCCCCGCCCACATGTTAACCCATATAGGAACATCAGGCAAGAAATTTTAATATCTAGATATTTAGACTTGTACGATATTTGCACCATTGCAAGAGAATCCAACTCATTTGGACTCAAGAGTAGAGGAAAGTGCGTTTTTTCTTTCTCAAATTTCAAATTTTTTCCCACAGGGGGAGAGATTAGTGAAAAAACCTAAACAAAAGCAGAAGAGATAAGGGAAGCCAAGAGAAAGTACAGGTGTTTGAATGTTAGAAGGGAAGCAGCACTCGCTCTACATTGAACAATATTATTTTACGAAAACTGAAAAGTTAAACTTCTTTTTGAATGTTATTATTATGACATTACAACATGATAGTCCAGACCTGGCATTCTTTAACCCGTTGATACTTTTGTACGTCTTATGACATACGAAATCACACTGCACATTGATACTTTGTGGTCATTTGTTTTGTTATTATTTTTTGATTTTTTAAAGTTTTAACCTCAATTCCTATTTTCTCCTGAATAGTGCTCAGCGACAACTGTTGAGCCAAATGTTATCGCCGCTTAAAATACTAATATATCCTGCTGTCAAAACATCTTAACTGGTTGAGTGCTAGAAGCCACTATCAGGGCTTTCAAAAAATGAGGATACCGGAGCAAAAGCCAACACTTTCCTTGCTTATATTTCAGTCAAACACAAATAACATTTTGTTTATACAAAATTGTTTTGAAGTCAGGATGAGCTATAGTAGTGATCACTCTCCATCCATTGTCTGTGAACATGGTATTTGCACCTTCTCCAAACCGCTGAACCGATTTCAGTTAAATTTAAGATGATTGTTTATTCTGACATCGCATTTTGTTCTTGTTCAAATCAACTTGCCATGCCCCATAAGGGAGGTGGTGAGAGAAAATGCTCCCAATATTTATTGAAAATCTTCTTCTCATGAACCAGTGGGTACAATGTCTTTATATTTGGTATGGACCTTCCTTTTGAGAAGATTCAAGTTCGTTCAAACGAAGTTCATGGATCAATATTTGGCTTTGTAATGGGAGGGGCCACTTTGTTTACCCACCCAATATTTCTATTTTCTTATCAGATGATACGATTTGAACCAAATTGAGTATGAGGTATTAACACGTCATAAGTACTTGATCCATGCAAAAAAAAAAAAAATTCCTGTGTACCCATGGGAACCCCAGGAGTTAAAAATAGAAATATTTTCAAACACCCATATTTTGAAATCGCATGAAACAGAGAACTGTTATTTGGTATGAACATGGATCAAAATAAGCAGTATCGTATTGCATTTTGAAATGTAAAATCCAAGAAATGTGATGCAAAAAGTGAAAATATATCACAAAATACAACACGCATTCCCAAGTCTGGTGGCTCTATCACTTGCATCATGCACTTTATCGCTGAACCAGCTAATGAGAAGTAACTCTAGTCATGAACATATTAATATTAATCAGATAACTTCAGCTGTCTCTGGAAAGACGGAAGAAAGGATTGACAGTGTCATATGGCCATTTGAAGGAGGCATTGTGAGTGGTCCAAAACAGATGTTTCAGACTTACTATCAAATACCGAGGAATCATATCGCTTGTTTTTCTTACCGTCTTCGTCTGTTTGTTGTGCTGAGGATTGTCAACATGAACGACAGCTCACAACAAGCCGGTGTCAAAACAAAAACATTATGGAAAAAAGAATTTCCATGGTTATTATTTGTTATTTATTTATTGGTGTTTAAGGCCACTTTCTTATGCCCAAAGGCTAATTGTGACCGTAACAGTTTTATGTGTGGAGGAAGCTGGAGTACCCGGTGAGAACCACTGAGCAACTGTCAGCTCCTCAACATTCTAACTCCTTTCAAGCTCCGATCAAGCAGGGCTAAGGCGGTTGAAGACATGTGCCCCATCGAAATGCAGTACGTCTTAGTACATGGCGTCACTGTGCCCACATGTAGGCAACTGGGATAAAGTGCCTTGCCCAAGGATACAATGCGGGTCATCCCGGATGGGGATCGAACTCGGAACCTCTAGCATATAAGTCTTAACAGTCTACCACTGAGCCACCATGCCCACCCATGGTTATTGATGATGGACTTGTGACAGCACCTTGCTGTCTGTCAAGAACACCAAAATTCAATTAAAGCTTGAACAAAATTATAACCCAAGTTTTGCGAGTGGGGTAAATGCAACAAAAAAAGACCTTCATAAACACAGTATGTCTCACCAATATACAAAGGATCTCACATTGGAGAATCCCAGCGCTCTTATGAGTGTGAAAAAGACTTTGACAACACCTATTATGAAAGCCTTTGGGAATTCTGAATCGTCTGAAAAGGCCATATTTAATTGCTAAGGAAGAGATTGCATTCACAAAATTTTCAGATCAATTTCGGAAGAAAACATGATGTGGTACCTGGTAATTCATGTACATGTGCCAGTGGTATGAAGTTTAATCAGTTCATTGATTATATTGCTGAAGATATTAAGGCCACACAAAGTAGATCTTGTTTCTCAGGCCATTATTTGTAAACTTGCATGCGGGCGAGCAGTTTTTTATTTTATTTTTCATTTCTGTAATTATTTTTTTGCCTTCAAAAGTTCATGTTCCTGGTTTATGTTTTAGGCCTCATAATCTATGGAATAGCATGGGTGGTGGTGTATTTTGTCCCTTGAATGCAAGAAGGCTTTGCAATGCCAAAGCATTGCAAAGCCTTCTTGCACTCAAGGGACAAATTTATTAATTTTTGTACTTGGGTAAAATATCCGACAAAAAACATTTGATTTTGATTTTTTTTAAAGTTTACGTTGGTTGTAAAAAGAGAACATGCGGCAGCCAAACGGACCATATGGGAAGGCCTGAGAAACAGATTTTTAATTTTTTTAGGCCTAAACAACCCCTAATAGAAATGCTGAGGCATCTGAATATTTTTTTTCTGTGCCTATTGATGGAACTACAGATACCTCAAATGTGGAATAAGAAATGATATACATGAAACTGTCGCATGGTGGTGAGCCTAAAACAGTTTTCTTCAGGCTGAAATCTGCTGAAAGTCATAAGGCAGTGTATATCCGAAACTTACTGGAACATGAACTTGCATCATTTGAATTTTGCAGCCAGTTTGTCGGATTCTGTTCAGATGGGGCGAGTGTTAATTTAGGATGCAAGTCTGGAATGAGCACCCTTCTCATGATGACATATTCTTGGTTAGTGCCCATTCATTGCTTTAACCATCGCCTTGAACTTGCGGACAATGATGCCTTTTCAGTAGATATGGAGACTGTTATCAAAACAAACCCTGCCTTTTCATCTTGTGTCACCAAGTTGGTCGGTGCTGAATTTTTTATAACCACTTGATAAGAAGTCTAAAATTTTCAGACTTGTTTTTGTAGGAATTTTTGTTCAGAAAATGAAATCTTATCCTGCATATCTGACTGGCCCTTCTCATTAAACTTGTAAGGAAACTTTGTAATAATGTCTTGTGGTGCATTTTCTCATCCCGTTCAAATAATGATTCTTTTCAGTTATGACCATTTGAAGTATTTTAAAATACAATCAGAAGTTTGCATTCTCTTGTTTTAACCCCTATCACTCTGGTAGTGCAACAGAATTTTCTCCAATCCCTCTGTTTTTCTCGTTTCACTATGAATTTAACCCTTTACCCAACATGAAAAGCAGATGACACTTGCAAACAAAATTCTTGAATAACTAATTTTTTTCATTTTTTGTCTCAAAAAACATAGGTTATGACCCCTCATTGGAACGAGCTTGACAAGCTCATTCCAAAGAGGGGTCATAACCTATGTTTTTGAGACAAAAAATTTTTTAAAAAAATTAAAATTAATTGGCAACTTTTGTGAATAGCACTGGCCGGTTTTGGCTGTTACATTGGGTAAGGGTTAACTAATTATATCTTGTTTGACAGAGCTCACTGAGCTCTGTCAAACAAGATATATTTGGTTAAATAACAAACTGCATTCTGGAAAATATTTGCTGCTGAAAACTTTGCCATTTTGACATCAGCGTGCAGAGGGTAAAACTGCTCAACCAATTTTAAGCTCACCCAGACAAGGCACTCTAAAAAATCTTGGAGAGTGAAATATGCCCCCCCCCCCCTCCCTTCCTTATAAGGGCTAGGAGGGGTTTTTTGTGCCGAACTCAGCGAGACAATATTTTTGTAAATAGTGGTACAGTCTTGTCTTTGTGAGATCCCTACAGCTTGACCAGTACTCAAGGCAAGGTACTGGTGAAGCCACAGGGGCCTCACAGAGACTGAGACACTGTGCCAGGGTTTTATTTTTTTTATTGTAGCAATTCACACCACACTATTTTGGAAACCTCAACCAGGACAGTTCTTCGTAAATAAGATGCACCCGACATTAGCGCAACACACAATTTACCACATTCTGTCATAGACCCATCTGAATATAGTTGTCAATCCATTGGTGGAGGTGAGACCGTCATGCTCAGATATCTCAACTAGGCTATGACAGTGTTCTAAATTGCTAATGGTCATATGTTCATGGAGTTAGGCGGTCAATATCTCATGGGATAGGAGAGCATTTTTTCGAGCAGCGAGTGGTAAGCGGATGATAAAAGCGCTCGTCTGAGAATGCCAGGCCTGCTCAACTGACTGAATCAATTTTAGTGAAAGTTCACGTGAGTGATGGTCACAGAGGGGCATCATGTTTTTGTTCAAATCAATGTGCTGACCCCAATGGAGAGGGGGGTGACGGAAAAATAGACCAAATTTAAAAAAAATCTTTTTATGAACCAATGGATGTAGTGATACCATTTTTGTTATGAAGCTTCCTTTCGAGGTCTAGAACTATATTTGTTCAAACAAAGTTTACGGGACAATATTTGTAGTCGTCCTGGGAAGGACAAGTTTTGGTGCCCCACCCAAACATACAGATATCAAAACTCCTGGGCAGATTTGAACGGAATTCGGTATAGAGCATAAGCAGGTAACATATATTTGATTTAGGCCACACAAAGTAGATCTTCTGTTTCTCAGGCCATTATTTGTAGAATTGCATGCGGGCGAGCGGTTTTTTATTTTATTTTTTATTTCAGTAATTACTTCTTTGCCATCAAAAGTTCATGTTCTTGGTGCTTCAAATTTTAGGCCTCATAATCTACAGAATAGCATGGGTGGTGGTGTATTTCATCCCTTGAGTGCAAGAAGGCTTTGCAATGTTAAAGCATTGCAAAGCCTTCTTGCACTCAAGGGACAAATTCATCAAACTTTTTAACTTGCGTAAAATATCAGACATAAACCATTTAATTTTTATTTTTTAAAAGTTTAAATTGGTTAAAAAAAGAGAGCATGCGGCAGCCAAAAAGACCATGCGGGAGGGCCTAAGAAACAGCTTTATTTTTTTTAGGCCTTATGTGAAAAAAAATTTGCCTCTCACCCTGTGGGGCTCAGCAAATGCTAAAAAATAGTAAAAACATAATGACATCAGTGATTCTGGTATGTTGAATAAAATCACTGATAAAATGGAAGAAACTAAAAAAAATCCAGGCCTAAAGGAATTATGCCAAGAAGATGAAGAAAGAGCTTATCTGTGAATTTGGGTGGTATCTTACCGAAAAACTAGGAACTTCATCAGATCAAAGACTGAAAGATGAGGATAATGGGGGAACAAAATTGAGAAGTGTGGCCAGGTTGTTGAAAAAACTGAATGAAGACTTGTGAGCAGTTACATCAAAACTAGAGAATTTACAGGGACCGATCAGGGCTATTTAAAATACGCTCTAGCCTCGGAGCCTATTTTTTCAATTCATGCACCAGATTTCAACTTACGGAGTCACACTGCTGTTTGTAACACACACTGCAAGTATGTAATAGCTCTCATCATTTTCATTTAGTACACTATAGCAAACATTAATCTTCACTGTGGTTTCTGATCAAGTCTTGGCTGCCTAAATAGGCAGCCAAGACTTGATCAGAAACCACAGTGAAGATTAATGCTTGGTAATTAAGACTTGAAGTATTAACTTAAGCACTCTACAACAATGATAAATGATAATCATATATATAATACATGTAAGAGTGTCTCTCTTGCTTATCCATCGAAAGAATATCAAAATATGATCTGAGAAGTTACGCACCAACTGAGAAGCCTATTTCTGAGATTTAAGAGCCAGGTCCTGATGTTTCAGAGCCAAATACGCACTGGCGCATGCCCAGGTCGGTCCCTGATTTAATGCAGTGGTCTATGCAGTAAAATCCTTATAGAGAGAGAATGATTTCCCCCAGTTAGCGAAACTGAAACATTAAATTCAGAGGAAATGTATTTATTTCGGAGAGTTTATGGAACTCAGTTACAAGTGAGCATTGCCATGTTTTTGGTTCTTGCTGTACTCTAACCAAGCTCATATTACCGTAGCAAGTGTCCCTTATCTCCAGCTACATTTATAAAATATCAGAACTACTCATTTAATTTCTGCACAGAGTTTCTACATCCCTATTAGGGCTACTTTTCATAACAGAACTGTACTCTATCCCTTTCATCATGTGACACCCATTTTTTAAACTTGCCAAAGTTTCTGAGCATTCCTTTGTCTTCAGTTCCATGCCAGTCGCTTTGTTGTTCATATTGCCAAAACATCTTTTGTTGTTTCTTCATAGTTTACTTTTTTTCTCAGAGTATAATTGTCAGAAATGGGTCACTTTTGTTTGAAAATGTGCAGGATATTTTGCATAGTTGGCAGGGGATGGTGTGAGTAGCAAACTAAAATACATAAAGAAGGTACAGGAAACATAAATTAACTCTAACTAGGAATTTTAATACAATTCAGGTCACTGCTCTGTTCTGGTACCTTATCGAAAGCCAGTGTTGAAATGCGAACATGACACCGTTTCAGATTTAACTATGATTCTGAAATAATCCTGGTCATTGTTCAGTAATGTAATCTATTGAGTAGTTCAGCTCTCCTGGCCTTGGGAAAGTGTCTGTGTTTTGCAAAGATATGTGATATTGAAGGGTTGGAAGGAAAAGGAATGCCATGAAGGCACCCAGATAAGATCGGACCGGCCCTGTCGTCGTCCAGATGCACAGCGTGTAGTTTGTAGAGGGCATTTAGCTGGAATGATGTGTTATGTGTGATGGAAATAACTAAAGTACGAGTGAATCACGACCAGCACTTACGTCTCAGAACCCTTTGCTTGCAAGTTAGTTAAGTCAGAAACGATCACAGACTCTGTGCTACAAGTTTTGTGACAGTGATAAAGTGAGATACGAATCGGATTCGATGGTACATGTTACCCAATAGTAAAGTACGATTCAGACTCAATAGTGTTAGATACGAATCAAGAATAGTGATATAGACTTCGCTCAAAGGTATCAGTCGTGCAGCAGAAATGCACAATACTCAATAAATCTCCAGAAGTGCAAGGAACGTGGTTCTATGATGTGTTGAGTAAACAGTGAGGACGTCTTCCTAGTCAATATCAAAATGCAGTCACCAAATCAAGACTTCAGAACCAGCATATGACGAAAAACAATTCTTCAAGAGAAGCTTAAAATTGTCGACAAACCGCGTGGAATCCCGTGATCTTGAGGAGTATGCAGCGCTGCACAGAAAACAAATGACTTCTGCGGAGTGGGTAACACAATGTATTATTCCATATTTTGCATGAATTATTTTCTCTACAGCAATATACTCATCATATCCTTTATATATATAAAACAAGTCTTTTCTTGATTTGCCAGAATAAATTCATAGAAACCGCGGAGAACAAGACCCAACAACCCCTTTTAGTCGTCCACGCTCTGCCCTGTGATTAGCATTGCAAGTCTAGGACGACAGGCCTGGTCAACTCGAAGGGTTAACACAGTCTTTCACCAGATAATAATTTAAAGTTTTATTTTATCTATTCTGTGCTGGACTTTTTAAAAATGGATCCACCACCTCCAGGTGCTTACTTTCAACAATTGTTGTGAAGAAATTCTTCGGTATTCCACAAGACTATATGCTCAGAGTTGATGAATTTCGCAGATTTCTCGGCTACATGCTATGTGAACAATTTCCACAGGTGTGCCGTGCGCTTGACTGTACAACCATTATTTGTGACTGTTCTTGCTATTTTTGTTCCTGTGACAGTAGTTAGTGGGGAGGCACTCAGTGTTTTCAGTATTATGGATCCTATTAACAACAGTTCCACACACTTCGGAGGGGACGATGCATCCCCCATTTCTGATTGTGGTGTTTCATACATATTTACAAACATTCAACCTGCCTTCACTTCTGGAGCCCTTGCGACTTTGTATTCAGACAACGTAGTCTCAGCCACAGGCACACACCATAACTTCCAGGGCTCATTGGTTTGCACAGCAGCACCTTCTCTTGCTACCACTACATGTCCAAGCATCTTTGCACCTACAACACCTCATACTAGTACTGACATTTTATCTACATGTTACAGTGACATTTCAGACCGCCTGTTCAATAATATTCTTCCACTATTTGGGGCGTCTGCTTCACCAACCTCCTTGCCTGCTATTTCTACTAGTGCTTTGCCATTCATGAACAACTCATCTCACAGCTCCGGCAATGCCGCCCAACACCCCATATGGACTGCTGCACATCCCAGAAGACATCTTCAGCCGTCAGAGACTCTTTCGGTGGTGTATCGGCCACACCTACTTTCAGCGATTCCGTTAGTGGCAATCTTTGCAGTACCTTCATTCCAGGAAGTGATTTCAGGACCTCACATGTGCTTGGGGATCTCCGCTGGTACCAGCTCCATTTGGGCAACCACTCGTTAATGCCCCCATTTCAGGTTCAGTTCAGTTCCCTATCATGGATACTCATCCGGGAATATTACATGTGCTGGGCAGGAAAACAGTCCAGGGCACATGTGATGTTGCACGATTTGAATCCATGAATTAGTCAAGGATCGTACAGGTACCAGCCCCCATTTTTATACCAGCTCCTGCAGCACAGTGGGATGGACATGTAACTTGCTCATCAATGCAGGGTTAGCAGCAGCTGGCTCATCTCATTTTCTTGGGCATTTGATATCAGATTATACAGGGGGTGTTTTTTCGCACATTGAACAACTTCTCAGGAAGCTGTATATATTGGACATTAGAGCTTATTTTGTGTTATTATCTGTGTTCCATAAATAAAATAAATTAGTCATCTGAAAACCAGTCATGGATTCAGCAAGAGGACAACATAAAAAAAAACATGAGGCAAAAGAGTTTTAGGAAGTGTATGCTGCACACTGGAATTCAACAGTGTCTTGTACTGTCTTCTATGGCAAACAGTATCCACATCTAAGGGCTCTAAACAAAAGAATTGAAATTCCATCAACACAAGTTCTTATGAAGCTGAAAGATAATGTCCTAGAAAAAATGAACTCGGAAATGACCAATAGAAAACCTTCATATGAAAAGTATGTTAGAACTAGACTTTATGATTCTGGAGAATCATGGCTTTTCCCGATGAGATTCCTTGATTTTTCATGCCCCCACAGTGTCTGATGAATTGTTTTTAACTGTCTCCCTGAAGTTCTTTCATTGATGTTATGAGAAAGGTGGTTATAGTAGTCTCAAATGACTCAGTTTTATAAAAAAAATTGTTTAGGTAAAAACCATCATTAATGGTAGAGTGGGTTAATATCAATATCGTCGTCCCACAAGTTAATGACCGACAAAAGGAGTTATGTTTGTTTGACACATACCCTTTGAGTGCTCTGTCTATTTGAAAATGGTCAATTTTATCTCAAATGTATCCAAAATATTGATGTCTGGCCAATTGTAGAGGGTTAACATGTGCTAACAGGCATATTTATTCATGCAACTTGCAATTTCAAACCAAAAAGTGCGAATGGCCATTTTTACTTAAAATCTATAAGATGTTTTCAGAGAAAGCCATGCGCATGCGCTCTTTTCGAATTCGACGTGACGAAATGCGAAATTCGTACCGCTCTTCATGGAAAGTGATGCCGCAACTATCCATGAACAACGAGTGAAAAGTTCATGGAAATCAGCCTAGAAGTGGTTGGGATATAGCGTTTTGAAGAGAGGAGGTAACTGTTTGAATTTGGTCCTTCCTTTTCAAGCCAGTTCGAAAAAAAGACGCCGTGAATGGACGCAGACTCCATTAGAGCCCCCCTCCCCCCTCTCTGTAAATGGAAGTTGCTTCTTTAAGACCGCCACCCAGGGATCCCAACACAACCTTAACACCTAAGAGAATCGTCAGAAGTTTAAAATGAAAAGAAATTGGCGGTGATTGGGTTTCTGGCAGGCAGGAAAAGATTGACGAAGATTTGCATATTGGACATTAAAATAGCACTTCTGACATACACGAACCGTGTCCAGACCGCTGGAGGCAGCGACTTGAAATTTTCAGAACTTGTTCTACGAACACTGGCCGACATTTTGGGATCTGTTTGGAGCGTCCGAGCCGCCTGGAAAACACCACGCATCGCTTGGAAGGAGAGAGTACTATTCGTCCTGACTCTATCAGTTCAGAATGGAAATGGGCAGTGTTGTAGACGACTGTGGAGCTGCGATTGAGCTTAAAGTCCCAGGTTTCGGTGCAGGGGGGGGGGGGGGGGGGGGGGGGGGGGGGGGGGGTGTATCCTGACACTATCTTTAAACCTTAGATAATCGGAAGAAGTTGCAGTGAAAAGAAATCGGCGGTGAGTAGGTGTTTTGGCAGGAAACAATTAACGAAAATTTGCCAATTTGACATTAAAATTGCACTTCTCACAAACACGAACCGTGTCCAGACCGCCAAAGGCAGCGACTTCTAATTTTCAGAACTTGTTCTACGCACCCTGGCCGACATTTTGGCACCTGTTGCAAGTGTCGAGACCACGTGGAGAACACCACGCATCGCGTGGAAAGTGAGAGTACTATTCGTCCCGACTCTATCAGTTTGGAATGGAATTGGGCACTATTGTAGACTACTGTAGAGCAGCGATTGAGCATAAAATCGGAGTTTTTTTGTGCCAAATTACCTAACCGGCTCCAAGGTATGATCTTTCGTCTGTACATCGCCCAGATCGTATGAAGTTTATACCTTTACCATACGTTGAAGTAGCCTTTTGTCATTTTCGCCACTTTCGACCCAGATTTGAGGGTACCTTCCTTCAGCGAAATCTAGCCATGCTCACAACCACGCCCTCTCCCCGTCGGCCCGGGTGCTTCTAAAGATAGAAAGGTAAATGGGGAGGGGCCCGTTAGCAAACTAACGGTGGCAGGTGTAGTTGGTTAAAAACAGCAGGGGGGGGGGGGGGGGCACGTGGCCTAGGTAAAAGAAACAATAGGGGGCAGGTGTCCTAGGCAAAAAAAAAACAGCAGGAGGGGGGGGGGGGGGGGCAGATGTCCCCGCTAATTAATTTTAATAACAGGCAGGTGTTCATGGGGCAGGCCCACTGCTCGGTGTTCCAAATTTTCTATGGTACTTGGCCTTGACGGAAACAACACTTCAACAAGAAACAACGAGAAACCTATTTGCAGTAAAGCTGCAAATATAAACATGATTTTAGGACCATTCCATGGACAGTTTAAAGCCTACTGCGATATCAGCGTTTATTACTCACGAACTTTCACTGCATCACTGCAGTATTTCACCCGAGTCGAGTTCTGACGCCATGCAAGTTTGACGGACATGCTTTCAATTTTGTTATTGACAACAACATATTTATAATTTCGTGATTACTGATCGGAATTTTGAAAACGACACATGCAATCGCGAAAGAGTTTTCTGAAAAACACGATTCTGCAAAAGGTTTTAGTGAAATTCGATTTTTTTTTTATTTTCAATTTCGATGGCTCTTGTCGAAAAGGTGTTAATCACTGATCGTCCCAAACGAGATCAAAGACTGACGCTGTATATTAATAACACACAGAGAATCTTCTAAGAATATACACGCGCAATCCTAAAATGAAATAAATCAAGTCTTTTTCAGGTTTTACGAGAGAAATATGTCCAATTGTATCATTGAATCATGTTTAGGTATATGTGGGCGAGACATTTCCTATACGGACAAAATACAGACTAAATAAAATATTTGCCATTATTTTCCGCAGACGTATTTTTGTCTTTGCTTCTTGGGGAAATCCATGCTGCTAAATACAACGAAGGAGTGTTATCTAATGAGGTCAGAACCGTCAGGTGGTCGGGTCCGACACCGCACCTCGAAGTAGATTTAGTGGGGGTGTCAATTTTACAAGTAATGTAGGCAGCGTACACCGCATGGGCTGTCTGTCTTTAATCCTATAAACAGGGTTAAGGCTTGGCTTTTTGAATACCCTTATTTATTTATTTATTTATTTATTTATTTATTTATTGGTGTTTAAGGTCACATACTTATGCACAATGGCTAATCGTGACCGTGACAGTTTTATAGGTGGAGGAAGCCGGAGCACACGGAGAGAACCACCAAGCAACGACGAGCAACTGTCAGCTCCTCAACATTCTAACTCTGTTCAAGCTCCGCTCAAGCAGGGTTACAGAGGGTGAAGACATATGTTCCATCGACGTGCAGTATGCCTTAGTACACGGCGTCATCGTGCCCCCATGTCGGCAACCGGGCTAAAGTGCCTTGCCCAAGGACACAACGTGAGTCGTACCGGACGGGGATCGGACTCGGGACCTCTAGCATAGAAGTAAAACAGTCTACCACTGAGCCACCACGCTCCCTTGAATACCCTTAACACTATCATACATTATCCCTCATGAATTCTGAGTCTGATAAAAGAGGTTATGTTTACCTATTACATACCCATTTGCTGCCCGAAAACAGCCGATTTTATCAAAATGATGACGTTTAGCAGCCTGTAGTGGGGTTAACAAACGACTAGCGGAATATTCTATCTATGCACTTTGTAAGACCTGCCAATGTCCAATTGTTCTTGAAAATCGCCAACAAGCAGTTAGCGAAATCCACAGAAAATGTAAATTTTAAGCTTTTAAGGGGTATCTCTCCTTATTCAGTCTAAAATAGGTTAAGTTTCATTCTTTTAAACACCCTTACTACTTACAAAACTGATCCTCTGTGAATTCTACGCGAGTAAAGGAAGTTATATTTCTCTGTTACATATCCATTGGGTGCTCTTGGTGTCTGAAAACAATCCATTTTATCAACATTTTGATGTTTAGAAGCTCGTGGAGAGTTAACGAATGCTCAACGGAATATTTTGTCCATGTAACTTGTAATGTCACATGAAGACCCGTGAATGGCCATTTTTTCTTGAAATCTACAAGATGTTTTTAAAGAAATCCAGGGAAAACATGAAATTTTAAGTCTTTGATGGGTACCGCTGTTTAACCAGCCCAAAACGGGTTAAGACCAGCACTAAATGGGTTAATGCTTGGTCTGATGAATTCCACTTCCAAAGAAGGAGGTTATGGTTATCTCGCAGGTACACATTGCGTGCAATGGGTGCCCAAGAACAGTCCATTTTCTCAAAATTTCTATGCTTTGCAGCCTCTGGAGAGTTAAGTAACGCTTACCGGAATATTTTGTCTATGTAACTTGTAATGTCACTCCAAGACCTGCAAATGGTCAATTTTTCTTGAATACTTACTAGATTTTTTGGAGAAATCCACAGAAAACTGGAATTTTAAGCTTTTAAGGGGTACATCTTAACCAGGCGAAAATGGGTTAAGACCTCGATTTTTTGAATACCCTTACTACTTACTAAATTTTTCTCTGTCAGTTTTGCATCCGGTAAAAGAAGTTATGTATCTCTGTGGCATTCCCATTTGTTGTTGTTGGTGTCCAAAAACAGACTATTTTTTCAAAATGTTGACATTTAGCAGCCCATGGAGGGTTAACAAATGCTTACTGGAATATTTTATCCATGCAACCGGTAATGTGACTCCAAGACCTATCAATGGCCATTTTCTGTTGAAAACTTACAAGATGTTTGTAACGAAATCCAGGGAAAACATAATTTTTTTTAGCTTTTGATGGGTATCGCTAATAACAACCCCAAAAGGGGTTAACGCTTGGGTTTTTGAATACCCTTATTACTTACAAAAATGGTCCTCAGTGAATTCCACTTCCAACAAAGGAGATTATGTGTAACTCTCGGACATACATTGCGTGCTGTGTGTGTCCGAAAACAGCCCATTTCAACAAATTTATGATGCTTGGCATTCTGTAGAGGGTTAATAAACGCTCAGCGGAATATTTTGTCCATGCCACTTGTAATGTCACACAAAGACCTGCAAGTAGTCAATTTTTCTTGAAAACCTATGGAATGTATTTAGAGAAATCCACAGAAAAGGGGAATTTTTAGATTTTAAGGGGTCTCTCTCTTTAGCCTGCCCAAAATGGGTTAAGACTTCGTTTTTTGAATACCTTTACTACTTACAAAAATGTTTCCCTATAGATTGTGCGCTTGATGAAAGAAATCACTTTTCTTTGTGGCGTACCCGTTGGGTACCGTTGGCGTCCAAAAACAGCCCAATTTATCACAATTTTGACTTTTAGCAGCCCGTGGAGGGTTAACAAATGCTCACCGAAGTATTTTGTCCATGCAACTTCTATTGTCACATCAAGGCCTGGGAGTGACAATTTTTTCATGAAAATCTACAAGACTCGTTTAGAGAAATCCACGGAAAACCTGAATTTTTTAGCTTTTTGGGGGTATTGCTGTTTAACCAGCCCAAAACGGATTAATGCTTGGTTTTTTGAACACCATTATTACTTACAAAAATGATCTCCGGTGAATTCCACTTCAAATAAAGGAAGTTATGTTTATCTATCTTGTATCGTTTGGGTGCTCTGGGGGCCTGAAACCGGCCCATTTCATCACAATTTCGATGTTTGGCAGCCTGTGGAGGGTTACCATATGCATCGCCTAATATGTCGTGTGTATCAAAGGTCGTGACATGGGCAGGTCTAGAAATGATGAATGTTTAAAAAAAATCCTAAAGACGTGTTTTGAGAAAGTGCCGATAAACCCCAATTTTGGCAGTTTTTTGCCAATTCTGGCGAAATAAGGGTTAAATCGAAAATTCCGCTTCGGTACATTTTTAGATTTTTTGCCACTCTATGCGTGTGCCAAATTGTGTGAAAATCGGTTCGAAAATGGCTTCTGAATCGTACGGACAAAAATGTGTGGAAAAAAAAAAAAAAAAAAAACCCCCCAAAAAAAAAAAAAAAAAAATAATAATCCATAGAAAAACAATAGTCTTTTCCAGAGGGAAAAGCCTAATGACATATTTGCTGATAGTCAGAATCACAGTTTTTAACAAAAGGAGAATATCTGAGGTGGATGAATTTAAAAGTATCTGACTTTTGAGAAGAGAGTTGGCAGTGATGATCTAGAAAATAATACAGAAATAATTCAGTCATTTGGAATATGCAAAAGGACTTTGTTGAATAGGTAAATATTTTGATGTTTACTCAGATTTCCTGTCAGTATTTTATTTTATAGCAAATGTATACATTTCTGAGAGTTTATGAAACTCGAGCTAAGTGTTATAGTTTTTTCGGTTCCTACATTAGTCAGCTCACATCTCACGTTTCCCTCTCAAGTGTTTGACCACCTCACATAACTCATATACATGCAGGCAGGCAGTTTCTACATCTGCATATCCCCAAAACGTTTTTCGCTTTTCATACTGAAACTGTACTCTGTTCCCATTGCCGCCAATGAACATAAAACTTAGATGTGAGTCTTCCATGGAAGACGTGTGTCGCCTGGCGTTTCAGACAGAATTCTAAGTGGAAAAGGGGCATAACTCTGGAAAAAATACAGCGGATCAAAAAATAAAATAGGAGATGCACAATGCCATTATGTTATAAAGAATCACTGAAAGTTTCATCAAAATCCATTCATAGGTTAAAGAGGAGTGGCGGATAAGAGAAAGTGTGACGCGGACGACGACGCGGACGACAAAAGTAATCCCAAAATGTCGCTCCCCACTTTGTGGGGCGGCGACACAAAAAAATCTGTTACACCCACTCAAAATTTACCAAATTTCTTGTGATTCGTTTGTCATCAGTTTCTTGCCAATGTTCAATCGTTTTAATCCAAAGTTTTCTGTTCTCGTTCGAAAAGCCTTTTTATGTAACTCGCCTTGTTTTCGTCATATCAATTTGGTTCTGGACTCACACAATGGATGCATCACAAACCCCCACCACAACGTTTGTTATTACAAGTGGTTGTGAAGGAATTTTTCAATATCCCGCAGGACTATTGCCTTCATGTCGCTGTTCTCTAGATTTCTTTGATACATGTTGCATGACCAACACCCGCACGTGAGCTGAGTGCTCGACTGCACAGCCATCTGTGACTGTGCTTGTTACTTTTGCACTAAGTTAATATGTTTTGTTCATGACTAATACCTTTCGTCAAGGAATCGTTCACAGCCGAAAACCTTCATGCTCGTTTCGATGGGGACCACTCGTCCCCGTTTCTGCTTGTGGTGTTTCACCATGTTGTGTCAACTCACTGCCCGTGTTTGCATCTTCCAGCACACCTGCGACATCTGGAGCTTCAAGGAATCCCTGAGAAAGAGAGACTACTTTCTATTTCTCGGACAGTACTCGGAAAAATTCCCGCACACATCACAGTACCCATTCAAATAATTCTTCAGCATACAACCCGCAGAACTGGACAACTGCCAAATTACGCTTAGCCCTGCAATATGTGGGCATAAAAACTCAACCGTCAATGAAAAAGGCTCTGCTGTTACAGCTTTATTCTGATGTTACCATTTCTGCCGATCCACAGCACCATCTACAGAGTCCCTTCATGGGGGTTCTCCGCTGGTGCTAGCTCTGTCTTGGCAACCTCAGTGCCCCACTTAGGGCTGGTTCAATTTCCCATCATGGATGCACATCTGGCAATATCATCTGCGCTGGACAGCAAGATGTAGTCCAGGGCATCAGTGATATTGCACAACCTGTATCCGGGTGTCAAACAGACTTAGGCACAGGATTTCAGGTACTAGCTTCAGGAACCCCCATTTTTCCCCAAAACCATAAATATGATGTAAACACTAGCTCCTACAGCAGTGGGATTTTGCTCAACTTGCCAATGCAGGATTAGCAACAGCTATCTCATATTGTTTGCAATTATTGGATGTATGCAGACCAGGCATGTCAACCGGTACCTGCACCAGTACCGGTACTGAAGGTTCCCTCATGCTCCAACCGGCACCAGTTCTGAAGGTTTTGTCCCACCGGTTCCGGGACAAAATTATTTTATGGGGATATTCCTAACTGAACGAGGGTAAATGAGCTAATAATTGTGTATGGCACACTTACACGACATATTTTCAGCTTATTTGTGAATGAACATATCAAAACGCTCTAAAGGGGCATTTTCTGTCTGCACCACCACCTCGATAAGGCCTTTCATTTTAACTTTCCAAACATGGCATCAAAGAAAAATGAAAGCACAGTCATCGGCTACTTCAAAGAAATTATTCTGTGGCGACATCAAAGTAATCATAAAGCATGATTTTCATGCTTTATTTATGATTACTTTGATGCCGCGGCAAAATAATTGGTACGATGCCATGTTTGTCTTTGCGATCTTGAGGACTAGATCAGTTTGAATACAAATTTCTCTCATCTGATTGTGATGTCACCCAATTGTTGACTTGTCCCGGTACTGGTACCAGTTTCGATGGGACAGGCTCTGTCCCATCCCGATACTGGTTATGTTGGTACCGGCGGTACAAAGACATGCCTGATGCAGACATTGCAGCAAGCAGCTGCTCACATTGTACCTCCAAATACGTTGTATGTTGTTCGTATAGGCATTAAAGAATAGAGCATAACTGCTTGTGTGTCTGTCTTCGTGTTCCATAAATAAATATTTAACTGAAATTGTACAAAAAATGAAAATGGACATTAATTATTCTTGGAATATTGCTTTATGTTGAGCAGTGATGGCAAAAAATGTGCTATCTGATAACGGTGGATATAGTCATTATCCAGTTGGTGTATGGTATTAATCCAAATTTACAATCAATTTTAGTGAATAAATTACCAGCCTCAGAAGGCAAAACAATAAACAAATGAATAGCTGAACATCTTATGTGTCTTTAGTCAGCTCGTCAAGCATCAATGAAAGCAGAATGTTTGGATTAAATTAGGAGAGCTCTCCATAAGCAGACACGTACCATTTATACATGATTACCTAAGTATGTGGAGAGTGGATTGTAACAAAATCACTTGTGGAGTGGAGTTATCACCCAAAGTATTTCTATCAAATTCTGCACCAGGCCTCTCCATATCCATATGAGTCAAGCGCTTGCTCGTGCACACCAAAACATTTTTTAAGGAGAGCTCCTCGGCACTCACCTCAAGCTGTCGAAGTACTCAGTCCATAATTGTAAACATGGATTCCGTCTGACAATAAACTGACCGCGAAAGCACTCTGGAAATTCGGAGGTATTTTTAATTTAAATTTTTGAGTGCGAAGTCTGACACAACGTCGACTTCTAATTTCCTATTTAAATTCTGCATTTTGTCCCAACTCACGTCTCAGCAGCAGTCTGGTACACATTGTACTATGAATGTATGCAATGTGTCCTCTAGACTCTGGAGTCTAGATGTGGGCAGGTTTCCAATCTGACATACATGCCATCGCCATTTATGTCAGATTGGAAACCTGCACACATTTAGACTCTACAGAGACCAATAAATTGTCCACTCCATTAAAAGTTAAACAAGCTTTTTCCCATTGTAGGAATCCACTCACCTTAATGACCAGGACAGCAACTCGCCACTCACCTAATCATTCTATCAGGAGAGCTCCTACCCACACCCCTGATTTCTTCTTATGGAGAGGCCTGATATGGGCAAAAAACACAAGCAATGTTTCAGCCAATGGACCTCCAGGGTTAACCTGGAGGTTCACTGGTTGGAACTTTGCTTGTGCTTGTTACGCTTTGCAACAAATTTGCAATTATTGATTGGGTTGAATCTCCACTCTGCGGGCAATTTAGTGATATTACACTCTACACGTACAGTATTCTGCAAAATGTAAAAAGCATATGACATAAATTTTAGCTTTACACACCAACCATGGTGAACACACCAGCAATGGGATTTCCAGAGTTAAAATTTACACCTGCAGTGGAACTACATCCAAGTTGACCTTTAGTGACCTCACCTTCAATGCAAACTTGTCTAAATTTATCACTCGTCGCCTCATGAAAAGTGAAATAAAACCAGCAATTATTTACGTTTTTAAATAAGTTTACCTCATATCAAAAATGAACAAACATGTTAATAAAGAATCCATAACTCGAAATAGTATGTAATGTTATTAAAATGAAAAAAAGGCCCCATAATTTGCACACTTCATTTTCTATTTTGTTTCAGTGATAAAATTGACAGTGGAGCTACTGTCCACCAGTTCTCGTGCAAACAAAAACAGATTCGCACATGTGAATATTGATTTATTTAAGATTTAAGCTCTTATTAATCTACCATGGTGATATCATGATGGCTATTATTACATTCAAGGAGTTAAGTTACAAACATTTGGACATGCCAGGTTATTATCAAATTAACCCTTAACAAATAGTTCCTTTGACAACATTAAAAGCTATCGCGCTGTAAACCTAACTGACCAGTAGGAATTGCCTTCAAGCGAAATCAACCTTTATCTTGCAAAGCAAATACTGTCAGGTTATGCAACTTCTACCTGACCAACTAGACATTTATCACACTACGGTTTTGTAAAAAAAAAAAAGGCTTGAGACAGGTGTCCTCCTATTATGTCAGATAATATCACTTGGTGGTTTTGCGATGAATAGGCTTTAGCAATAAGTGTCCTCCGTTTTTTTCAGATAGTAGTCAACTTCTGATACATCATGCAAGGCAGTTACACAATTAAGCGAATATATTTTTGCTGTTTGGGCTTCCAAAATATTCATTCTTAATAAAGCATTTGGTGACAGAAGACCTATTCTCTGATTTTTAAGATAAGATTATGTATATACATCTGCATTCTATTTCTTTGTTAAAATGCTCAAATTCAACTGTAAAAATAGCGTAAAATGATTTTAACTTTACCACTTAATGTTTTGAGCAAGAAAGATCGAAAAATCTCTCTCGATCAAAATATACCTGGTTGATTAAAATGTTCATAATTTGGAAGGAAATATTATTTCCAAATGTTTATGGGACACACAGTGAAAGGGAACTTGTAAGCTTATTCATAGCAGTTTTCAGGAACAGAACTCTCAGCTATTCCCAGGGTGACATCGTGGGAATACATACAAATATTAGATTTATTTTGTGATAAGTCACGCATAACACCTCGTCCCCTCAGTAGGCACATAGAACACATTGGAACTCAAGAGACGGCCTGGTCTTATCACAGATAAGTCATGACCCCATTTCCTTGGTAACATTTCATTCTGCTGATATGCATGTACATGTACTTGTGTGGCGAAGTTGACCTGTAAGTGTACATACATTACATGTCCAGTATGTGCGACAGGTGTCGCCCTCTACTTTACTTAGTTTGGAAGGTCAAGCCAACTATTGACCAATCAGCTCAATGCACTGTGTAAAGATAGTAACATTTATTGCGCTCACATCATTCATACAGTCGGTCACTTATTAATTTAAAGCTTCATCAAAATTTTTCAAGTGTTTTGCTACTTCTTACGTTATTTGTGCTTCAATCATGGACCGACCGCCAGGGTTTCGCCTGCTTCAGATAATCGTAAAGGACTTTTTCGAAATCCCCAGCTAATATTCAATGCCAGAACATGAACTTATCCACTTTGTGCATTACATGATATTTGTACAACACCCACATCTTACTCATGTCTTGGATTGTGATATGAACTGTTTCGGCTACTGTTTTTTTTGCAGGCGTGTATGAGGTAAATTTACCACTTTATTTCGGTGTTTCGTATTTGACTCATTATGGAAACTTTTCGTGAAAATAACGTGCGCAATGACACTTCTGCTGATCAAAATACTCTGACGGTGCTGGATCATGATCGCATTGCACAGGAATTATGGAAATTCAGACTGAGAATATTTCATCCCAACTTCATAGCAACTCTGTTCGGGGCTGAATAACTCTGCTCAAGTCAACTCACCGTGCAACTCGTCGGGCATCAGCTGGTACGGCACCGGAAGACCCGAGAAATTGGACAATGGCCCGACTTCGTTCAAGCTTAAACAATAAAGGAATTAAGACCCCTGCGAGAGTTTAGTCGAATAGCCCACAACACTGCTCAAACTTTCAAATCTCGGCAAAAATTTATGAAGCAGTATTATGACAATCCGACCAAAATGTCAAATTTCAAAACAAATGACGTAGTTTGTTAATGTTTTGAATTCTAGAAACAGGGGTGAAACCAAAAAATTAAATTCAGTCTGAAACTCTGTACTACTGATGAGCCGATTATCGGTACAGGTTATCGGTAGCGGCCGATAAATGGCCGGGTATCAGTATCAACAAAAAATACCAATTCTGCCGATATTGGCAGCCGCTATGTCATTTTTTTTTTCAAATCAAGTTCTCAGGCCAATCGCTGATAATCTCCACTAAATAGTAGTGGTTACTCGGGGTCGGGTTAGGGGTGCAAGGTTTAAAGAGATATTTATCAATTACCACGTGGGTCTCCTAAAACTACAGGTAACAACGGATCTGATGGTGACAGCCAATCCTGAAACAAGACGCACTGTCACAGTGCCGAAGCTGCGACGATTCGTGCAATGCCAATGATGTTTTAAAACTCATTGGTGACAAAAAAACTCGTTGGTGACTAAAAAACTTGTTGGTGTCCATAAATGTGACAGAAATTATCCGAATGACATGCACTATTGAGAGGGTGTAGACATCATGAAGATACACTTGCATACCAAGTATGGCGTTATTCCATCGAGTATTTTAGGAGTTATGGTGTTTTTTAAACTTGTTGGTGACAGACCGACTGACAGACCGACAGACAGACATTGCCACATATAGAGCTGCTCATCGCAGCTAAAAATGTTTACAAACAGAAACAAACACATGGGACGTCAGTTTGTGGGTGTAGTCAATTACAACTGGAGTAATCGGACTTCAGAACATTCAGTACAGGATTTTCTTTCCGGTATTCTGTGTGAGAACATTTGGTGACCTTGCGGCTCGCTCTCAGCCAAGAAAACTCAAACTGCCGGAGAAATTGGAGTCAATTTGGAGAAAATAATTCAAAAATAAAATGTTAAGATTAAATATTTGTGTTGGTTATTTAACTTATTTTGAAAAAAAACCTACACCATTTTCGGCTGACTTCTTTTTGAGTGAATGTACGCTGGTATGCTGATTGGAAGATAGAAGTAAAAATAGGCTACCACTCTTACAGGTACCCAATGATATGTTTCCAAGTTCAATAAGTTTACTCCACTAAGTCCACGATTCCACATTTTATTTTTAGCATACCGGTACCCATGTCTTGAAATCATGCGAGTTTGTTAACTGTTATTGTTTATAGACATTCTTTTCAAATTTCTTCAGTCTGTTTGATTCGTTGTTTCCCACAATTCTATTTAATTTTAAATGGGAAACATGCTCAATGGATTAAACCAGTGATGTGTAACTGACTTACTCTGATGGTCATGCCCAAATGGATACAAATTCGTCATACAAAAGTGGTATGTTTAAATTGTTTATATAGAAATTCGAAATTGTATTTGTCTGTGGGTAATGATATTGATACATGTACATTATGTTGAGATCCACTCGGGATGTGTGTCGAGTCATGCTGACTGCTGAACAACCCCACGTCTCGTTTGTCCTGTCTGAATGTCATTATAACAAAACTAATATCGGTATCGGTATCTTTCCAATATTGAATTGAAATATTGGATATCGGCAAATAACGAAAACACCCATATTGGCTCATCACTACTCTGTACGGTTACTACTTTGCCACCATGGATAGAAAGACATTTATCAAGGACACAGGCCTTTGGGTCTGCAGTTCCTTTGAACAGTTCATGTTGTCAGCCCGATATTGGAAACTTCATGAACCAGAGTGATTTTTGCCTAGAATGGTACCACTGTACTTGTGTGAAGAAAGCTGAGAATGACATGGAACATTTGGATAAGATTACTTGTCCACGGTGCGAACTAATCCAAAATTAACATTCTTCCCTTCAGAAGAAACTCGAGACGAACTAACAGTATTCAGAACTATCATTATCTGTGGTATGTATTAGGTGTTAACCTTCGTTTCAGAATGATATCAGACACAGAAAGCCCAAAAAGGCCCTGGTAGCCAGGCTCCATTGCAAATGAAGTTATTCAGGTAAACACTGCATGATCCTGGGATTCTCAATTCATCCTCTGACTTTCAATTGTCCCACGACCCAACATTTCGTCAGGCGGTGTATGATGCCGCCGAACCAGCCAAGTCTGTAGAAAAGCAAGTGGCGAAACACACCAACCCTAATCAAACTACATTTTCAAGCCTAATACCAGATATTAAGGCGGGGAACCCACCACCAGCACCATAGGTAATGATCCAAAATATGTGATCCCCTCTTCTGCCTCCAGAAGCTGATGAATCCCACCTAGATCCATTAATACAATAGAAGGGCTTGTGGCTTCTCTAAGAAGCCCTAATGATAGATTTACACGGAATAGTGCGAATGGTGGGGTTATTATTAATACAGAACCTTCTCCAGCAGCTTGTCAATGCACGGTAGCTCTTTTGTTCTCTTGCCCTGAATTCTAAGGCCTGTTTGTTCCAATGGGGTGCTTTGATGTAGATGTTATCATGCACAGGCCTGAAAATAAGCAGTCTGACATTTGTAAAAACAAGGGCAACGCCCCCGGTCCCCCGACCAAGATGGCAAATTCAAGGGAGCTGTTAGGATGCAATTTGTTCCAAGAGCATGGTCTTTATGAGAGGTTACGGGTGTTAATTTCAATCAAATGATCAAAAGTAAAGTTATCATCTGGACAACACAAAAAGTGTATTTTATAAGTCGAAAAAGGGGAATAACTCCTGTAAAAATAGACAGAGCATGGCCATTTTTTAACTTGACCTGTATTTCCAACCAATTAAACCACATACTTAGTTTCGTTTCAATCAAATGATCCAAAGTAAAGTTATCATCCGGACAACACAAAAACCGTATTTTTTAAGTCGAAAAAGGGGAATAAATCCAGTAGAAATCAGTGGAGCGTGCCCATTTTCGAACTTGACCTGCATTTCCACCCAAGTAAGACACATACCAAATTTAGTTTCAGTAAAATCATCCAAACTAAAGTTATCATCCGGACAAGGGTGTGACGGACGGACGGACGGACAGATGGACGCACGCACGGACAGACGGACACTGCTGATTACAATAGTCCCCCGAAGGGTCGGGGGACAATGAGGTCCCCAGGGGGTGAATTTGATGATGCTATCCCATACAGTGGGCCACTTTATCTTCTGGGTACCTCTTTCTATTTAGTTTTGAGACCCCGATTCAGATTGAAGTTCACAGAGGGTGAATTTAGTGATGCTACCCTGGTGTGCAGGGTTGCATCACTGAATTCACCCTCTGGGGACCTCATTTTGCAGATGACAGTCTGCTTTTTTTCTGGCTTGATCACGTATCTCTTAGAGGATTTTGCTCATCCTTGAAAAGCCTTTGAATTTCTATCTTACTCCTTGAATTTTCTTGAATTTTGCCCCATATCATTTTTACCTGTGTGATAATTAACAATTGATGTTTCATGATATGATGAAATCAAAGTTTGGGCATTATTTAACTCAGTGTCAATCTGTAAGCACTGTGATATGTTGTTACAGTGCATTTTTGAAGCACGTGTTTTTGGAAAATTCCTTGTTTTGAGGTCAAGTTAAACATGTGTACCGGCTTAAATAAAAATATTGGATTTGGGGGCAAATGAGTATTTTGAATAATTTTGGGATGACACTCTATGGAATAAATTATGTTTAGAAACAAACATTTATGCATCCCAAGAACAAGAGTGATTACCTCCTTCCCCATTTGCCCCCAAATGGAAAGACATAGAAAAACCGGACATGAAAGCTTTCATTGGCTTATGTTTTGTCATGGGTGTTTTATGCCTGCACTGTCGAAATGGATATTGGAGGGTGAAAAAACCACTGTTTCGTACACATTTTAACAATATTATGCCTTGGGATAAATTTAATCTCATTTGGAGATATTTGCATCTGTACAATTATAAAGAACCCAGGGCAGGGGGGACTGTACTAAAAGTGATAAACTTATTAAAATTTGCTGTTTTTTTTATATTTATCCAAAAAATTTGAAAATGTTTACACTCCACACAGAAACTTTTCTTTGGATGATAAAATATAAAGGCTGTTTGTTATTTCGCCAGTAACTTTCAGCTAAGCTGATAAAATGGGGTGTAAAAAAGTCTGGACTTTTTGCAAAGTAAACACAGGTTATATGTACAATTTTCAAGTATGTACTGGAAAGGAAGGAAAGCAAAAAAAGGGTTTGACTCACCGCGTAGTAATGGATCTGTGTCACCCCTGTTTGGCAAAAATTGTTCAGTTTATTGGGATAGCTTTTATCAAGTGTTGAACTTTTTCATGTTTTAAATGGCCGTGAGATATGTGCATGTGGAACTATAGGATCAAACCGAATAGATTTACTTAAATCACTGCTACCAAAAAAAAAATAAAATTAGAAAAACCTGAATCAAAACTTGCTCAAAGAAATGAACTTGCGTATTGTGTGTGGCAAGACACAAAACCGGTTTCCTACATGTCAAACTTTCATTCCCTGATTGATGAAGGGACAGTGTTACGCCAAAATGTTCAACGTCAGAAGGAGAATATTACAGTGCCCAAAATTGTTTCCGATTATCAAAAAATATGTGGGGTGTTGACCAGATGGATCAAATGATTAACTGCTGGAGTGCTAAATTATTTTTTAACCCTTTACCCAACGTAACGGCCAAAACCGGCCAGCGCTATTCTCAAAAATCGCCAATTAATTTTCATTATTTTTTTCATTTTTTGTCTCAAAAACATAGGTTATGACCCCTCGTTGGAACGAGCTCGTTCCAACGAGGGGTCATAACCTATGTTTTTGAGACAAAAAATGAAAAAAATTAGTTATTCAAGAATTATTTTTGCAAGTGTCATCTGCTTTCCACGTTAGGTAAAGGGTTAAAGGCGATTTGAAACATGGGTATTTTTTTATCAAAGGTACCATGATACCAGCAAAGAGTAGTCTTAGTTTAGCAAAGTTTTGTTCATAAATAATCATTCGGTTACAATTTATTGGAGAGTTCCAATAGCACTCTCCAATAAATTGCAACCAAACAATTTTATATAAGAATTTGTTCTTCTACTGTTGAGCGAACATCAAGCTAATGCATACAGTGTAAAGCCACTATAGTAGCTTTCAGCACTTTTCAATAGAGCCATGATAGTGGCTTCTAGCACTCAACCAGTTAAATATTACATTATAAATCATAGATCTAGAAAGTGGTGGAGGCGCATTTTTTTTTAGTTTCATGATGACTTCATGCTACAATGCATTTATTTGCGCAAAAGCAGCAATCCAGAATTATCCCAACAATGATGGCCTAACTTTCAAGACTTTATTGAAGATTTGAGTGAAGAATTGATTGGGGACACCCATGCAGGTAGAGAAACTTCCATCTCCAATACTGTAAGACCAATTACTGATGATACGTTGGAAAAAATATTTACTAAAAGAAAAGTCTGTGGAGAGTGCTCATTGGAATTATCTGGGACAGCGCAGCGCCATGGGCAAACCAATTTTGGGTGTAAACAATGTCAGATACCTTTACATCTGGAATGCATTTCTAAGCATATAAACAGGGCTTTGAGAGGTGCGAGTGCATAGATTTTTCTGATTTGTGGCCTGTCTCTTTGTGTAAATTTGTTTTATAGTGCCAATGAAGTAATAATACAGTGGAGCCCACTTAATTGGATATCTCTTAATTGTATATTCCTGTTAATTGAATATAATTTTCAAACACAAAACCATTTACCATACCTTCAGTACAAATTTGATCTGTTAATTGCATATGGGTTGTTGAGTAAACTCCTGTTAATTGTATATGACTTTTTGTAATATGTCGAAAAAATTACTGTGACACACACCAAATTCCCCTTATTTATCAACCTTTTTGGCCTCACTACATCCAATACAGGCATTCATTCTATTATATCTTGTTTGACAGAGCTCTGTGAGATCTGTCAAACAAGATATAATAGAATAAATGCTCAGTTTACCTCCAGAACACAGGAAACTGACCAAATCCCTGTTAATTGTATACTCCTGTTAACTGAATAACTTTCACTGGCAAAATGGATATTCAATTAAGAGGATTCTACTGTACATGTAATATAATTGGAATATTTTTGTTTGGCTGGATTAAAGTTTATTTCTGGTGGATTCTTGTGGATTATTGGATGTTTTTCATTCTTACTCGATTGGATTTAATTTCAATGAAATAAATTCAAAAGATCAGAAGAAAAAAGATTAGTCACAAGCTGTTGGAGTTAACTTTTCACTTGTTCGGGTTTTGAGTTTTGCATGGCCTTTTTCATGTTTTGTTTGTTTTCGTTGGGTTGTTTTGTTTAAAAAAAATTATATCTTTGCTAATTATAGGTGGATTTTCACAATTTTTGCAGAAAATTGTTCAGAATTAAATTCTTTACAAAAATACACTCACAGAAAACCTGTTATCACTGACTTTATGGGAGATATTTTGATGTGAATAAAACAAAAAAAAATTATTTTTTTAACATTTTTTTTCTCATATCATATATTGAAACTCAAGTAGACATTGTCTTTTTGAGTGTGGTTTATGCTGATAATAACTCCGGCCTGCTGCTCAGTACTAGCAGATGGTTCCAACTTAAACTGAAGCAGTCCATTTATAGGAATTCTGAATGGCTGCAACAGGTGTCTATTTTTAGTAGGCATGCTACTGAATTCCTTTGTTCTCATTGGCAGTCCTGCTTTGGAATCCCTGGTCAACGATTAGCTCCATTTCTCATTATTGCTTAAAACACAAATTTCGGACTTTCCATACCAAGAAATTTCAATAATGGCTTTGGACTTTAGTTCAGCAATGAATTCGAATTCGTGTTCTTTCCACGGAAGTGACTCCGGTAAACACCACCAGCATTTTCAGTAATATTTCGGACATGGCCACTGTGGGGGACAAACATTCTGTGCAGACTACTTTGGCCGTGAATCCTACCAGCAGAAATGACGTTTCTGTAATGAACTCTCATTCCAACTCTAATGTAGACATCGACTCAGATGTGGATACGGACATTCTTGACATTCTTGACACCATGGCAGAGCCACTGTCAACAGAAAATCGGTCGACACGGAAACGATCCCACATGGAATCTCCTTGCAGCGGCCAGAAATCTGATCGTGGAAAGTGCAAGGCAGTGAGACTGGCAGTTAATAAGTATGACTAGTCCCAACCAGCTAATTGGACTGTGAAACGTTTGACAACCGAACTGGCAGAACATGGAATTTTGGTTCCCAAAACCATGAAAAAGACCCTTCTGCTCCAGCTGTTCATGGAAAATACAAAAGTGGACAGACGCTCCATGGCATATTCACAAACTGTACCACCGGACAGTGCTGACACTGACAACAGGATTGATATCGATCCTCCACAAACTCCCCATAGCTTGGACTCTCTCGTTCCGGACCCTTTTTATGGTGGAAGTGCAATTCGAACACCGCCGGAAAGTCAATCCACAATGAGACCAGAAGCGCAAAACGTAAACAGTGATTCGCACGAGTTGCAGCTCAGGACTGAAATTAACGCATTAAAGGCCACTATCCAACAGTTAGCTCAAGATGTTTCCAGCCCACATATTGCAGTCGGATTTCCAACCGGGGGCTATAATCTGTCGACAGCACATGGACAACCGACAATTCTGCACAACCCAACATTGACAACGCCTGCTTCGCTGTTTGATGTCAACAGGCAGACACGGATGGGAAATGGCACCGGATCCACTCTTCTCCAGAACCAGCAGTTTGTGCATCCGGCTGTAGACCGCCCAGCTTTCCTTCGGACGACCAGAGGGTGTCAGTAATCACTTCAACTATACGCCTATTGTGTCTAAAGGTGTAGCTGCTGTTAGCCTCGCTAAAGTTGAAATAGTCTCCTCATCCATCAGGCAGGCAATTATAGAGGGGAAAGATGTCAACCTGGCCTGTCTTTTAATTCCCAATTACGACATGGGGGATTTAAGGACAGTCGAGGTTGATAGTTGTTCTTTCCATCTGAAGCAGGCAGATTTACGACTGCAAAGAAATCTAACCATTGGGGAGTTTGTTGCCGCCTTTGGCAAGTACAAAAATGTGTTATGTGAATTATATCCAAAGAGACGCCAAGAAATGGATGCATATGAATGATATTATTGATATGCATTCACGATTCTACAAGGTTCACAAAGCATTCTCTGCCCAAGCGGCAGCTTTGCTAGAGCAACGTAATATACTGATTGATTGGTCACTCAGGGATTCAAGACTATTTCAGCGAATATTTGCTGGTGTTTCCCACCTAGTATGCGAGATCTGCTTTACACTCTACAAAGTTTTGCCCCCAGGTTGCAGAGATTAGGCACCCTGGACACAGTGTTGGACTGGCGATGGGAGGAAGGCGGTCCTCCAAGAAACATCCCCCGTTTCAGTAAACACCCGTACCTCAAGGGGTTTTGATAGCAAGGGCAGGGCACGTGTTTCCTTCACCGGATGAGAAATTTGCAATAATTTTAATGGTGAAACAGGATGCAGTCATCCCATTTACCCCTTCACCCATGTTTGTTTCAAATGCAAAGGGAATCATCCAGCTTCCAAATGCAAGCTTGACAAAATACCCAGACACCCCAAGGATAACAAAAAGTTCCACTTCTCTAAATCAGCCTGACTACCTTCACCGGTTCACCACTGTGCACAGGAAACCGATGGGGTTCATATGTTAGCTTCAACACCTATTGTGACATTAGCCGCCTCAGAAATGACCTCTCTACACACCCTGACCGAACATTTGTAACAAGTCTCATTACCGGCTTGCAGGAAGGGTTTTTCACAGGAGTGTCATCGATGCCAACTACCTCCTTCGAGAGTAAAAATCTTCTCTCTACACGCTCTGATGAGGCATTTGTGGCTGAAGCTCTCAAATCTGAGATCGGTAAGGGATACCTACTTGGTCCCTTCATTTCTTCATCTTTTCCCTGTCATCGAGTGAACCCTATTGGGGTGGCTGTAGGAAAATATTCGGGGAAAAAGAGCCTCATTGTGGACAGGTCGGCACCTCATGAACATCCCTCAGAGACCAGCATCAATGATTTGATAGACAAAGCCGAGTATTCTCTTTCGTATGTTAAACTAGATGATGCTGTCCAAATCATTCAGTCTCTGGGGAAAGGGGCCTGGATGTGTAAAACGGACATAACAGATGCCTTCAAATTGATTCCTATCCACCCTTCCCTTTGGCATCTTCATGGTGTTAAATGGAAGGGTAAAATATTATTATTACCAGTGGCTGGTTTTTGGCTCCAGAAGCAGTCCAAAAATCTTCGACCAGCTTTCGGTAGCAATTTGCTGGATTGCCACCAACTTGTTCAAAATTCAACATATCTTTCATCTGTTAGATGATTTTCTAACCGTTGATCCTCCAGGCTCCACTCCAGAGTGAACCATGGCTTTACTGATGCACATGTTTGGTATTTATAACATTCCTACTGCTCCACACAAAACCATAGGCCCAGCAACACGCCTGTAATACTTGGGTGTTGTTTTGGATAGTGTCAAATGTGAAACTAGCCTCCCGCAAGACAAACTTGACCGACTCATCCAAACCATTGTCAGTTTTCAGAATAGAACCCACTGTACGAAGCAGGACTTGTTGTCACTTTTAGGCCACATGAACTTTGCATGTCGATGCGTGGCACCCGGGAGATCATTTGTTTCATATCTAATACAGCTTTCCACAACAGCTTCTCGTTTGTTTGACTGGGTCGAACTGAATGAGCAGTGACGTCTGGACTTGCAGATGTGGTATACTTTCTTGAAGGGTTGGAATGGAATTTCCTTTTTCCTGGATGTCAATATTACAGAATGTGCCGATGTAAGATTGTTTACGGATAGATCATCGAGTGAAGGTTTTGGCATTTACTATAATGGTCGCTGGTGTCAAGGGTGATGGCCGGCTGAATTACTTGCACTCTCTTCACAGAAGTCTTCGTCTATGGCTCTACTCGAACTGTGCCCCATCGTAGTATCTGCATTACTGTGGGGTGGTGAAAGGAGCTGTAGACGAATTCTTTTTTATTGTGACAATGAAGCTACTGTAGCAATCATAAGAAAAGGTCGTTAAAAAAATCTGAACATTATGCGCTTGATGCGCAACCTCACTCTCTGTGCATCGATGAACAATTTTGCAGTCTACTCCAAACATGTCCCTGGTAAAAACAATGCAATAGCAGATGCTCGTTCTCGCTTTCAGATGGACCGCTTCTGGGAACTAGCGCTTCAAGCCTCCCAACTACAAGTACCTGTGTCACCCTTTTCGGTGGTTATCCGCATCTGAGACAATTGGTGGACCTGTTGTGGAAAGCAGCACTAAACCAAAACACAAGAGCCGTGTGCAACTCAGGACTTAACACATTTCATAAATTCAGTATCAGGTACAGAATTTCAACGTCCACCTTTCCTCTTGTGAATGAAGAAATCTTGGTCAATTTTCTTGCTCACTGTTTCTCGATTCTTAAGTTAAAATACTCAACTGTCAAACTTTATTTGGCGGGTATTAAAAATGGCTACATGGAAGCAGGCCTGACTGACCATTTAGTATCTTTCGACAATACCCCAATGCAGCGAGTTCCTGTTCTTTTGCGGGGATATAAGAAACTCACAAGTAGCCCCACCAAACCACATTTACTCATTACATTCCCCATCTTGTGCCAAATCATTGATTTGCTTCAAGATGGTGTTTTTGGCCCTTTCACTGACCTTATGCTCCAAACAGCCTCTGCAGTTGCATTTTTTGGCTTTTTAAGATGTGGGGAGTTTACTTCACAGTCCCAAACCTTCCATGGTACAGAGTTGACAGTTTCTAACCTCTCCTTTGTATCGGAAGGTGGAAATGAAGTGTGCTCCCTCAATATCAAAGCATCAAAAACGGATCCATTCAGGAAAGGCGATAGTGTCAAATTATTCAAAAATGTTCACAGAACCTGTCTTGTAACACTACTCAAAAAGTATATGACAGCTAGATCTTCCAGACATTGTAATGCCCTGTTTGTCACCAGTGATGGAGCTCCACTAACCAGAAAGAATTTCATTGAATGCTTAAGTAAGGTCTTCTTAAGATTGAAACTCAACCCTAAACACTACTCAGGCCATTCCTTTCGCATCAGCGCCGCTACCTCAGCTGCGGGGGTTCGTATAGAAGATCATCTGATCAAAACACTGGGAAGGTGGTCCTCAGAGTCGTATGTCCGCTATGTCAGGACACCCTTGACAAACCTTAGGGTGGCTCAGACCGCACTTATAAATGATAAACAAGCCAAGACCAATACCGGGTCTAGACCTGCATGGCTTCATGTAATTGAATCGGCAAACAGGAAGTGGCTGCACAGCAGATCTGAAAATTGCATACACGATACAACTGATCATTATCAGACTCCAAATGAAATATAAAATCAATCCCTTGCATAGACGCCGAGAAAAGTTTGACGAAAAATTTCAATGTTCAGTGGGTACAGTAAAATTTCAAAGTAACGGCAAACAGGAAGTGGCTGCACGGCAGATCTGAAAATGGCTTACATGATACAACTCATCATTATGAAGCAGCATACCAAATATAAAATCATTCCCTTTCATAGAAGCCAAGAAACCCTTGACGGAAAAAGTGTTTCGGACGGATTGACGGACGGAGTCGAGCGGTTACTAGACCTGCTCTGCCGCTGGCGACCCAGGGAAAAATAGATGTGATGGCACAAATGAACAAAATTATGTACATCGGGAATGGGCTAGGGTGATACATTGTGTATTTTATGTAAATTAGTGTTTACTTTGACGGTGAAATAATGTGTTAACATGAACCTCACCGCCTCTCAAAGAGACAGAACTTTAACAAACTGAAGTAGGAGGTGTATCAATGCTGTTAATATGGTAATCTATTAAAGAGATTGTGCTTGAGATTATACAAATGTTCAGTATAGTGTTTTAAATGTACGAGTGCTATTGGGTACGGTTGTCCGTTAGCTTAATTCTGTGGCAAACCCTCATCGGACTCATGACTCAGTGAACTTATGTGGCTTGTGATATGATGAGGCGTCTGAAACCACAATGAAAGTGTCAATGACACTGTAGCTCAACTTGTTAAGACATGTACATGTATAGTATGTGACACAGCAATGACAAACATCTTGGAAATGACCTGATAACAAAGGTACATATAAAGTATTGTAGCGGTCTGTACATAAATACTGACCGTAGCCTGTAACAAATATATAGGTAAAGTATTGTAAAGGTGGGTGACAGTCCGATGCTAAACTAGAAAAGAAATCTTTGAGTCCCAGAGTGGGTCTGACTGAACCCCAAAATATTTGTTCTCATAGCACAGTGATTACAAAGGCACCCCAAAACACACTCGTTCCTGTCCCAAGGTGAAAACAAAGGTACCCAAGAACTTTTGTGAAGACCAGTTCATAAATATGAGCTGTATAGAAGTTGTGACAAAAAACTGATTGGACCAAATTTCGGTACAAAATGGCCACTGGCAGCCATCTTGAATTTTGGCCCGCACCCAGAAACACTTGTTCTCGTCCCAAGGTGATAACAAAGGTACCCAAGAAGTTTTGTGAAGATCGGTTGATAAATACAGCCTCTAGCCCGAGCCGTACTGACATGTGCACTGACAGTGTACAAGAAGCACTGATTGGCCACTGAATAAGTCAAAGTTCATCTAATTTGCATAATTTCTGCACGAGAAAAAACCCTGTACTATATGTGATGTATTCCATGTTACTAAACATTCATACAAAAATTTATTCAAATCAGAACTTTCATACAGAAGTTCTGTGCAAAAATCTGATTGCACCTAATTTTGTACAAAATGGCTGCCATCGGCCATCTTGAATTTCGGATCGCACCCCAAAACACTCGTTCTCATCTCACGGTCATAACAAAGGTACCCAAGAAGTTTTGTAAAGATCGGTTCATAAATACGGCCTCTAGCCCAAGCCGTATTGAATTGTTGACGGACAGATGGCCAGACAGACAACTGGCCATGGCATAAGTTCAAATTTGGCTTCGCCAAAGTTGGGCTAAAAATTCTTAAACCTCCATGGAATGCTCAATTCAGGAAGTGACTATGATCATCTGATCATCTCTAACACTTTAGTTCGTAAACGGTGTTATCACCAACTCAACAGTGTGCGGAATGACAACCCAGAACCGTACACGAAAGTCTTTTCACACACAGTTCATTCATTTACATGTATATAATCATTTATTGATAGTTGTATATGTTATAGTAACATAACGAAGATAAATATTATGGCACCATTATATTTCAGGGATGTATTTCATTCGGTCAGGAATGCTGAAGTGTTTCCCAATTTGTCAGGCTCTCTTTTTTTCATTTTTGGGGCCTCTTTCATCATGTGTGTCGGTTCCCGGAGAACTGCCACATATGCGAGAGGGACCTTCCAAATTGCGCAGTCAGTACTCAGGTAGTACTCAATAGTAATTGCAGAAATAGAAGACTAATCAACTGCAAATCAATTTTGAAAATTTAAAAACATGATATTTAAAATAATAAATTTTTATATCGCCTGCTTTGGGTTTTTATTTTTTTATTTATTGGTGTTTAAGGTCACATACTTAAGCACATTGGCTAATCGTGACAGTTTTACGGATGGAGG
Organism: Pictodentalium vernedei; assembly: GCA_031216915.1. Taxonomy (NCBI): domain Eukaryota; kingdom Metazoa; phylum Mollusca; class Scaphopoda; order Dentaliida; family Dentaliidae; genus Pictodentalium; species Pictodentalium vernedei. Next base: position 150,862,098 of record CM062297.1, on the reverse strand, counting down.
AAGCCGGAGTACCTGGAGAGAACCACCAAGCATCAACGCGCAACTGTCAGCTCCTCAACATTCTAACTCTGTTCAAGCTCTGCTCAAGCAGGGTTACAGCAGTTGAAGACATGTGCAGCATCGATGTGCAGTACGCCTTAGTACACGGCATCATCGTGTCCCCATGTAGGCAACCGGGATAAAGTGCCTTGCTCAAGGACACAACTCGGGGTGTCCCGGACACGGATCGAACTCGGGACCTCCAGCACAGAAGTCCAACAGTCTACCACTGAGCCACCGCACTCTCCCCTTAATCACTATTCTTATAAATCTTCTCTAGATGTGACCATATTTTACCAAATGTTTCCAGATAGTCAGATAGAAAAGCAGTTTAAATGTGGTGAGCACAAAATGACATACCTTTGCGTGTTAGGGATTGCAAGATCACTTTCATAATTAACTGAAGGATAGTGCTCAAGGACCATTCATTATTCTATTTGATAAAAGTCTCAACACAAAAATGCAGGATTTACATGTGAGATTATGGAACAATGAACAGAAGCAAATTCAGACAAGATTCTTTGGTACCCAGCTGATGGGTCATGACGGTAGATGACAATGAAAAATTTGATGGGAGTATCTTGCTTCCTGGATTAAAATTTAAGCAATCCTGTTCAAGTGGGCATGGATGAAGCGAATGTCAATTGGAAGTTCTACAATATTTTCAAACAGAAAATGGAAGATGTTTACAATGTCAGCCTTCTCAATATTGGGTCATGTAGTATGCACATTGTGCACAATTGTTTTAAGAAAGGCTCTGAAAGAATTGCTTGGAAAGTTTTATCATTTTTAAAAAATTTGAAAGAAAGATATTTAAAATAATACGGTTTATGGGTTCGATCATAAACCACGTTATGACAGAATGCATCAACTTTTGGAGTTAGCTCCCTTAGTATACTGTGCAATTCGATAATCAAATGTTGGCAGGCAGCGCCCCCAGGTGGCTTTTGTGTCACACGTGTATTTACAAGGTTTTTGTGAAGACGGTCAAATTTTGGTATCATGAAATTTTTAAAATTTATATCAATTTGAAAAGTGATGGATTGATCAGCTTTAGTTTTGTTTTAATTTATTTTTCGCCGTTTGAATGAGATATTTGGTGAAGGCAGATTGGCTTTGCCTTGTGTTGATAAATGTTGATTTAAATCCGTAGTATAGTTCGGTTGCGAATGCATGGATGACATTCTGTCGGTGAGGGGATCTGCTCCTGATCAGCAAGGTAATTTGTTTATTCTGTTTAGCTGTGCAATTATTATTATTCCACGATTAATTGCTAATGTTGATTATAAAAAAAAAAAAAAAAAAAAAATTATTATTGTTTTTGAACCGAAATTGTCGGTTTGTTGTGCCGGAACTGCCGGTGAACATTGTGTGTTTATTTGAACCAGAATTGCCGGGATTTAGATCAATTTTGAGCCAGAATTGCTGGCATGGATGCGCTTTGCGTGAATCGGAATTGCCGATTTATTACACTGGAAATGCCGGTGTTGTTTGTTTCATTTGAGCCGGAATTGCCGGGATTGTACAAATTTGGAGCCAGAATTGCTGGCATGCTTGAATCGGTATTGCCGATTTATTGCACTGGAAGTGCCGGTGCTGTTGTTTATTTTGAGCCGGAATTGCCGGGATTGTATGAATTTGAGCCAGAATTGCTGGCACTGTTATTCATTGGCTGTTTCAACCAGAATTGCTGGTTCCTGGTATTGGAAGTGCCAGTGCCGTTCGTTGGACTTTCCATGTGAAGTTAGAGCCAGAACTGCTGGCATTGATACTACAACGTATTGTTGGGCTTGAGACTTTTGCGACTGAATAATTTTAATTTGGCAATTATTGTATTTGCATAACAATTGGGGTTCATTGTTGATCGATTAGCATATATCAAATTTGGAGTTGCTGATCAGAGTGGATTGCTTCATCGAATGACATCTCAGCTTATTCGATTGTGGGGTGGGGGGCAATAATTTTGACCGTATGTCTCATTTTATTTTGTAGCAAAATGCCAAAGAGACGCAGTAAACGGCCTAGTACGAGTCCGTACGCTGGAGGCAGGAAGAAACGGAAGGAGGTGCCTGCGGAATCGATTCATACGACATTGGATGAAGAAGTTTCGGTGGCTACAAGTACAGCTGGCGTTCAGACAGATGCTCGCTTTCAAATAGGACAGAAAGAGTCCACAAGTGAAGGTGGGTTTGAATTATCAGGGCTGCTTGCCAGTAATTCTTCTTTGCAGGTACCTGGGGCCCCTGATATGCCTGTGCTGGTGCCACTGGCTTCTAATTCTTTGGGTATCCATTTGACTCCCCAAATAAAAGAAAAAGTCTATAATGGTGAATATGTTGAGTTATCTAATTTGTTGAACACAGTTGATGATACTAGGCAGGAACAATCTTTGCACCTAGTTGATGGTCACATTGTTGTGGGCCAGAAGCCTAAAAAGTCAAAAATTACGGATATTTCGAGATGGACCGATGCAATGTTAATTTTTTCTTCAGTTTACCTGTCTGTTCATCCCAATGAAACGCAGGACATACTGAAATACATGTCACTGATTAGGCTGGGAGCCAGTAGAGCAAAGGGTTTTGGATGGAGGGTTTATGATGAGCAGTTCCGATTAAAACGAGTAAAATCTCCTGATTTGTCTTGGGGTAATGTTGACACGGAATTGTGGCTTCTTTACATGCACAATAGTGAACCTAATCCCCCTGTCATACCCTTCTCAAGGAACAGCAATAAATGCTTTGATTTTAATTATAAAGGGTTTTGCTCTCGCACAAGGTGTACTTTTTCACACCTTTGCCTGAATTGTGATATGGGTCATCCCCAGGTTACATGCTGGAAAGTTGTACAGAAGGGTGGTCGAAGGCAAAATGCGGCAAATTCCACAGCTAGCCAGAATGTTTTTCATCCCTACCAGCAGGTCGGGCCTTTAGGTTTTCGGCCCTCAAACTCAGCTCGAATTAACTCGCCCAGGTTCCTCTGCGATAGACAATAATGTGTTACAATCCATGTTGTTCGGGTACCCAAATCAAGAAATAGCGAAGTTGTTACTTTCGGGTTTCAAACTACAATATAGCGGGCCAAGTATTTCTTTGTCTTGTAGAAATCTGAAATCTGCATCTGACAACACAGACCAATTGATCCGTAAGTTGTCTAGGGAAATTGATTTGGGCCGTATTGCTGGTCCTTTTCACACTCCTCCATTTCAAAATTTGCGAATTTCTCCACTGGGTTTGGTCCCAAAAACGGATGGAACTTTTCGGTTAATTACACACCTTTCCCATCCTGAGAATTTCAGTGTTAACGATTTTATTGACCCGGATTGCTGTTCGGTTCAGTATACAGCATTCGATTCTATCACTGCCATGGTTGAGAAATTGGGTCCAGGAGCCCTGTTAGGGAAAATGGATATTAAGTCGGCTTTCAGACTCCTGCCGGTTCACCCTTAAGATTTTAGTTTGTTGGGCTATAAGGTTGAGCAGTCTTATTTTATAGACAAATTTTTACCAATGGGGTGCAAAATTTCCTGCTCGTTATTTGAGAAGTTTGCATGTTTTTTGGAATGGCGTGTGCGTGAAAACATTTCTTCGAATTATTTGGATGATTTTCTCTTTGCGGGGGCAAAAAATATGTCTGATTGTCGCAACGGTATGCATGCTTTTCAGTCGGTCTGTGATCGGCTTGGGGTACCACTTGCAACCGAGAAAACTGTTGGCCCTTCACCTGTTTTAACTTACTTGGGTTTGGAAATTAATACGCTGCGGATGGAAATCATAATTCCCTCTGTGAAGGTGGAAAAATTAAAAGATGTGATTACTTCCTCACTTCGAAAAAAGAAAATTACTTTGAAGCAATTGCAATCAGTAGTCGGTCTGCTAAATTTTTGCACTCGGGTCATACCCATTGGCAGGGCTTTTAATAGGCGTTTTTATGATGCTATGAAAGGAGCATCACGCCCACACCATTTTATCAAATTAAGAAGGGGTTTGAAGGAAGATATGAAAATGTGGTTGAATTTCTTAGAAAAGTTTAATGGTATTTGTTACTTTTCAGAGAGGACATGGTCTAATAGTCAATTTCTTGAGCTTTTTACAGATAGTGCAGGCGGTGCATCACTGGGTTGTGGTTGCTATTTTCAGAATCATTGGTCATTCTTTGGTTGGCCACTCGAGTGAGTGGACAAGGGTTTTTTACAGAACGTGACTTTCTTAGAGTTGGTACCTATAGTATTGGCGTTGTCAATTTGGGGCAAAACCATGAGAAATAAGAAAATTCTCTTTTACACGGACAATAAAGCTTTAGTAGCGGTGCTCAATAGGAAAACATGCAAGTCCTCACTGATTATGGTACTGGTAAGATATTTAGTTTTATTCTGTATGCAATTCAACATCAATTTTCGATCCAAGCATGTTTCTGGGTATAATAATACCATTTCTGATTCTATTTCGAGAAAGGACTGGCAGAGATTTCGAAGGCTTGCACCAGAGGCAGATATGATTCCAGAAAACATACCACAGTCTTTCCGGCGTCTCATATCCAAAGTGAAAGACAGAAATTGATCGCTACATCTCTGTCGGAGAATACGCGGATTGCTTATAAAGGAAGTCTTGAGTCCTTTCAGCAGTTTCAAGACGAATATAATCTTGGAAACACTTGGCCTTCATATGTTAATACCTTAACTACATTCATTGCACATATGTCTTTGGCCGGGAAGGCGGAGTCAACTGTCCGACTCTACTTGTCCGCTATTGCATATCATTGTAAATTATGTAGTATTACTGATACTACAAAACATTTTGTTGTGTTGAAAATGCTGGAGGGCTTGAAACGACTAAAGTCTTCGAAAGACGTACGGTTACCGATTACGTCTGACATTTTGCAAAAAATATTATCAGTTTTACCTGTCGTTTGTTAGTCTACTTATGAATGTAAGTTGTTTACAGCGGCATATGCAGTAGCTTACTTTGGATTTCTGCGGATTGGGGAGTTAATTTCAGATCGCGGTTCACTAGGTGGACACTCCTTATCAGTAAGTGATGTTGTGACTGACGGAAAAGATAAGAAGATCTTTCTCAAAATCAGGCACTCGACAACTGATCAGTATGGCCATGGAACTGTTATTGTTATTCCAAGTGGCTCTGGGTCATTGTGTCCTTATCGAATATTGAGGGAATATCTCGCTGTTAGACCTACGCGTGGGGGCCCCCTCTTTTGTCATTTTGGTTCAGCTCCCCTGACTCGTTATCAATTTGTCTCTGTTTTGAGCAAAGCCATCGATCAGATAGGCTGGAGTCGGGACAGGTTTAAATCACACTCATTTCGAATTGGAGCTGCCACCTCAGCTAGTTTGGCTGGTTTATCAGATGATGAAATAAAATCGTTGGGTAGGTGGAAGTCGAATGTTGTGAAGCGTTACATTCGGGTCCCTACACACATACTCGCTCGTGCTTAGATATTTCTATATTTCAAGTGACATTTCTTATGTTTTGTCAATTTGCAGATCTAACAAAATTTGTTTGGGTAGTTGGCTCTTCAATTGTGAAGCACGCCATTGTGGTGGCCAGAAATTCCAAAGAAGGTATTCATTTGAACTTAAGGGGGGAAGGTGTGTCCATTTGGTGGCAGGGCGTTAGTGGCATGAGGGCAAGACATTTTCTGTCAAAGATAAATCAGCTCTTAGTTTATGATAATCCCCCTAGTGTTCTTGTAATGCATGTTGGGGCTAATGACGTAGGCTTTGTCCCAGCTCGACGACTCAGATCTTTATTACGTGAAGTGCTGGCACAACTGAAGGTTGTGTTACCCGATACGCTTATAGTTTGGTCGCAAATGTTACCTAGGTTATCCTGGAGAGCTGATCTCACAGGTTTGGCATCGCGGCAATTGAATCAGGCGCGAATCAGAGTCAATTCATCGGTGGCTAAATACGTTTTGAACATGGGGGAGGATATTTGAAACGTCCAGAGATTACATTGGACCCCAAATTGTACTTAAGGGATGGGACGCATTTGTCATGTTTAGGCAATAGTTTATTTTTGGTGGATTTGTCAAAATTTCTGATAAGGGTGTTTGATCTTGGCTCATCTGGGGAGGCTGCCTGTGGGTGAATTTGTGCGGGGTCAGTGTGTGCATTTGGATACTGGGTATTTCACGCAGTTTTGATTTGGCATGTTCTGATCGCGGCCATTGCCTTTCCCTCCAAAAGGGAGTAAATACTTGGGGGTGTTCGTTCCCCCACTTTGTGGCGGAGATCAGTCAGAATGTTTGACAGATCTTTTGGCGCTTTATACGAACACCATAATAAATGGACCTGTCTGGGCCGCTGATTTGTCACAGGGTTCAGAGTTATTTTATGAATGACTGTTTAAATGGCGAGGCCGTGATCAGAAATAAAACGCCACACGGGTTTGTAAATTTTCAGGTTTAAATGCATTAAAATTCTGTTGAATTAGTAAGTATAGTGTTTTCTTTTATAAGCATTTTCTGTCATAATAAATTCTGATATCGTCTGCATTGGGGAAAAGGGTAAAAGATTCGCATGCAAGACAAGAAGTTTTTAAGAAAACAACCTCTGGTAATGTTATGCCTCTGAAATTTGCCAAACACAGGTGGTTGGAGAATGTTCCAGTTACTAAACATGCAGTCAATCTCTTTGATAAGGTTATTGAATATGTACAAGCTTTAGAATCTAAAACACTTTGTAAACACACCATAAAGTCATTTCAGGTTATTCAAGATGTGCAAATGAAAAGCTCTTTCTTGAAAAATTGCATTTTTTACAAGTCTGTAGTAAGAGAGTAAAAAACATTTTTAATCAAAAACCAAACAGATAAACCAATGATACCATTTCTGAATGACGATTTGTGTGAACTCCTCAGAGGCATCATGAAAAGGTGTCTAAAAGGTGAAGTATTTCAGTCTGTTTCTGATGATAAACTTTTTCTGATTGATACTGAAGAGGAGTCATGTCACCTTAATTATAAAAAAAAAATAGATGTGGGAGTTTTCTTGTGAAAAATCATTAAAATGTTATTTTTGGAAGGAAATAATTATTTCCAAATGTTTATGGGGCACAACACCAGCATGCAGCAGGCATATTATACAGTTGCCACTATTTTAGCAGAAAGTGTTGGGGCACCATTATAAGTATTCGGATCCCGATGACACCAATTGTTTCATTGCGAATCATCAAATGAATCAATCAGCCAAGTCAACCCGCAAAATTTATAAATTGAGCAGTTGAGAAAAAAAAATTCAACTAAGGCCACACAAAGTAGATCTTCTGTTTCTCAGGCCATCATTTGTAAAATTACATGCAGGCGAGCGTTTTTTTTATTTTATTTTTTATTTCTGTAATTATTTCTTTGCCATCAAAAGTTCATGTTCTTGGTTTATGTTTTAGGCCTCATAAACTACGGAATAGCATGGGTGGTGGTGTATTTTGCCTCTTCAGGACAAGAAAGCTTTGCAATGCTAAAAGCATTGCAAAGCCTTCTTGAACTCAAGGAACAAATTTATCAATTTTTTTAACTTGGATAAAATATCAGACAAAAACCATTTAATTATTATTTTATTTAAAGTTTACATTGGTTATAAAAAGAGAGCATGCGGTAACCAAAAGGACCATGCGGGAGAACCTGAAACCTGAAACAGATTTTTCATTTTTTAGGCCTAAACTATATCATATCACCCCTCATTTGAGCAGACTCGATGATTTTTGATATTGTGTGAATTTTGTAAAGGGTTAACCCTTTACCTAACGTAACGGCCAAAACCGGCCAGCGCTATTCTCAAAAATCGCCAAATAATTTTCATTATTTTTTTCATTTTTTGTCTCAAAAACATAGGTTATGACCCCTCGACGAGCTCATTCCAACGAGGGGTCATTACCTATGTTTTTGAGACAAAAAATGAAAAAAAATAGTTATTCAAGAATTATTTTTGCAAGTGTCGTCTGCTTTTCAGGTTAGGTAAAGGGTTAATGCATATTTCTGCATCATGCTATGATTCACTGATATGTTTGCACTGTAAGTACTGAACAATTATCTTCACACAAACATTAAGAAAAATTGTAATCAGCTGCTTTGATAATTATAAGCTCGTTAACTCTGCCATCTGTTTAGGGTAGATGTACTGGGCAGACATCCCAATTTACAGTACATTATTAACTTTTTGTTTTTTCTTGAGAACTTAAACAAAAGAACATGCTTTGCCTCCACTTAATGAAAGTGAACTTTTATTTCAAGAAGTGTGTCCCTGTTCAAGGCTACCAGTGATTGACACTGATGTGAAATTAAATGCAGCTTCCAACAGTGTTAATTGTATGGACCATATTTGTGAACTGTTAAGTGTACCATGCATCCAATATTCACATAGTCTTCACAATATTCCCATGGATTTGGCCTGCATTTATGCTTCATAGCAGAATGAATTGTGGGAATGATGCTGTCCCAGGGTACTACCCAATGCTTCATTCCTGTGGGGCACTATTGCACTCACATATTTATTTATTTATTTATTTGTATTTAACTGGTAGAGTTCTAAATTATTTTTCAAAGGTAATTTTTTAACACAAGTATATTTTTTCCAAGATTCTGTGCTACCAGCAAGGGAAGCATTAGTTTAGCAAGAATTTGTTCATCAATAATTGTTTTGTTACTATTTATTGGAGAGTGCCTGTTGGCACTCTCCAATAAATTGCAACAAAACAATTTTATATGAATATTTCTTTATCTACTACTGCACAAGAGACAAGTTAATGGTCACAGCATAAAGTTATCACAGTGGCTTTCAGCACTTTTCAGCAGAGCCCTGATTTTGGCGTATAGGTATTGCTGCAGTAAATATTTGAATTAGAGTAACCTACCTTGAAATGTTGCAATCTCTGAAAATAAGTAGCCTCGGGAAAATATATTGTTTCAATAAACATTTGAAACATTCTTGCATTATTGTTGAATATTCCAGATAAATAAAGAGGGTGATTTGTTGACTTTTGAACCTAAAAAATACAACTGACTTTTGGTACAGTTTTGTTGGGAATTCCCTGAAAAATAAGTGCATGTGTGCGGTACTTCCCTTCCTGTCAGCTGTTCTCTCTCATTTGTTGCATGTACCCCTTGTTTTCAGTCAGAAAATGTTATATGAAGGGCTATACTTGACAAAGATATTTGAATGCCAAAATTAAACTGATACGATCATAATTTATTTCACTTGAATGTTATAATGGTCACCTATGGGAAAATATTTAGTGCTGTGATACCTCTAGCACTCTACCATTTAAGATCACATAATTCTGCACAATGGTGAATCATATGACCACAACATGGAGATAAAGTCAAGTCTAGCCAATCCCTTGTATCCATGTTGCCCACTTTAGAGGACTTCCACCTGTGGCATTGGTTATCAGGTCCTATTTTACCAGTAAAATAGAGCTTGTTTACCACAGTAAAGAAGCACTGCAACAATTCTGGGGGATGCCAAGAGGGACTCACACGCTTATGACACACCTTATGTGCAAATAAGGCATACCAGAGATCATACAGCAGGCTTGCTTTCAGTATTTTGTGTAAACCATTTATCGTTCACCTGGGCTGAGCTTTGGTAACCTGTCGTTCGTTCCCCTGCACTTGATTCAGGTAAGCCATTAGGTAACCTAAATATATATGTATCACAACTATGCTGATATTTGAACTGTTGTATCATAACCAAGTTCTTGCTCCTATGGGCAACATCCTGATGAATAAAGATGCATCCTAACAAACAATAATGAGGATGTGTTGCAGCAATTCAGACACGAATTACTTGTAATTCTTGCCTAATCCTCCTGGCATGGGCTAGCATGCTGCAGAAGAGTATGGAATCCATAATCACTATTTTGTGGCAATACATGAATTATTGCCATTTCCTGATTTTGTACCTTTGTTACATCCTGAGATGATCAACAGTGTAAAATGATGGGCTTACTCCCACTATGTCATCACGGTGAGGTGTGAAATTTTTAATAATACCCTGTTGGCATAGTGAGAGGACCTCAAATGATGTACTATAAATAATGAATTTTAAGTTTGATTTTTTTATTTATAATCAAAGAATTTACCACGGAGTAAAAAATAGTATATCAAATCGAAGTTCGAACATGGGGAATAGGACCACCAGTACTGACTACTGGCAATACAGTAATATTGATTAAACAATATTGTGGTCACTTGGGCTGCAATGATACATTGCGATTTCGGTGCACCACGATTCTCAACTTCAATTCGATTCACGGTTCGTTTTTCTTTTATTTCGATACAGTTACGATACAGAGAAAAATCATTTACTAACTAATTTGTGTTTTGAGCATACCATATCCAATAAAAGTCCAACCCCACAAAAAGTTCCATGATATATACAGGACGTGACATGTAAAACAAACAGACAGATCACGCGCATTGCAAGTCAGGCATATTATTGTGAAGTTAGAATGCACATTAGTGACATTACATTGTGACCACGAAGGGGTGACAGGTTGGAATGTTTGGTTACATTTTGTACAGAGGAGGGCATTTAGGCCTATATATAAAATGCACTTTTGATTTTTGTTCGGCGCGCGAAACAATTCCTTTCGATTTGTTAGATATTTAAGCAAATGAGCAATGCATATAAAACATACACAAATTAATCATGAATGCGTTAATGTTACTGAATTGTATTTACTTGTCTACAACGGTAGGGCCCTGTTCATCATCGCTAGCTCCACTGCATGTCTGTGTTGGTAACTGAAGATGAGACTCATTAATATTAATATAGCCTGTCAGTAAGCTTATGGCAAACCAATCAGATCACGTTATTCCACAAGTGGGCAAGATTGTACTGTGTTTTTCAATCCTTGAAGGTGTGTGTCACATGTTATTGCCACTTGATAAATTACAGCAACATTTGCATTTAAATTTGCTTAGTATTTTGGGGAGTTTAACAACTATTTTTGAGAAATTTTTAAAACAACTGTACTTAATGGTCATAGTCACAATCAACTATGATGAAAAAAATCCCATAAAAGTTGGCAAAGTTGTCAGATCGTAGCTACGTTGTATTAATATATTTTTAGAATACAGTACACTACACAAGGTCCACACACACATGGCCATGCTTATAAACAAGTTATTGTTTTGACCCCAGTAATTTGCATATCAATTATCAATAATTATCTTCTTAAATGGCGGAAAATAGAAGTAAACAAATTACAATGGATGGGTGAAAAAAAAATTAGAGTGTGATCAAGACTCTTTGAAACTTGTTGACCCTCCGGTGTCTTTCAAATCACCAGTTTGGAAGCATTTTGGATTCCAGACACATGAGGGAAACAGTGTTTGACAAACTCATAAAACTAAAAATATTTGCAAAATTGTTCAATAAGTGTTGGGTACAAGACTAGCACCACCACTAATATGAACACGCACCTAAAATGGCACCATTGTATCGATGCAGCCAAGCTACTTTTTTTCGACCATGAATCTGTGAAAGATTTAATGCCACAAACAACAGAAAATATTAAAATGGAGACAGCATCCTACAGTGCCACTGCCATAAATCCCACATCATCTGATCAACTTCGTATCCACAAGGCATTTAAATCGAAACCACATAGGTCCAGTACCAAGGCCAAGTCAATAACTCAAGCTGTAGGTTTTTTTATAGCTAAAGATTTGCGACCATTCTCAATGAGGGGTTCACTTATTTGATGAATGTTTTGGAACGAAGATGTACACTTCGAAGCAGAACATATCTCACAAATACAGTTTCGTTTTGCACATACTGTAAATATGGCCACTCGGAGGGGGCTTAAAAGTTCTACCGCTTGAAAGACTGTTGGGCAGAGTAAGACGCATCATAACATTCTTTCATAAAAGTACAACTGAGTGTTCTCTAATAAAATATAAACAAAAGTTACTGGAAGTACCTGAGCGCAAGCTCATAAGTGATGTGGTAATCGGGTGGAATTCTAGTTCTGACATGCTGCAATGGTATAGTGAACAACAAGCTGCAGTTCGGGCAGTTTTGCTCTCCAGAGAAATCAAACAAAATGCCAAAGAAATTAACACTCTGTCAGATGATGACTATCAATCCATCGAAGGTGTTATCAAACTATTGGAGCCAATAAACACAATTACGACTATTTTGTGTAATGAGAAAACAGCTACCGTTTCAATGATCCACCCATTGAAAGAACGATTGTTGAGTCAACTTGAAATAAATGACAGTGATCTCCCCCATCATGAAAGCTGTTAAAGGGGCTGTTTCTGACAACCGAAAGTCCAGATATTCAGATTCTGATATTTCCCAATTTTTGTTGGAGGTTGCGTGTCTAAATCCAAGCTTTCATACACAACCATTTGTTGACACAACCATGAGACTTAACGTGTATACCTCCCTGATTGTGAAAACTGTTTCTTTCATTGAAAAGCAGAAGACTGAACATTCTGAAACTACCAAGTTCAGTGAACAATTGATTCAGATAATTCAGTAAACACCGACAGGTCCAACACCAACTCCTTAACACTTTACCAAACAAATCGCCCGCATCTACCCACGTAATATGCAAATTCAGCAGTTGAAAAAATATTATTTTTAAAAAAATTTCAACAAAACCATATCATGTGACCCCTCGGTGGAATGAGCCCTTCAAGCCCGTTCCAACGAGGGGTCACATGATATGGTTTTGGTGAAATGTTTTGAAAAAATGATATTTAAAATAATAAATTTTGATATCGTCTGCATTGGGTAAAGGGTTAAACTCTTCAGATTCCAGTGGTCTCATACGGATCCAAAGAGAAGTGAAAGCAACAGCTTCAGAAAACACATTTCGTGACAGAATTGGAACAAGTGAACCTGTCAAATCCCTGTTCGATGTTGTAGAAAGTGAAGCGAATGTGAAGCAAAACTGAACCATGCATGTCACTTATCCGTAATCCTCTTCTATACTGGCATGCCAATGAATCAAAACATCCATTACTTTCCAAGAATGTGAGAAAGTGTTTGTCTATTCCAGCCAAATCTGTAGCCAGTGAGCATGTTTTTTTCAACAGCTGGTGACATAGTGTCTGCCCAAAGATCTTGTCTCTCTGGAGAAGACGTTGACATGCTAATTTTTTTTAAAAAGAACTTGAGTGTTAGTTCTTTGCTTCAGGCAGAGCTTGAGACTAAGTGAACTTGGATGTTCATGATCTTACATTCTGACTTCCTGAGTGTTCTGTTGTGCCAAAGCTTGATCAATTCTCCTCTGGTTCATTAAAAAAGTTTATTTTCTGCCCCCTGTTACTCTGCCATGTTTTTGTCATTTCTGTTTCTTTAATGGAAGCCACTATAGTGGTCATTAGCAGCCAGTCCAGTAATTCCAGTAATATTATAGATGTTTCACCAATGTTAAATGCCATGTGTTCACAATTATTAAATTGTTTTAGTTCACTGGAGAATGTTATAGGAAATTCTCCAATAAACTAAATTTAACACTGGTATTTGTGAATACACCTCAAAATGTCCAGATTTGTTACACATGTAACATGGGGCTAAAATAATATTGCACTCTTCCAATTAAGTTCAAACTAGAAAAAAAACAATTATTTTTGTAGCTCCAAATGAGAATGGGTCACTCTCATGTGAAACTCCACAAATAATGATGCTGTTAAATATGTACAATTCATAACACACAGGTAGAAAATGTTGGGAAATCAAACTTTCCGTAATTTTGCACACAGACCTATATAAAAAATGTTGTCCCTTTTGATTGGTCAGAATGCCTTGGACAAATAGCCATGGCAAAGGATGCAACCAACATCCAAGGTATATGAGAGCGTGCAACTGTTGTAGAGTAATATTTTTAGTTATATGTAAGGTTGATGCATGCATCAGCCGGATTTATGCTGCGTGTCAGGGTGAAGAATTATCAAGGCTTTTGCCTTGCCTTCCTTCACATCGTCGGCTTATATTATCAATTAGTTTGCACTGGTGCGCAAGAACACAGTGATGAGGTCGGACTAATTAGCCACATGAGCCAACGTCTTTGTCTCTGCTCAGTTCGGCGGAAGATTTTAATTTGCACTTTGCGCAGTATAGCAAGTCGGCTAATCAGTCCGTGGTCACAGGTCGCCCAGTGCAGATGTACATTAGCAATTAAGCAGTTTACCAGGGCAACTTCAACCTCCACACCGGTCCAGCCATCTTAACAAATTGAGTTTGCTACGTCATCACAACAGTGACGAGGTAAGTCTTTGACGTTGTATCAATATTGTTTGTCGTCATGGGCGAACCGGTTCGTGTTATGATTCTTGGTCATTCTTTTGTCTCCAGGGCCGGCGCTGATTTATATGGGGCAGGGTCGCGCTTTCCATCATCATTTAATTTCGCACACGCATTGCGAGTTCCTCGGTTCAACAACCGGCCGGTCGATGTTCGTTTCGTGGGTAAAGGCGGTGCCTGTATTGACGACATGTCCGTTTATTTTATCAAGGCAGTCAGCAGTTTTCGTCCCGATATCGTCTTGCTGCAAATAGGTGCCAATGACGCTTGTTGTACGCGTCCAGAACGTATTGCTTGTCAACTTGATGACCTCGCTACACGATTGCGAGTTGAATTAAAGATTCCTTTGGTTTGCATTCACAAGCTTTTTCATCGCACCAGCCTTTTATCGCGGCACAACAAGCTCGGTTTGTCAGTCGAGGAATACAACACTTCCATCGATTTAATCAACGTTATGGTGGAAAATTTCATGTCCGTCAATGCCGGTTGTTTCGTGTGGTCCAGTCCGAGGCTGCAGTCGGCCGCCAAATTCTTTCTCCAAGACGGAGTACACTTCAACGCGGCGGGTATGAAAAAGTATATCAAAGGTCTCCGTGGAGCTGTTCTTTTCTTTTTATCGCGGCATTTGGGTAATCAGTGATTACAAAGGGTGTTTCATTTCCTTCCACTGCATGTACATATCTTACTTCTGATAACACAATTATGTTTTCAGATTTTAGCAAGAGCTATGAGATTCCGATTCAGCTAATGTTATTCCCATTTCTCCTATAATTTTGGTAATATTCCCCTGCCCTGCTTTATTCCATTACTCCTTCCAGTTTCCATTCAAGTCAGCTGTGGTCCAACTTATCATTCCCACAATGAATCAACACAGCAATCGGGATCTCATAGGCCTGGCGGGTGATACAACACCCTTGTTTCAGATTTCCCTCACCACTGCCCTCAAAGGCTCAGGCTTATCCTGTGTGAGTTCATGTGTGATTATTTCCCATGTGTGGCCGGTGGGTCATCAATCAATTTTTTTTTTTTTACCACATGCCTTTGTGGCTCAGGGTTCTTTTTCCCTGTGTAAGTGTGCCCGCACCAGCACAACCAGCTGGGTATTCACTTTTACTTACCATGTGCCTTGACGGCTCAGGGTTCTTTTTCCCTGTGTAAGTGTTCCCACACCAGCACAACCAGCTGGGTATTCATTTTTACTTACCATGTGCCTTGACGGCTCAGGGTTCTTTCTTCCCTGTGTAAGCGTTCCCACACCTCCTCCTCCAGCTGGGAATATAATTTTTCTCTGTCTCCTTTAGTGAGGGGGGTTTACACCCCACCCTGGTCATCGTCTTTTATCTTTTTGACTGCGCTTTTTTCTTATGTTTTTAGAATGCCTCCCCGGCGAAAACGCACTTCCATTCTGCGGGACGGTCTGTCTGACTCGTTCCAACCTGCTTCTCCAAAGAGATCTACCCGACGCCGAGCAGCACAGCCTTCTGTGGCAAGCATGCCAGCTTCCACCATGGATCCACTGGACTTGACAATCTCAGCTACAGTACCAATAGACAATGTCTCTCATACAACTTCGTCTGCTGCTTCTACATCACCAGTTTTCTCATCTAGCAATGTGGTTCCTCCAGCTTGTCAGGCGGCAAGTATTTCAGTTCCATTTCCCGACATACCTCTGATAAATTTTTCAATCGGGACGGGTCAACCCGCAGTGTCGTTGCCTGATTCTACACTACCGCTTTACTCATCTTTGCACAGTTTGTCTACACCTTCAGAAATTCAACTCAGCAGAAATACCTCTTTTTCCACAGGACATTTGTCATTGCCTTCCACCATCACAGTGCCTTCTTCCGTGGTCATTCCTCATCACAATTCACAATCCACCGGATGGGCAGGGCCTCACAGCCTGGCCAGGTCTTCCATTACTGACACTGTACCATTGTACAATTTCATCGGGGACAACCCTTTTAGTGGGTTACCAGCTACGTATCTCACTTCCGTACCCACAACAGGAGAACGCTCCATACAGAGTTCTACTATTTCCTCGGCCGCTGCTCATCAAGATATCTCTCCACGTGTGACCTTCACCATGCCATGTGCCGACATCACCTGTGCTCAACACATTCCTTTCAGCGGATCTGCTCATGCAACAGAAATCTCTACTGTGCAATGTTTAACAAGACCAACAATGACTCCAGTTGCCAGTAGTGGTCAAGCTAGGGATCACACTCACTCTGTGACATTACACCTGCCAATTGACATTTTGGACAGACCGGATGCAGAGCGTTCCATTGCACTTGCTGTAGACGATGCCCGGCGACGGGCCCAAGGTAACAGGATTACTGGCGCATTGCCTCCAAACACTACTTTACCTGCATTAGCTTCATGGGGCAGGGGGGCACAAGCAGTATCAGGCAGCGCTTTCATTTCAGCTAGCACACCTCTTAATGCGGCAGTGCCACCTAAAATGAAAGCCCAAATTTGGGCAGATGAATATGTCAATCTTGCTAGTTTGCTACCTCAGTCCTCCCAACCCACTGCTTATACTATGACAGTCAACCAGACTGAGGGTGACCCTTCTATCCTCTGGATTCCCAAGTCCCCCAGAGATCTCACATCAATCCATCAATGGATTAGTGCTTTCGAGGTCTTCATGACCGTCTACTTGGAGCGATTTCCAATGCTGACATCGGAGCTGATTAAATATCAGTCCAACATTCGCCACTTAGCAGCCATTGGTCACGATTGGCACTTTTATGACCAACATTTCCGTACTTTGCGTCAGACTGATGTCCAACTGGCTTGGGGTTCTTGGCATTGGGAGTTGTACATGAAGTCCATGCCAGGTGGTCGTAACACGTATGGCTCAAGGGTCAACAATCCTAGCAGAGGTGGCCATAATCAGAATTGGCGTCAAGGTAGAAGGCAATACCCGAAGGGTTTTTGCCATAAGTTTCATTCAGGGGAACCATGTGCTGCAAATCCCTGCTCTTTTTCCCATAACTGTTTTCGGTGCCACCAGGCACACAGCTTTCAAAAATGCCCCAACAGGAATTCTAAACAGCCCTTTCGGGGATCCAGAGGAGGTTACTCCAATTTCAAACCCAGGTCAGGATAATCAGGCTATGAAGGTGAACATAACAACACCCATTCAAGTGGCAAAGTTTCAGGAAATGTTAGAAGGTTATGACCACCAGCTGAGTCAGTATTTGATTACAGGTTTTCGAGAGGGTTTTTCCTTAGGTATAACCCACGCGCCTTCTCATACTTCATCTAACCTGCAGTCAGCCCTCGAACTTCCACATATTGTATCCGTAAAACTCCAAAAAGAACTGGAGGCGGGGCGGGTAGCCGGGCCATTCCCCGCGTTACCTTTTCCGAATCTCGTCATTTCACCCATCGGGTTAGTACCAAAGAAAAACTGCCATGAGTATCGTCTCATTCACCACCTGTCCTTTCCCCAGGGTGCGTCCGTCAATGATAACATTCCGCAGGATATGTCCTCCGTCCACTACCAGACCATCCAGGATGCTATATCAATCATTTGCAACCTGGGACGAGGGGTTTTCCTCGCGAAAACTGATATCAAATCGGCCTTCCGCTTGATACCGGTCAATCCGCAGGATCACCATCTTCTGGGTTTCAAATGGCAAGACAAATTCTATTTTGATAAATGTTTACCCATGGGTTGTGCATCTTCTTGTCATATCTTTGAAACATTCAGCACTTCGCTCCAATGGATTGCCCAACGCAAATGTTGCATTCGCCACATTATTCATGTTTTGGACGACTTTCTGTTTCTGGCACCATCACACATCTTATGCCAAAACTACCTACGGAAATTCATCAAACTATGCTCGCATCTCGGTGTCCCAATCGCACAAGATAAAACGGTGGAGGCCTCGACATGTCTCACATTTCTAGGTATTGAACTGGATTCATTGGATATGTCTGCGCGTCTGCCACAAGACAAGCTAGACAAATGTAAAGAATCCATACAGGCTTTCCTCCTTGTTGCTAAAGTCACATTGCGAGAACTTCAATCTTTAATTGGCCTTCTTAATTTTACATGTTCTGTCATCGTGCCAGGGAGAATCTTTTTGAGACGTCTCATTAACCTCACATTGCACATCAAGCGCCCTCATCATCGCATTCGATTATCAGTTGAGGCCAAAGCCGATTTGAGAATCTGGCTCCTCTTTTTGGACAACTTCAATGGTAAATCCTTCTTTTTCACTCGAGACTGGGTTAATAGTGATAAATTAGTTTTGTATACCGATGCTGCCGCATCGTTAGGATTTGGGGGTATCTTCGGTAAGCATTGGTTTGTTGGGTCCTGGTCACCAGGGTCTGAATCGATGCACATCGCAGTGCTCGAACTGTATCCAGTTATTTTGTCTGTTCTTCTTTGGGGGCCCGCCCTTGCTAATCAGCGGGTCTTGTTCTTCACCGACAATCAAACAGTGGTATCAGTAGTCAACACACAAACTTCGCGCGATAAAGACCTTGCTCAACTCATACGTCATTTAGTACTAGCTTGTTTAACACATAATATTCATTTCAAAGCCAAGCACATCCCAGGCAAATCTAACAAATTAGCTGATTGCCTTTCTCGTTTGCAGGTCACAGATTTCAAACGGCTGCATCCGCAGAGCGACTCGCAGCCCACTACAATTCCGCCAAAGTGGGAACTACAGAACTTGCTCAAACTGTGAATCACCTCCTTACTAGTGCCTTAACACCATCCACACATCAGTCTTATAATGGCTCCCTGCATAAATTTCATGATTTTTGTACCTATCTCAACGTGCCTTATGCCCTCCCGATTTCAGTTTCCGACCTCTGTTTATTTATAGCTTTTTTATTCCGCCAGCGATACGCTTATCGTTCGATACGGTCTATTTTGTCTGCATTATCATACCTGCATAAAATGCACAATTTACCCGACCCCACTCATTGCTTTCCGGTTCAAAAAATTATGACAGGCCTGCAGAAGTTGCGTCCCGCGGTGGATCTTCGACTTCCCATTACCCCTGCTATTTTGGTTCAGCTAATTGCTGCACTGCCTTCTTGCAGTACCACTTCCTATGAGACCTTTTTATTCAGTGCCCTATTTTCTGTAGCATTCCATGCATTTGCGCGGGTAGGAGAACTGTGTCCTGCCAGCATTGAGCAACGATCTCAGGTGGTACAGCTGTCAGATCTCTGCTTTACCGCTGGCCGGAGCGCGGCAGCCACCCTGTCTTTCAGAAACTTTAAACACAATACTGCAGCTCGTCCACATCTTGTGGCGTTACCATTATTGGAGGAATCCAGCTGCTGCCCAGTGCGAGCTCTACTGCGTTTTACACACTACCGAGGTCAGTCTCCGGGTCCCTTGTTCGCGTATCCCACTGGTTACCCTGTCTTGCGCAACAAATTCACGATTATGTTGCGAGCTTGCTTAGCACGATGTGGCTTGGATTCTACTCTCTTTAAGGGTCACAGTTTTCGCATCGGTGCGGCAACATGGGCCGCTCAACGGGGCTATTCGGATGCCCAAATTCGGCTGATGGGGCGTTGGAAGTCAGATGCCTTTCGTCAATATATTCGGTGTCCTGCGCTGTCATAGGTTATGGCACATTAAATAATTGTCTGCCCTCTGGGGAGTTTTGCGTGTGTGCACTCTCGGGGCAACATAATGACACATCGTAATTAGAGGGCGCTGTATGGGTGTAATCGGATTGTTCACTTCTCGTCTTTGCCACATGAATAGTTTCATCATCCTTGCTGGGACCCCTTTATAATTGAATGCCATCTGGGGAGTTTTGCGTGTGTGCACTCTCTGGGCGACATAATGCCCATCGTAATTAAGGGGGGGGGGGGGGGACGCTGTGCGGGTGTCCTTGCATTATTACCTTCTCGTCATCTCTAGTGTCTCATCTTTGCCACATGAATAATTCCATCATCCTTGCTGGGACCCCGTTACGGATCCAGCAGCAGGAGTGCATGGGTTTTACCGTAAGGCTATAATAGCATTCTTCCAAGTATTTTACATATAGTGGGTTATCTGCTTAGCGCTGAATTGTGTCATGGAGCTCGCGTGTGACGGCTTCAAACATTTGTGGGTTATTAAATGTTCATTATCATGTTAGCTCTGAATGCTTTGTCTTCCTTTTATGGAGCTCGCGTGTGACGACTCCGACATCCTGGTTATTTAAGTATCACATCATTCCCAAAGCGTGCTTGGGTGTTCAGTGTGCTGGGGAGCTCGTGTGTATCGGCTCACCCTGATTACCTCTTGCCAGGTCTGATTCAGGCATTATCTGGGGATGACTTTATTAAGTTTCAGATGCATTGCGTGTGTGGGCATCTGCTTTGGAACGCTGTTTCGCAGCCGCAAGGCATAATGCAGCAATCCAACCTAGGGCATAGCGAGTACATGCTCTACTCTAAATGTTTGGGTACTTGTCCATGGCTTTCATGCAAGCCTTCCATATTTGTCTCCAGGTGCATCCGTCACTGCTCCATTCCACTTGCTGCTTTCTGGGCGTGATGTAGCGGGCATGCGTCTGGTCGAGCATTTATCAGTTTACCGACCAGCCCCTTTCCCGCTACATCTTTGGCATGTTCTCGTCGCCCAGTAGCTGCATAAAAGAAAAAATTGGGGCAAGACGTTGACTTTTCTTCATGTAAATATTTCTGTAAATATCATGTAAATAATTTTTCATAGCATCGGCTACACTGTATATTAACTTTGAGTAGAAATTAGAGATTTTGAATAATAAAAGTGTAGCCCTTTTTCATCAAAAGGTTGTGTTTGAGTTGTTTGTCCTGACCCGCAGTATAAATGTAAGGTTGATGCATGCATCAGCCGGATTTATGCTGCGTGTCAGGGTGAAGAATTATCAAGGCTTTTGCCTTGCCTTCCTTCACATCGTCGGCTTATATTATCAATTAGTTTGCACTGGTGCGCAAGAACACAGTGATGAGGTCGGACTAATTAGCCACATGAGCCAACGTCTTTGTCTCTGCTCAGTTCGGCGGAAGATTTTAATTTGCACTTTGCGCAGTATAGCAAGTCGGCTAATCAGTCCGTGGTCACAGGTCGCCCAGTGCAGATGTACATTAGCAATTAAGCAGTTTACCAGGGCAACTTCAACCCACCTCCACCCCTTTTTCATCCACCTGATTACCTTAGTCTTTGCGCTATTGGCATGTTCTCGTCGCCCAGTAGCTGCATAAAAGAAAAAATTGGGGCAAGACGTTGACTTTTCTTCATGTAAATATTTCTGTAAATATCATGTAAATAATTTTTCATAGCATCGGCTACACTGTATATTAACTTTGAGTAGAAATTAGAGATTTTGAATAATAAAAGTGTAGCCCTTTTTCATCAAAAGGTTGTGTTTGAGTTGTTTGTCCTGACCCGCAGTATAAATATATTTAAAAAAGATGGAGTAATATTTTAGTAGTAATATTTATTTAAAGAAACATTGTGCCCAATAAGGTTCTCAAAGGAAATAAAAGTATTGTAAAAGTAAATGAGTAAAAATTAACAGTCTTTAAGCTGGTAAACAAGTGACAGGCTTGCATAACTAATTGTCCTGTTGAGTTCTACTCTTAATCTAAGTATAACACAATGGGGCTGTGGAGTTTGATTCCCTGACACTTGTTTATCAGTAGAAAATATGTAAGGCATAATCACGCTGTATTGTTATAGCTGTACTCAACAGTGTTAGGCAAACAATGGATGTCTTTAGCTTTATGTATTTGTGAAAACATTGGTTACCCCTGGAAGTTGTTTGTTTACTTGACAACAATGCTCACCTTCTGGAAGGAGTATATAAGAAGAAGGCATGCACTGGTCAAATTACCATTAATAGTTTGACCAGTGTATGTTAATAAATATTTGAAGTTATATATTCTTTTCATTGAAGGTGAGTCTAGTTTGCTTGTACTTTAGTTATAATTTATTTTAGTGCCCTGAAATCAGTGGGTGACTGGCTTATATTCTGTTGGAACTGGCTAAACATTTATTCAAATGATTAGCAAGTTTCAATGGTTAAACACTGCACGTTAGCTGTTTTAGAGTTATTTAGAATAATTATTTAGTAGGTATAATGTGTTTAAAAGTGTATAATAACTTGGAAAGTGAAATTGCTTACTCTGGAATTTCCATACATAAACAGTTGAATTATTGAATGTGATTAAGCATTTGTTTGAATTTATTTCAATTAGTAAATTGAGAAATTTGACAGTCATGGTGTACAGCGTGTACATAGTTTATAGGATTAAGAGCTTGAAGCAAGTGCTTATTAACCATTTATATGTTTCACAGGAGTTCACAGGAGCTGTTGATCTCTATAGATCAACAGAGTTCTGGTGAACTCATGTGAAACATAGGCACGTGCAGGACGACAGTATAATATTTGCTTAGAATAAATCAAGGTAAAGTCAGGTAGCTGAAGGAGCTTGTAGCTCAAGGAGCTTGTATTTGGTTAAGTATTAACCAGCAAGGTTTAGATTTATTTACTCGCGGGAAAAAGCGAGGATGTAGTTATATTCATAAAGTGTGAGTATGGTTCTATGTTTTTTATGGGAACCTTTAATATTTGTTCTAGCTCAACATAATAGATTATATTTACAGTTGCTTCAGAGGCAAATGAAGTAAAGAGAGCTTTCGACTCTATTTCCTTCATTTGCCTGGAAGCAGTAAGCATTAAAGTCACACTGAAATTGTATATTTATGTGTAGTCATTGTTTAAAGGGAGACAAATCTAGAGAAGAGTTACTGAAGCTCTTCTGTGAGATTTAGCCCTGAGTGTGTGTTACAAAATACCTTAGATATTTATTTTTATATGCCAGAAACTGGTTTACATAAGTTTTGTTTAAACATTTGTCACATGTGTCCATGTGGCCATAACAAAACGATAGATATCAGCACTAGGAGCTTTCCACAGCAGATAATTATTTATGTTTGGTTTCATATTGAAATGAAGTAAATAGAGCCAGTAGCTCTATTCCCTTCATTTGCTTGAAAACAAACATGTCTCTGTCTCTCAAGTAATTTATTGGTGTTTATGGTCACATTCTTCCGAGCTGTAGCTCATTGAACTTGCTGTTGTATCACATTGTAATGTAGTATTGTTCACAAGCTGATGAGGCAAATGGAGCCCTCGGCTCTATTTCCTTCATCTGCTTGGAAACAAAATGATAATGTTAGCTCTAGGAGCTTGCTACTAAGTAAACTATAATCTAGCCTTGTTTTGTAAGCAAGCGAAGTGAATGGAGCCATTAACTCTATTCCCTTCGTTTGCTTGGAAACAAACTAACAAAAAAAAATATACCACGTTGTTAATTAATTTATTTATGGTAAAAAAATGTGGGATCAGTTCTAGGGCAGGTCGACACATATAATTATTATAATCAACAATAAGTTTGTACTGGTTGAGTTGAAGAATTCGCCACACCTGTTCACGTTGCCTTAATCGGCCGTGTGAGCAAGTGTGCTGGCCATCCCGAGGCCTGGGATGGCTGCTCCTATCTTTGACATTGATATCATCATAATTATGAGATTTTGTATTAGAGCATTATGTTGCTTCCACCCTAAGGGTACAATACACAGATCCCTTAGGGACACTTTGTAAGATTTGCCTATGTACCTGATACTTAAAAATTACCATTAATAGTTTGACCAGTGTATGTTAATAAATATTTGAAGTTATATATTCTTTTCATTGAAGGCTACTCCAGAAATTAGAATTGCCCCAAGAGGCAAAAAAATTCACCCTATAACAGTTGGTAGAGAATCCAGATCGATCCTGAGTCCATGTCCAGACCCCAGAACTATAACTTAAGAAGTTACAGATCATCAGAAATTCCAGACACCACTACAACAGACAAAACAACAATCATGGCAGGTTTGGTGGTAGAGTTACCTAAATTCAAAGGAGATGGAACCCAAAATGTAGAACAATGGGTTGAACTGTTCCAAAATTGGATCAAAATTCATGGACTAAATGAAGACAGAGCTGCCAGCAGTGGATTTTATGAAGAAACATAATGCTATTGTCAATCTGGAAAATAACACCTTCCAAATTGATGATGGACATAGTGCTTATCTTATACAAACAAATGTATCTTTAGCTCAGATATCTCAGTATCACATCCAATGAATCTAGCAGTGATTCAAGCATTTTTTACAAAAGATGTGTATGACCAGTATAGTGGAGGACAGTTATTCCCTCAGCCCGTTCCAATTTCAATTCCACCATTCAAACTGTATAATCATTCAGCTTCCTCATTTTTGGCAGCAGACCAAAAAGCTCATTTAAGCTTAAAAAAGATGGCCACAGCTGCAGCAAAAGATGCCACTATCTTTCGCACCCTTTCAGAGCCACTTGCTGAAGGGGAAATTTCGATTAACTCATCCTTCCTTGACCATAGTGGTATCTTGTCCATGTCATCAGCCATTGCTGCAGGTTGTGCAATCGTTGGCTTTATATACTTATATATGAGATTCAGGAGATTGTCCTTGGCCTTAGCCCTCTTAAAGAGACTTCCACATGGAGAGTGTAAAAATCTTATTCCTTCTTTTGTTTATAAAGCAGAAGGTGTTTCTTCAGTGGAAAATTATAAAGTTGATGAAACGTTGAATGATTATGTAGTGTATTTTATACTTGTTTCCTTTTTTGTTGGTGCATTATTTAGTATTATTATGTATAAGCTTATCAAGTTCTTCCGGCAAAGAAACCACACAACTTCAGTTTGGTTAGAATTGACAGATGGAGTAAACTGTGTTAAAATCAAGCTTTTGTCACTGCCATACTGTCCATCAAGTTGGGAAATTTGTATGCCAACAACCATAGATGGCTTAACAATTGAAGGTCATGTTATGCCTCGTCTTCATGTCAACTTAGCTGACATGAAGCTGAGACATGGCCTGACTGACAAACAGATAGACATTAGACAAGCATATAAATTGACTTGGTTTGAAGCTTTTCAATGTAGACGAATCCTTAAGCATCCATTTTGTGTCTTTCTTATTCAGTCCCACCTGGGTTTGGCGCGGGTATTAAATCAAAACACTAAGCATGAAAATGAAATTTACCCTTCATGTCCCAGTTTTACAGCAATGCAAGATTAGTAAGAGACCACCGATTGTGGTGATTATCTTTGGGGACCAAAGATATGTTGGCCGGAGGAGTGTGTTGTAGAGTAGTATTTTTAGTTATATATATTTAAAAAAGATGGAGTAATATTTTAGTAGTAATATTTATTTAAAGAAACATTGTGCCCAATAAGGTTCTCAAAGGAAATAAAAGTATTGTAAAAGTAAATGAGTAAAAATTAACAGTCTTTAAGCTGGTAAACAAGTGACAGGCTTGCATAGCTAATTGTCCTGTTGAGTTCTACTCTTAATCTAAGTATAACACAATGGGGCTGTGGAGTTTGATTCCCTGACACTTGTTTATCAGTAGAAAATATGTAAGGCATAATCACGCTGTATTGTTATAGCTGTACTCAACAGTGTTAGGCAAACAATGGATGTCTTTAGCTTTCTGTATTTGTGAAAACATTGGTTACCCCTGGAAGTTGTTTGTTTACTTGATAACAATGCTCACCTTCTGGAAGGAGTATATAAGAAGAAGGCATGCACTGGTCAAATTACCATTAATAGTTTGACCAGTGTATGTTAATAAATATTTGAAGTTATATATTCTTTTCATTGAAGGTGAGTCTAGTTTGCTTGTACTTTAGTTATAATTTATTTTAGTGCCCTGAAATCAGTGGGTGACTGGCTTATATTCTGTTGGAACTGGCTAAACATTTATTCAAATGATTAGCAAGTTTCAATGGTTAAACACTGCACGTTAGCTGTTTTAGAGTTATTTAGAATAATTATTTAGTAGGTATAATGTGTTTAAAAGTGTATAATAACTTGGAAAGTGAAATTGCTTACTCTGGAATTTCCATACATAAACAGTTGAATTATTGAATGTGATTAAGCATTTGTTTGAATTTATTTCAATTAGTAAATTGAGAAATTTGACAGTCATGGTGTACAGCGTGTACATAGTTTATAGGATTAAGAGCTTGAAGCAAGTGCTTATTAACCATTTATATGTTTCACAGGAGTTCACAGGAGCTGTTGATCTCTATAGATCAACGGAGTTCTGGTGAACTCATGTGAAACATAGGCACGTGCAGGACGACAGTATAATATTTGCTTAGAATAAATCAAGGTAAAGTCAGGTAGCTCAAGGAGCTTGTAGCTCAAGGAGCTTGTATTTGGTTAAGTATTAACCAGCAAGGTTTAGATTTATTTACTCGCGGGAAAAAGCGAGGATGTAGTTATATTCATAAAGTGTGAGTATGGTTCTATGTTTTTTATGGGAACCTTTAATATTTGTTCTAGCTCAACATAATAGATTATATTTACAGTTGCTTCAGAGGCAAATGAAGTAAAGAGAGCTTTCGACTCTATTTCCTTCATTTGCCTGGAAGCAGTAAGCATTAAAGTCACACTGAAATTGTATATTTATGTGTAGTCATTGTTTAAAGGGAGACAAATCTAGAGAAGAGTTACTGAAGCTCTTCTGTGAGATTTAGCCCTGAGTGTGTGTTACAAAATACCTTAGATATTTATTTTTATATGCCAGAAACTGGTTTACATAAGTTTTGTTTAAACATTTGTCACATGTGTCCATGTGGCCATAACAAAACGATAGATATCAGCACTAGGAGCTTTCCACAGCAGATAATTATTTATGTTTGGTTTCATATTGAAATGAAGTAAATAGAGCCAGTAGCTCTATTCCCTTCATTTGCTTGAAAACAAACATGTCTCTGTCTCTCAAGTAATTTATTGGTGTTTATGGTCACATTCTTCCGAGCTGTAGCTCATTGAACTTGCTGTTGTATCACATTGTAATGTAGTATTGTTCACAAGCTGATGAGGCAAATGGAGCCCTCGGCTCTATTTCCTTCATCTGCTTGGAAACAAAATGATAATGTTAGCTCTAGGAGCTTGCTACTAAGTAAACTATAATCTAGCCTTGTTTTGTAAGCAAGCGAAGTGAATGGAGCCATTAACTCTATTCCCTTCGTTTGCTTGGAAACAAACTAACAAAAAAAAATATACCACATTGTTAATTAATTTATTTATGGTAAAAAAATGTGGGATCAGTTCTAGGGCAGGTCGACACATATAATTATTATAATCAACAATAAGTTTGTACTGGTTGAGTTGAAGAATTCGCCACACCTGTTCACGTTGCCTTAATCGGCCGTGTGAGCAAGTGTGCTGGCCATCCCGAGGCCTGGGATGGCTGCTCCTATCTTTGACATTGATATCATCATAATTATGAGATTTTGTATTAGAGCATTATGTTGCTTCCACCCTAAGGGTACAATACACAGATCCCTTAGGGACACTTTGTAAGATTTGCCTATGTACCTGATACTTAAAAATTACCATTAATAGTTTGACCAGTGTATGTTAATAAATATTTGAAGTTATATATTCTTTTCATTGAAGGCTACTCCAGAAATTAGAATTGCCCCAAGAGGCAAAAAAATTCACCCTATAACAGTTGGTAGAGAATCCAGATCGATCCTGAGTCCATGTCCAGACCCCAGAACTATAACTTAAGAAGTTACAGATCATCAGAAATTCCAGACACCACTACAACAGACAAAACAACAATCATGGCAGGTTTGGTGGTAGAGTTACCTAAATTCAAAGGAGAAGGAACCCAAAATGTAGAACAATGGGTTGAACTGTTCCAAAATTGGATCAAAATTCATGGACTAAATGAAGACAGAGCTGCCAGCAGTGGATTTTATGAAGAAACATAATGCTATTGTCAATCTGGAAAATAACACCTTCCAAATTGATGATGGACATAGTGCTTATCTTATACAAACAAATGTATCTTTAGCTCAGAAATCTCAGTATCACATCCAATGAATCTAGCAGTGATTCAAGCATTTTTTACAAAAGATGTGTATGACCAGTATAGTGGAGGACAGTTATTCCCTCAGCCCGTTCCAATTTCAATTCCACCATTCAAACTGTATAATCATTCAGCTTCCTCATTTTTGGCAGCAGACCAAAAAGCTCATTTAAGCTTAAAAAAGATGGCCACAGCTGCAGCAAAAGATGCCACTATCTTTCACACCCTTTCAGAGCCACTTGCTGAAGGGGAAATTTCGATTAACTCATCCTTCCTTGACCATAGTGGTATCTTGTCCATGTCATCAGCCATTGCTGCAGGTTGTGCAATCGTTGGCTTTATATACTTATATATGAGATTCAGGAGATTGTCCTTGGCCTTAGCCCTCTTAAAGAGACTTCCACATGGAGAGTGTAAAAATCTTATTCCTTCTTTTGTTTATAAAGCAGAAGGTGTTTCTTCAGTGGAAAATTATAAAGTTGATGAAACGTTGAATGATTATGTAGTGTATTTTATACTTGTTTCCTTTTTTGTTGGTGCATTATTTAGTATTATTATGTATAAGCTTATCAAGTTCTTCCGGCAAAGAAACCACACAACTTCAGTTTGGTTAGAATTGACAGATGGAGTAAACTGTGTTAAAATCAAGCTTTTGTCACTGCCATACTGTCCATCAAGTTGGGAAATTTGTATGCCAACAACCATAGATGGCTTAACAATTGAAGGTCATGTTATGCCTCGTCTTCATGTCAACTTAGCTGATATGAAGCTGAGACATGGCCTGACTGACAAACAGATAGACATTAGACAAGCATATAAATTGACTTGGTTTGAAGCTTTTCAATGTAGACGAATCCTTAAGCATCCATTTTGTGTCTTTCTTATTCAGTCCCACCTGGGTTTGGCGCGGGTATTAAATCAAAACACTAAGCATGAAAATGAAATTTACCCTTCATGTCCCAGTTTTACAGCAATGCAAGATTAGTAAGAGACCACCGATTGTGGTGATTATCTTTGGGGACCAAAGATATGTTGGCCAGAGGAGTGTGTTGTAGAGTAATATTTTTAGTTATATACATTTAAAAAAGATGGAGTAATATTTTAGTAGTAATATTTATTTAAAGAAACATTGTGCCCAATAAGGTTCTCAAAGGAAATAAAAGTATTGTAAAAGTAAATGAGTAAAAATTAACAGTCTTTAAGCTGGTAAACAAGTGACAGGCTTGCATAGCTAATTGTCCTGTTGAGTTCTACTCTTAATCTAAGTATAACACAATGGGGCTGTGGAGTTTGATTCCCTGACACTTGTTTATCAGTAGAAAATATGTAAGGCATAATCACGCTGTATTGTTATAGCTGTACTCAACAGTGTTAGGCAAACAATGGATGTCTTTAGCTTTCTGTATTTGTGAAAACATTGGTTACCCCTGGAAGTTGTTTGTTTACTTGACAACAATGCTCACCTTCTGGAAGGAGTATATAAGAAGAAGGCATGCACTGGTCAAATTACCATTAATAGTTTGACCAGTGTATGTTAATAAATATTTGAAGTTATATATTCTTTTCATTGAAGGTGAGTCTAGTTTGCTTGTACTTTAGTTATAATTTATTTTAGTGCCCTGAAATCAGTGGGTGACTGGCTTATATTCTGTTGGAACTGGCTAAACATTTATTCAAATGATTAGCAAGTTTCAATGGTTAAACACTGCACGTTAGCTGTTTTAGAGTTATTTAGAATAATTATTTAGTAGGTATAATGTGTTTAAAAGTGTATAATAACTTGGAAAGTGAAATTGCTTACTCTGGAATTTCCATACATAAACAGTTGAATTATTGAATGTGATTAAGCATTTGTTTGAATTTATTTCAATTAGTAAATTGAGAAATTTGACAGTCAGGGTGTACAGCGTGTACATAGTTTATAGGATTAAGAGCTTGAAGCAAGTGCTTATTAACCATTTATATGTTTCACAGGAGTTCACAGGAGCTGTTGATCTCTATAGATCAACAGAGTTCTGGTGAACTCATGTGAAACATAGGCACGTGCAGGACGACAGTATAATATTTGCTTAGAATAAATCAAGGTAAAGTCAGGTAGCTCAAGGAGCTTGTAGCTCAAGGAGCTTGTATTTGGTTAAGTATTAACCAGCAAGGTTTAGATTTATTTACTCGCGGGAAAAAGCGAGGATGTAGTTATATTCATAAAGTGTGAGTATGGTTCTATGTTTTTTATGGGAACCTTTAATATTTGTTCTAGCTCAACATAATAGATTATATTTACAGTTGCTTCAGAGGCAAATGAAGTAAAGAGAGCTTTCGACTCTATTTCCTTCATTTGCCTGGAAGCAGTAAGCATTAAAGTCACACTGAAATTGTATATTTATGTGTAGTCATTGTTTAAAGGGAGACAAATCTAGAGAAGAGTTACTGAAGCTCTTCTGTGAGATTTAGCCCTGAGTGTGTGTTACAAAATACCTTAGATATTTATTTTTATATGCCAGAAACTGGTTTACATAAGTTTTGTTTAAACATTTGTCACATGTGTCCATGTGGCCATAACAAAACGATAGATATCAGCACTAGGAGCTTTCCACAGCAGATAATTATTTATGTTTGGTTTCATATTGAAATGAAGTAAATAGAGCCAGTAGCTCTATTCCCTTCATTTGCTTGAAAACAAACATGTCTCTGTCTCTCAAGTAATTTATTGGTGTTTATGGTCACATTCTTCCGAGCTGTAGCTCATTGAACTTGCTGTTGTATCACATTGTAATGTAGTATTGTTCACAAGCTGATGAGGCAAATGGAGCCCTCGACTCTATTTCCTTCATCTGCTTGGAAACAAAATGATAATGTTAGCTCTAGGAGCTTGCTACTAAGTAAACTATAATCTAGCCTTGTTTTGTAAGCAAGCGAAGTGAATGGAGCCATTAACTCTATTCCCTTCGTTTGCTTGGAAACAAACTAACAAAAAAAAATATACCACATTGTTAATTAATTTATTTATGGTAAAAAAATGTGGGATCAGTTCTAGGGCAGGTCGACACATATAATTATTATAATCAACAATAAGTTTGTACTGGTTGAGTTGAAGAATTCGCCACACCTGTTCACGTTGCCTTAATCGGCCGTGTGAGCAAGTGTGCTGGCCATCCCGAGGCCTGGGATGGCTGCTCCTATCTTTGACATTGATATCATCATAATTATGAGATTTTGTATTAGAGCATTATGTTGCTTCCACCCTAAGGGTACAATACACAGATCCCTTAGGGACACTTTGTAAGATAGCGGGGGAGGAATTCGCTAGAATTGTGCACTTGGTGATACCTTCCTGAAATTTGGCATGATGTAAGGGTAGGCATCAGAGATTTCAAAATCGATCGGCTACAAGTTGGCACCATCCTCTAGCCACCACTAGCAGCGAAATCCAAAATGGCCGCCAAGCGGATCGAAAAAAAGCTATTTTCGCCGATCGCACAACTGAAGCTCCAAACCTAACACCATACATGTGCTGTAATTGATGTGAATGATGGAGTGAAGCCCTTGGAACAAGTTGGGGGGAAGATTAATGGATAATGGGATCAGAATTTCCGTCGATGTGTGCGTCTGTGTGTCTGACTGTCAGTATGATCGTCCGTCCGTAGATAAATTAGTGTTGAATGTTTCTCGGGAATGCAATGGTCAAATGAACATGGTATGAGAGATTCCTGTCAACACATGAACAAGGGTACTCGATAGTATGCAGCAGTGGGGATACTTGGACATTTGATAATCCAATTAAAGTGACAGTCTATTCTCAACTTCCGGCATTTTCGATAGATTTATTTTCTAAGAAAATAAAACTATCAAATTTCTAGAGGAGTTCTGGTTCAATCTCAACACCATAGCGACACGTCTGCCAGCAAGGGCAGTGCTGGAATGAACTCGGGATGCATTAGTTCCCGTTGTTAATTATACAATGTTATCTTGCCAGTATAGAACATTGGCAAAATGGGACTAGAAGGGGTGAGTGTATGTTTGCAGTCATTCGAGGTACAGGAATATTTTTTGACTACAAGTAGTATTCTTCATTTTCGGCCAGTTAAGATGTGGTGTGTTCCAAGTCAGGATTAATGTTGCCGACACTTAATGCCCATCCCTCATGGTATGCTACTTTACCAGGGATATAGAGATATAGCCACCACTGGGAGCCAAAACATGACCTTTGATGTCGATGAGTGGTCGAAATGTTTTAGCGAATAACTTATCGAAATATGATCCGGTATGGCAATTTGATACCTTACGTTAGATTTATTAGATCAACTCAGGTATGGATTCATTGAGACATGAGTGCGCTACAAGATGAAGGATTTCCAAGTTGATTTGCTATGGAGTAGGAACTGACTAGTCACATGTGGCCTATGGCCAGAGAAAGACAAGGATACCATAGATGAACACACGGGTGAACGAAGGTATCAACTGTTGTACAGAGGCAAAATAGTTGGGGATATTGTATCATGCTATGCATGAATTAACACCGTCTTGTGCAGTAAATAACAGACTATTTTCCGAAATCTAAAACTGTATTCCTATACCCCGGACAATGTAGCAAGCCACATGGGATGAACATTTGTTAGCAAAATCAACTCAACTAGAAACATGACATGTGTTAACTGGCCGAAAATGGAAAAAAAAATACCAGAATAGGAGATGACTGGTCCTAACATGACAGTATACTACTCAATATTGTTACAACAGCCACCTTCACACTTACACAAAGGTGTGCACCTTAATCCAGCTTTCAAGCATTTGCAATTGCCCTTGCAGGCCTTGGCACAACTACAGTGGAGCATCAGTGCACATGCAGCACTTGCGTCTCCTAGGTGAGTCCAAAATGGGACCAGAATATTGAGACGTGGATTCCACTCCCATCCGTACTGTGATGGGTCTGGCACACATAAGTGTTTCTGCAGAGCACGATGCCAAATGAAAGATGACACAAGAATTACCCTTTTTACATGTTGATACAGAGCTGCTTTGGTGGGCGGGATGTTTTCCATAGACTTAAGGCCATGTGTGAACATATGCCGTCTCGCATCATTGACACGTGTACTGACACAACTGTTACTGTACATCTGTATGGTGAGTTTTTCGATATGCTGCATATGAGGGGAATCCTCTGAAAAGACTTGCGGATTCTCAGTCAATTCTATCATCATTTCAGTTGATGCGGGAAAATTCATCCATGCATTCCATCCTGTCTTCTTCCCAATGCCGAGCATGCTGGATGTTACATCACAACCTGTGAAGGCGTGGAAGAAAGTCAGGGCCTTACAGTAATCAGGTCCAAGTTGTGAAGCTATCTCATGAATTGGCATATCTTTATATGCCTTTCCAATTCCAAACCCAATCCACAGCTCACTGAGTCCAAGGTCACGGAATGTTGCGAAATGGTGCAAAGACAGAATGACGACATCAGAATCAACCGTGCGAAGAAAAGCTATTTTGTGACCTTGTGAGACTGCATGGTTGAGATGAAGCATCATGCGCGTGTCTGCTTCCTCGTGGTTCGATGGAGATATGTCACATAAGCTAACATCCTTATTGCATAGTACATATTCTCCTGATGTCGTTAACAACTGGTACTCGGATGTTGATGTTAATTTCAGCAGTTCAGCAGACAGGAACTTGAAAAATTCGTCTTTATTCTCACTAACTTTCAAGAATGCCTGCCAATTCTTCCCTTTAGGTAAAGGGACGTTCTCGGACACCCGTATCAACCTAACTGCTGTCTCACCGAGGCGTTTTGCTCGCGTCTGATTCTTCAAACTGCCTTCGGGGTAACAGTCATAGATCGCATCAACCCTTGTGGTGTTCGTGTTAATCAGAGATTCGATGTATGGCAATAATTGCAATCGAGCATATTCTCCAAACAGATCCGCTTTCTGTGGTTTGATTACATGGACTACAGCAGGCATATCCAAGATGACAACTGAAGCTTGTCTAGCTGCTGAATTCTTCCCTTGTGCAGGAATAGCTGGTAAACAATTGAGAATTTGAGATTTTGTCCCACTCCGTAGCTTACCTCTATCGGATAATGCTGGCGGATCACGTGCATTCTCGTGCATGAAAAACTCATCCATGTTTGAATCAGGCCGGGCTTGCAGTGAAACGAACATCTGGGTAACTATTGCGGCAGTTGCTTTACTTGACATGAGTTTGTCTCGGCCTTTGTCCAGGTTGGCTGGGGGTGGGTTAAGGAAGGTATATATATTTGCCTTGGGAATAACATCATTCAGGGGTACGGTGCATTCCACAAGCCTTTCCTTCAAGAAAGTGGAATATAAATGCTTGCCCCTTTCGGGTAATGACCGTAAACTCTTACTAACTTCGGGGTCCATATATTCACCAGTATCTAATGTCACCAGCTGACCACTAGTTTCATCATAAGGGTTGATAATGAGTCCCTGATTCACCAGATCGAGGAGAGATTTCAATTGATTCAGAAATTTTTTCTGCTCTGATACCGAACTTTCCGGGTGTTCCGTGTTATCTGATGATGTTGTGTGGAAACTTGCATATTCATACTCATCTATAACACGCAGAACTTCTGACCTTGAAAGCTCAATAACGACTTTCTCTTCAGCCTGGCCATAGAGACCTTTTGGACCACTGTCTTCTTTGAGTAGTTGGATACTATGTTCTTGGCTCTGATCTAAACCCATCATACTGAACTTCCTCTCACTACGCTGGACCACAAAATGGCCTTCCATGAATTTGTTGTGGATTGAAGGATGCCGCCTGGGTAGCTGAGACATGTCTCTCAGAAATACGGGGACCCACCGACAATAATTTGTATGTCCTAGGGCAAAAAAGTAACTGCACAACTCATCGATAGAACACAGTGTACCAGGCCAGTTACCGATTCGTTGGTTCCGAACGAATTGACAGCTTGTCAAGAGAAAGTTCCGAACGATTTCACCCCAATAGCGCGCAGTTGGAGATTGTGAAAGAATCCTCTGTTCCCACATTTCAAATGACTCATGGGGCCCAGTCTGCTGACAGTAAATCTCATAAGCATTCTTTCTGAGGATCTCAAGCCAAGCTAGAGTGAGAAGATATGCCTGTCGCGTCCTCTTGACATGTTTCCCACCAAGTAGGGATGATGCTACACCGGGTGTGAATATCTTTGCGAGGTGAAACATTCGCTCCCAACCAGAACCACCCATAAGCTTACAACCAGCTTGTTGGGTGCACATTTCAAGATGCAGGAATCCAATCATACACACCATTCGATCCTCACCTATCTCCTCTGGGAACAGCCATTGACATTTTTTCTGCCTGGCATACAACGGACAGTCACCTTCAATGACAGGTATCTGGCCGGGGTTTACGAAAGCAGTAGCTTCCCTGACCACATACATAGCATGCTTCTGCATACTGAGTGAGTCCGCTTTCTGCTCACTGAAAACAGGGAATACCCCAATAACTGCACGAGGTTTGACATTGTCTTGATCTTCATGTTTTGAAAAGAAGCCTGAAAAGGTCACAGGGACTTCATCAAGCTGCCAGCTGCCATCAACCTTCCCTTTATTGCTGATCTGTGACACATGAGACAACCAGTCATTCTCTCCCACGTTCAAATCTGCATATTCATTGGGCCGTACATTACATTCATCTGGAGATTCAAGCCTGATGTCCCCACCAAAGTCTTCAACGAAAGGAACAAATGCATAGTCGTCTGGGAGTTCAATTTGTGTGTCTTCTGGAACATCTAAACTCAGTGGTGGGGGATCAGTACCCACATTGTCCCTGCTCAGTTGACCAATGAGTGTGATGGACGTACCATGCATATCAGATCTACCAGATACATCAATGTTATCAGTGGTTCCTATCGAGAAAACATTACGTTTGCAGTTAGCTGGGACTACAACACCTTCGTTCTTGAACCGCAGTGAAACAGCTCTCGCGAAACCCCTGCGAACATCCATTACGCGATCATAAGAGACAGAGAGTCCCATTTGATGAAAATCTCTGATAAGATTTTTCATACGATCATGGGCATGCAACTTCAAACCCACATAAAGAGGCATTGGAGTTTCTCTGTCACGTCTCTGGTGAACATTTTGTGCATGTTCGGAGCGTTTCGCTGAATTGCTGATCAACATCTGTGAAATAGTACAAGCCACTCGAGTCTTGGCATTAACAGTCTCATCATCGCCTAAGTTCTGTATACTACATGTGCCCTCAAGTAGAACTCTAAGAAGAGTCAGGAGTGAGTTGGGTACAGGCTCGCTCAAGCAATAAGATGAAAATGATCCCGTGAAAGGAGCTTGAGATATGAGTATGTGTTTACGCAGAAGAAGACCCACATCAACTATCTTTTTTGCCTCTTCCTCAGACACTATACGAGTTAAAGATTCGGACAACAAGGAGCCAACTCGAAACCTACTTGAAATAAACACATCTCTACCCTGTGTGAAGGCGTCCCAGCCATCGCCCAATTTCTGCAACAAATGTTCTTTGAATCGAGTGGAATGTATTTCTTCACTAAGCCAATCAGAACCGACTTGCTTCAACCTCCGACTGTACAGATTCTTGAGATCGACAAGCTTCATCGCGGAATCGTTGTGTTCAACAAATGTTATGAGCTCTGCCATAACGAGAGGGTCATAGGGCAGGCCTGACGCGGAATGTTCGGCGTTCTTCGACTTTTTAGATTTAGCCGCTCGTGCTTCATTGGCAAGCTTACAATAACAGGTTTTGTGATAGTAAAGATCACTAGCAGCGGAATCAAATGCTGCATTGACCCGAGAAAAAACAACCCAGTTCTCGGCTTCCTTTGCCATAATTTTGAGTTTATTGTTATCAGACATTGATCTGCAAATAGGCTCACTGCTGTCACCTTCGCGTTTGTGACAATAAACACACTGGGGCAGTTTCCTGTCACAGCCAGATTCAAAACTTGTCCGTGTTCTTTTAGGACTCAGCGTGGAGCAGGATGCCACTGCCTCATTTCGCTCTCGCTTGTGTAGCACGCGCTGTACGATGTGAGTCCGAATACTGTCACGGCATGTCTTATGATATATTGCCTTATTCGTCAACAGTGACATCGACATACACTCATCACTCTCTCTCATCAAACAATCAATGGTCAAATTATATGGAAGCTCAACGCCATTATCTAGGAAGCGCGTTATGTCTTCCTCAATAGCTTTATAGGCGTCATGAAAACGAGATTCTCTATACGGACGCATCAATTTCTTGGAACTGTCTTGCTGGCAAAAGCAACAACGTTCCCAGTCAGTACTAGTCCGTACACGAAGAGGATTCTCACTCATTCTGTGAATGATTTTTGTGAACAATCGCGTTCTCGAATTAATTTCGACAGACAAATCAGAATTGCTTGCGGAATTACGCCAAACAAGAGATTGTATGGCAAAGAGACTGCTTCATAAAGAGCGTTGTTTCTCCGGGATCAGCGTCATTCAGGTTTGCCTGAATGACGCTGATCCCGGAGAAACAACGCTCTTTTCAAGTTCCAAGAAATTGATGCGTCCGTATAGAGAATCTCGTTTTATTCTACATCATCTCCCACGTCTGTTTCCAACACGTGCGTGGATCAGAGTTCACTTTCGCGCCCTTACAATCGGATGTATAGTCGGTAGACCGTCGAAAAGGAGGTTCCCTTCAGCCGCTGGCGGCCATTTTGGATTGTGCCGCTACTGGTCGCCACCGGTCGGTGTCAACTTGTAGCCGATCGTTTTTGAGAACCTCATAGCCTACACTAACAGTGTGCCAAATTTCAAGAAGGTATCACCAAGTGCACAATTCACCTGTATGTGACGAATTCCTCCCCCGCTATATGTACCTGATACTTAAAAATTACCATTAATAGTTTGACCAGTGTATGTTAATAAATATTTGAAGTTATATATTCTTTTCATTGAAGGCTACTCCAGAAATTAGAATTGCCCCAAGAGGCAAAAAAATTCACCCTATAACACAACAACCAGGGTATAAGCGCACGCGAAACATCGGGGATATATGGTTTAAACGAAAGCTTTCCGCTTTTGCGGAAATAAAAATCGAACCAAAAATTATTAACTGGTAGAGTGCTAGAAGCCACTATCAGGGCTTTAATATGAAGAGCAGGTACCCCAGCCTAAAGGTGTCATATTCTGTGGATGTGCTTCACATTATCTTAGAAGCGAAATTACTTAGTCTATATGGGTTTGCCTTGTTACAATTTATGGGAGAGTGCCTCTTGGCACTCTCCCATAAATTGTAACAAGGCAAAGACACAGGAACAAATTTTGATGACCAAAAATAACTTAGCACTCTACCAGTTAACATTCTGTTTTGTCAGATATAGAGGGTAAAAATGCAGTTTATACTATATCAAGAACTTGTATGGCTTATCACACAGATTCGAGACACGCTTATTACATTAGTAAATAAAAATCGAATCATTTGGGCATGTTTGCAGACCTGTTGTATTTTGTCGGAATCAAACAAATAATACTATGCATTAAATCTTTGACAACAAATTATTCCCTGTAACAGCCTTTAGATTAGTCTAATTTGGGGGACACTACAGACTTGCTAGGTCAGCTGTTTTGCTGTGGAACAAACCTTTTTTGCAATACCGTCTGTCTGAAATGCAATTGCATGCTTTCTCAGGGCTGCATCGGTGTGTCGGAATATCTATGAGGTCTTGTTCCAGTTCTGCGCACTTTCTACTGCAATAGAACAGGCACCCTAATATGCTGTCTCTGGGCATGTGTGGATAAACTTGAAGTTAAACTAGACTTTGTCTGAGATTGACAACAAATCTCATGATGTTATCAAACAAAAAGCTGGGCTTGCATTTTAGAATCGTGACCAGGCTGATCGATAGGCCTGGTGAGGTGGTCGACCAGGCTGATTTTTCTTCACTGGGGCTGATTTAGTCTTTTACACTGGCATGAGCATATTATATTGATATTTCATACATATTGTTATTTGATGATATAAGAATAAAAATTAATAATTCCAACCTAATTGGCTTTTACTAATTTGCTATGGACTATTAACCAGACAATATTAATACCATGCTGATCCATGTCTTGCGTCTTGGCACATATTTTTAGCCCCCCACCCCCTCCCCCCTCCAACCTTTCTGCATGTTGAAAAAAGGTGCACTATCTGGGTTCAGGCCTACTTCTTCAGTTTCGAATACTTTAAAAGTCGGTGGTGTGCAGGTGAATTTGAAACAAAATTAGGTGAGTAGACATGTGTTGTCATTACCCGGTGTTCAGTGTATATTTTTTCACAAATCAATTATAATTTGTTTTGTTTTGCGATGGGTTAATTTTAGGACAGCTTGGAAGGAGAGGAGGATGGAATCCACAAAAGATACAGGAATTACAAATTCTTGTGTAAACATTTCAGAATAAATGCTCAATCAATCAGAGGTTATGTTTAATCTCTTTATTATAATAGATGCACGTGGTTGTGTTGCCAACACAGTCATACAGAAAATAATTTTTTTTAAAGTCTGCCGATGATATTCGTATCGCCTTTCCCACCTATGTATAAAACTTGTGCCAGGCAATCAAACAGTAATCACAATGGAATGTGGAAATAAATACAGGACTCAAATTCATTAAACAATATAAGGTTTATAAGGTGAGTATCATCCCGTTTGTGCATTTATTTTCGTTATATCCACCCCATCAAGTTTTCTAGGCTCATCTGCGATCGTCTTTCAGTACATCTCCGTCAGAAGAACAAGAATAAACCCAGAATCTCCCAATCGATTAGTCCCATTGCTGGAAGTTATTTTGTTTAACGAAATCACTCGTCACTTCATTCACCGAGATTGGAAAAACAATAGATTAATGATGGGGCCGATTGATCGGCCTTGTCAGATTATTTTTGTGGCCGATTACCAGGCCGGGGACAATCGGCCTGGTCAAAAAGCAAGCCATGAAAAAGGCCAATATCTCACATTTATACAACTCTCAGCAAATTGTATGAGCAAGAGTTATTATAAGGAAAACGTTTGTTTCTGAAAGTCTGCGCACCACCGAGAGATTGCAGCAACTCCAGCAACAACTGTACCGATGACTGCAGGGCAGTGCTAACCACCTATCACTGACTAGTAAAACCAATTCAACAGGTGGTCTGCAAACTGCACTTACAAGACAACTTCTCAGTCTCTTTGTCTTCCCCCAAATTCCAGGAATTACCCCATCAGTTTTCGGAACAACTGTACAGTCCTGCACATTAACCTCAAGAATTCCACATGACACCAATCAAACACTTCACCTGCCCAAAAGTTTACGATCTGCGACTCTCAAACAGCCATTACTGTGCAGTGCAATTTTTTTTGTTTTGTTCACACTCGTTCTTCCCACGTATCAACTTCTATTTTCATTCGGATTTCAACAGGATAGCCATTTTTCTGCGGACATGTTACAGTTTCTTGGACCCAACAGACTCCTCTTTTCTTTCACATGGAGCCACATTCGGCATCACCTAATTTCATGGGGCGGCATAAAGGCTTTTTTTGGCATACCCACTGGATATATCATGACAGCACAGGAATTCCGAAGACTAGTTTGTTTTATGATCAATGAACCATATCCCCAGCTCAGCGACACTCGCTGCCAGTATGCTTGGTTTTTTTGTCAGTGACTCCATTCCACCAGTTTCGTTTTTCGTGTCTGTGGCCGATTTTCATTTCATGATGGCTGCTCCCACACACTACACAGAGCTTCAGGACGTTCCAGATAACAATGCTCAACTATCGTGCAACAGTGACATTACACATGTTCGGGACAATGCATCCCCGGAGTTCGCTCTTTCGTTTTCTACCATGCCAGGAGCAGGCCTCCTTTCCAGAGATTCAGGCCATTTGTCGCCTTACATCATGCCATGCGACCCGGTACCCACTG
This sequence comes from Pictodentalium vernedei, assembly GCA_031216915.1. NCBI lineage: Eukaryota > Metazoa > Mollusca > Scaphopoda > Dentaliida > Dentaliidae > Pictodentalium > Pictodentalium vernedei. The sequence goes on along the minus strand of CM062297.1, from coordinate 150,820,931 downwards.
TTGGTCAACTGTCCGAGCCTTCTGCAGTCCACTCGCACAATCCACCAGCGAGACTTTCCACTCAAGCTACTGCTCTCAATTTGGCCTCTTCTGTAGGTTCAGACCAGCTTTCTCACAGAACCCTGCTTACGTCAGCATAATTGAACACTGGTTCCCAGTCTAGTCACTCGACCACATGGGATCGGGCAAACCCCAAAAACTGGACTGTTCATCGACTTCACCAGGAACTTTTAATCATTGGGATACGGTCCCAGCCATCCACCAGGAAGGTGCTGCTTCTCCTGCTCTTTCTGGATACTCGGGACACCATACGGACTGCACACATTCCACGCATCATGGACTCTACATATCCACTGCCACCCATTGTCACCTCTTGCAGTACGTACATGCCTGGATCATTTTCTCACCCTCCACTTCAGATCGGACTGGTGACACCACAAGCACTATACCTAGTGTCATGCGAATATTCGAAAATTCGAGTCGAATTCGAGTCGACATTTAAATTCGAGTCGAGTTCGAGTCGATTTGAAACCCGAATATAACAATTTCGAATATAGCGACGACGAACAATCTCTAATGTCGTAAATTTCCACCACGATAACGACAACAATCGCGCGCAAAATGGTGCAATATACAGGAACGTAGCCTTGATCTGTGGTTCTCAAATTTCAATTACGAAGTCAAATCCTAATCGTGAAAATGTGAAGCGTGTATGGTGTATGACCGTGTATTGGTGTATGGCTTGTTTCTTTGAACGTGTGGGTTTAATAATGTATTCTACATAAAGAGGAATTACGTTTACGCCACACACTGGCACACAGTTATGTTCCGGTTTGTGTTGAGTTACGCTATGTCGTTTCCAGGTCGGAGTTTTTTACCTAACGTCCCAAATACCGAAATACGTCATTTGGTGATTATTGTCGTCTGTATCAATAGAAAATGTCGCACTCGATAATACATTCCTACTTTTCTCTTGACAAAGTATCGGGAACCTATAAGTGTAACACATGTTCCACGATTTACAAAGTCCAATCTACTGGGACAACTAGTCACCTGTGGGTGCATTTGAAAAAACACAGAGAGCTGTACGACAAGGCAAAAGAAGATGATGAAAAAATTAGAAAAGCACAGGGACAGGGTATTAAGAGGTCTCGTCCCAGTACTATTGTTGACCAAAGCCAAGCCCAAACTACAGCTACCTCAGGCTCACACTCCAAGAAACAAGCCAGTATGACCGCATTTACACGAAGAAAAATCGACGGCGATATGAAAAGTAAATATGACGCGGCTGTTCTTTCTTTTGTGGTGGCAGATGGGCGCCCATTTGAGTTAGTAGCTGGGAAAGGGTTCCAAAAACTATGCAGCACTTTAACAGACGGCAGTTACATTCCCCCGCATCCATCGTCACTATCTAGAAGGCTGGTTGATATGTGCCAAAAAGCAGAGTCTGAACTTCGAGATATTATCAAATCAGATGCAGGTGATTGTAAAAAATCGCTTACCTTCGACCATTGGAAGGCCGATAATAACACTAATTATCTGGTCATAACTATTCACGCCATTGATAAATATTGGAGGCTAATTTCGAGGTGCCTCGCGGTCGTCAACTTAGAAGACCTGGACCTCGATCATACCGTGGCTGCTACGGCTTCAGTTGTCAAAAATCAGTTAGAGAAATTTGATCTTTTACCGGAAGACATTATGTTCGTTTCTACAGACACAACCAACACTATGCCTGCCACTGCCAGAATATTGGAAGTTAAATGGCACGGTTGTGCATCCCATAAACTACAGCTGTGTATAAATTCAAATCTAAAGCAACAACCAATGGTTAAGAACCTGATAGATGCCACACACAGAATAACTACATTCTTTAATTCATCAACGGTTGGGCTGCATGCTTTACATAAACACCAGTTAGCAGCGGGCGTCTCTGAATCGGACCCACCCTTTGACGTGTCAACTCGCTTTAATAGCACGTGTACATTATTGGAATGGAGTGAGAAGAACGCATCACCCATAGCCATGGCATTGGTAGAATGTGAGCAGAACAGAAAATGTGCAAGTTCGCCACCACCGCCCATATCGTCGGCTTTAAATCAAATTAGACAGTCAGTTCTGCCACTACTGAAACCCCTTTCTGAGGCTACAACTATCCTTAGCGCGGACACTGCTGTCAGCATATCGATGATATTTCCCTGTATTCAAATCTTGAAACGAGAGCTGTCATCCCAAACTTCACATGGTATGAAGGCATTTCGTGATGGTCTAATTTCAGAATTAGAAGGGAGGTTTGATCTCAGCCAAGGCTATCTGCTAGCCTCAACATTTCTAGACCCCCGCTTTAAGACATTGATAAAGCAGGATAACTTTGACATTGCAAAGTGGTACATTGTTGATTCCGTAGCTTGTCTCAAGGATAACGAACCGAGTGCTGATTCTTCGCATCATCACACCCAGCAAGCTAGCGTCGATGACTCGGATAAATCCCCTAAGCGTCCATCTTTGATGGATGCTATATTTAAAGACATACAAAGCTCGAGCTGTTCAACAGAGTCGGGTGCCCAGATGAATCAAGAAGCCGTTTAACCGCCGAATTAAGTGGGTACACAGCTTGCCCTGTTGCTAACAGAAATGAGAGCCTCTTACAATTTTGGCGTGAGAAGGCAGGAAGTTTCCCTCTTTTATCATCTGTGGCTCGGGATTTATTTTCCATTCAAGCAACCAACTGTTCCTCCGAAAGAGTAAATTCGGTGGGTTCTTGCACTATCACAGATAGAAGACATCGGTTATCTAGACAGAACGCCGCCACATTGATTTGGGCCAGAAAAAACGGCGACCTGATTGAATGACTTTTCTGTAGTTGAACTAAAAAAGTGACAATGGACTCATTTCGTTCTTGTTGTTGTAACAGTTGTATTGCGATTCGGCCAACTCACTTTGATTTTAAATTTATTTCAGTTTTCAGAGTCGGATCTGATGGTATATCTCTGATTCAAAGGTTCAAGTAGGGCTGTAGGAAGTGTAGGTCTAACGACTCGAACGAATCTTCTTGCAATTGTTTAATATGTTAATTAATAGTGTTAATGATTAAATCTGGTGTTAATTTATGTCAAAAATATCGTTTCTTTCTTGTATATCTATATGACAAAACGTCACAAAGCGATATGGTAATGGCGGTCTGGAAACTACCATTAGACTTATCACTCGTAGAGTTACTTCCCTTGGTCCAAGGGAAGTAGTAATTCTACCAGCGATAAGTCTAATGGTAGTTTCCAGACCGCCATTACCATATCGCTGGCCAGCGAAAACGAGCAAAAAGACTCGTGTTCATTCTCAATATTTCTCATTTCCATTACATTTCCCAGAATTCCTAGATCTAGTTACAATGTTACTTATTATACTTATAGTTATGTATGGGATGAATATACCAGGGAATTAATGTAATATATACAAGAAAATCTCAAAATCAGGGTCTTGTATTTGTAACACGTTTCTTTTGTAATTATAGTATTCGAATTCGATATTCGACCGAATCGAACATTCAAAGGGGAAATTCGAGTCGATGTTCGAGTCGAAAAAAATTTCATATTCGCCTGACACTAACTATACCTCCCAGTGCCTTAAAAGTGACCAGGACACACATTCTGACCTGCATCACCTGGAACCTGCCATGAAACAGCCTTCCACTCCATTATTGGATGAGGACCCTGTTTTGCCTCCCCATATAAACTATCAAAGACCATCCGACTCTCAGTCTTATCCTAACAATGTGCTATCAGACAGTGATCCTGCATTGGGGAATAACACTTCCACCAATTTCCCAAGTACATATTCTTGAACAATTACAGGCTCAAGCAAAATCAGATTTCGCAGCTACAGCAAACTCTCGCCTTGCTTCAGTCAAATGCCTTTCCCAGGCAGTCTTCCCAACAGTTCACCAGCCTGCCACCTGCTGTTCCGGCCTTGGTGCCCAATCTTCAATCCACTTTCACAGGTATGGGTACCCCCTCATTAAACAGTCTGCTCCACTCCCCTGGTACTGCCCTCTCTGACCTCCCAGACAATGACACCAATGTAGGGGTCACCCTCAGGGCTGACATTGCAGGGTATTTTTTGTTTTTAAAAATTTGATTAGCAGTTTCCATCTTTGTTTCAAAGATTGATGATAAACAGTGTATATAAAGCCAATATGAAAGAAAAATGGTTAGCTTTTGGACATTTTTGAACAGCATTTTGCGATGCGAATCCAGTCATCAAATACCCTGCATTGTGGCTGGCAAGGATATCAATCTGGCCAAACTCCTGATGCCTCCCTTAGAAAATGCTGCCAGGTGACACCAAGCACAACCCTCGCTTGTCAAAGCCACTATCATTACCCAAATTCATTCAGGCTTTTAGCAAATACAAAAACATCATGTGCGAGGCTCATCCCCATTGTCGTCTTGAGCTGGACACCTATCAGACTGACATCATAAATACCAATCTGGCCAAACTCCTGATGCCTCCCTTAGAAAATGCTGCCAGGCAACTTGACACCAAGCACGACCCTTGCTTGTCAAAACCGCTATCATTACCCAAATTCATTCAGGCTTTTAGCAAATACAAAAACATCATGTGCGAGGCTCATCCCCATTGTCGTCTTGAGCTGGACACCTATCAGACTGACATCATAAATACTGCAGCTCAGTATGGGGCTACTTTTTATAACTATCACCTTGCCTTTTCAGCCAAAGAAGCTGCCTGGCTGCAACAGAGAGTGAAAGTTAATTGGTCTATACGGGACAAAAAATTATTTTGCACCACCTTTGCTAGCCACAATGCTCAGTCCTCTTTCCTCTGTCACAGCCCTGACCACCTGTCTAAATTCTATCCCCTGGCTCCAGAGAAACCCTCCTTGGCATGCGCACACTCTTCTTCCTCATTCGTTGATAGAAAACCACCGACATCCACTTTCTCCACCTCGGAACCATGCCTCAAATTTAATTCTGTAAAAGGGTGCAACTTTGGAGCTTCATGCAAATTCCGCCACATTTGTCTTAATTGCAGCAACCCCCACCCTAGAGCCCTCTGCCCTAAAACCTCCCACCATTCTCACCCCAACCCACATCCACTCAAGTGACTACAGCTGCCACCTTCACCAGCACCCAGCACTTTCACAGGCTCGACACCCATACATATTCCAAACCTCCAGCTGGCTCTTACCGCCCATCCCGACTGGTCGTTCGTCATTAGCCTTCTCGAGGGTCTCACCCAAAGGTTCCATACAGGGGTCTCTGCCCCTCCACTTGACTTCTTGGAATTGAAAAATCTCAACTCTGCTCTAGCAGACCCAATTGCTGTCTCTACCCTGTTGAACTCTGAAGTATCTAACGGTTTCTTCATTGGCCCACCCTGCATTTAAAATTTCCATGGACTGGCATGGAACATTTTAGAATTCCTTGGAAATCCAAGGAAATGGCATGGAATTTATGTGATTGGTGAAAAATTCCTTGCTACCATGGAACTTGTTCCATGGAATTACCATGGACAGCTGATGTTCACCATGGACATACCTTGGACAGAGCCCGGAAATGGCACGGAAAACTGGACTTAGAAAATTTATCAGTTGAAATATTTTTCATTTTTGGACTTAGAATATTTTCAGCATGGAAATTTGAATGGGAGCACGGAAAAAGACTTAGAAAAAATACCCTATGAATATGATTGGACTTACAACTTAAATATATTTCTTGTGTTTATGTGAACACGTTTATCGCTGAATCTTAAATAAAGAGTTGCTTACGCGCCTTGTATTTTTCGTTTTTTTTTTGTTTTTTTTTACATGCGCGACGCAACAGTAATCGTGCCTCGTGCCGTCGTCGCGGTTTTCAACGTCTATCTTGAAAAACTCGAATCAGGTCTTCACTTCTCATAATAAAGAGAAAGAGCCAAAGTTAACCTTGTTTTCAAATTTCAGAGTCGCGATATCCTTTTTTCAGAACAGCTGCTCTAATTAGGCCTAGTATTAATTTAGGCTTACAATGACCAATATCATGATGATGAGCGACTTTACTTGATCAAGTTTTTATGGTCGGCATAATTTTTAGAGTCGGTCGGGTTACCCTAGACAGAGTTAATTGGGCTCTAGGACTATATATTCAGTCCTCGCCCTCTCAATCAGGCTTCGGTCTTTGTTAGCCAATATGTGGGAGACATCAAGTCCCCCTCCCCCATCACGTCACGTCAAAGACAGCTACCTAGTCTTGGCCTATGCATCCTGAGGTTACGGATCGTTTCGTACCTTTTCCCTTTCGTACTGGGTCGTTTCGTACTGAGTCGTTTCGTACCTAAAAAGGAACGAAACGACTCAGGTAATTTTCACCTCTATTTTTCTAAATTTTTATTCGAACATTTTAGGCATAGTTTTTAACTTTAAAAAAATCAGTACAGGGTATAGATTTTTTAAAGAACATTATGCCTAAAACGGCAATTTCATTGTAGGATACTCGGAATGAAATTTTCTTCACAGTTTTCCAGTGGCGGATCCAGGATATTTTCTAGGGTGGGTGGGGGTGGGGTGGGGGGGGGGACCGATGTAATGAGAAAAGAAATTTTCCGTGAGGGTTTTATGTAAACAACCCCTACGGTTTAGTAACATATGATTCTTCGGGGGTGTCGTAATTAATACGATGACAAGTTTTTAAACACATAACCCTGCTTATTGCATGCTAGACCTGTGTTATAACTATTATTATTGTAAAAAAAACATGATGTTCCGGATTCCTTAATTTTCGATACAAATGCAATTTCTATCACAGGAAGCACACTGAAAACATACAATAGTTTGACGGTGCTATCTTTCTCCTTTATCGCCCAAGTGCCCCCCCCCCCCCCCCCCCCCCCCCTTGTATCTCCCACTGCAGTTTTCCGTTGTTGATGATTACAACACTCGGCGTCATTTCTTGGGATGCTCAACATCGAAAAGCTCATCAAGAAAGATTATCAAGAAAACGAAAATCGACACTGTAGCGCCACAATTCTTCACAAGTTAAATAAACATCAAACGATTTCAAAAGCCAGTTACCAAGCTTAAGATAGTCCATATGCATCGTCCCCAGAAGACTTTAAACGCCCATGATGATTACATGCGCACCATCGACGTGCAGTACGCCTTAGTACACAGCGTCATCGTGCCCCCATGTGGGCAATTGGGGTTAAGTGCCTTGCCCAAGGACACAACTCGGGAGCGCGAATCTGTCACTGAAATGGTCACCCATCCAGCTACTAACCGCGCTCGACGTTGCTTAACTTCGGTGATCTGACGAGAACTGGTTACCTCGACGCCACAGCGCCCCCTATTCCTTTTTAGTTGTCATTTAGGTCCGCTCGCTTCTTCCCTCAAAAACTGAGTCGTTTCGTCCCCCTTTTTATGTGAGTCGATTCGTTCCTTTTTATTTAGGTGAGTCGTTTCGTACCTAAAGGGGTACGAAACGACCCAGTACGAAAAGGTAAAGGTACGAAACGACCCGGGGGACGAAAGGGAAAAGGAACGAAACGACCCGTCACCCATCCTGATGCATCGTGAATTATTCAGTAAATTCAACAAAAATAAATTGAGTGTACAGTCTACTTACATTCTTTACAATTAAAAAATCCACTGCAAGAATTTATAAGTCCTTCAAAGATGACCAAACGCAAAAAGACAGAGTTGGTTTGGGCAACCGTTATTCTAAATTGGGTTAGGCTATCGTACCATTTTGCATGTGTAGACCTATAGCCTATTAAAGTTGACTTCCTCTCAGCCTACTTATCAATTTCTGTTTAAAATCAGTTTGACGAAGAACAATCCGCATTGAAACGTATTTTCGCATGAAACCATTTCATAAACCACATGCCCAATATATTATCCAGTATAGTGCATGGGCGAACACGTGCAAACTTTCCCCAGATCTATGGGCGCTGCCATTTTGAATAAATTAAAAAGCCTAATGGCCGACATCGTCGGGGAATGTCCAGTTCACCGTTGACCCGAAGCGTGCACCACAGAGAAGTTAGTCTAGTACAGACCCAAATTTTCCTTCTAAAGTTCTGAAACAAGCAGACATTTGGGGTGATCAAAATGTCTTTGCTGAAAGAAATTACCCATGTGAATATATCGAGGTACATAGGGAAGTGCACCAGCGGCGCGTGCCCTCTTATTTTTGTAACTTAAAACTATTTTTCACAAAAATCATTTGACGCAGGGTACATACACGGTGCATGGTCCGTGCAAATTATCTTCAGTTCACAATTAGATCTTTTTATTGTTCTTAACTTATTTATCTACTTAGTGCCGCTATACGTTGGGTAATAATTAAGCAACCTTCCCCTATAGACAACCAATTAGCCTACAAAATACAGGCCCAAATGGTTGCCTTGTAAATTGCGGAGAGAGAAACAAATAATGGGTACATAATGATGTGAGAGAGAACAGCCCGTGTTTCAGTGTGGATGGCAGCTTTAAATTGGGGCTAGTTGGGCATTAGAGATGACGAGACCACAACAGCGTCGACATATAGGCCTATAGTTGAGTTCTAAAGACGAGGGTTCCATGATGACCTATATTTTTTGTCTATAGACCTATGCTCTAAACACCCTGGGGTAGAGGCCAACTTCCTCCTTTCTCAGACTTGAAAAACGTAGCCCTACCCCCCCCCCCCATAGGACTACCCGAAGAAACCATAGCCTAATCTCAGCGTTTCCCCTATATGTTCAGAAATCAATCACGCCTATACATAGCCTAATCTCAGAGTTTCCCCTATATGTTCAGAAATCAAACACGCCAACATAGGGCTCCTATTATAACAAAGGAGTGCCTTATCAGTAAGAATATTGAGTCTTTAAATTTTACCGTAACGGTAGGCCTATATAGCCTAGCCCTCCACGCCCCATGGACCTGTACACCTATACATAAGCCTTCACACCTTCGCACGAGGAGCTTCTTCGATGTTGAATTCTGTAATAGCAAATCAATGAGCATATTTTGCATTTGAAACTGACCAGGTCATTCTTCCCGAAAATCGATTTTCCTATCTTTAGGTCTAGCCTACACTTGGCCTAAATGAAAATCCTGCGCCAGGCTAGCCAACTATAGATTAGGCTATATGCATAACAGCCATCGTTTGATTCGTTTCACAACGAGAATAGGCCTATGTTGTAAACTAGCGTGCC